>OX459096.1:22596586-22826586 GCA_949775045.1 Metridium senile | reverse complement strand
AGGATCGGAATGGTTAGGGAGGCTACTCATTAAGGTCACCTTACCTGAGGTGATCCGTTGGAAACGTCTTTGCCTAAAAGACCAAGAACAAAACTGTACAAAGGAAGGAATGGACAAATTAATAAAACATCCTACTCACTTTTACCATTAAAATAAAAACATAAAAAAATAATAAACCAAATCGATATATACATGGCGACCAATTTGTATAACTATCGTTCTTGACTGACCAGCCTCGCATACATGTGAAAACTCCATTGTATTCCAACGTGAACACGAGGCTAGACAGTAGAACAAAAGCAGAAAGTCGTCCCATTTCGATTCGGTCTATAATTGCTTTAATAATACCACATAACATACTCGTTTCTGATTGGCTGATTGATTGTGGATTTTTTTAATTAATAACACACATCCGGGAACCTTTTACTTTGTGTTGTTTAAAATGCAGAAAAGGAGGGCTTCAGAAACGCGTATTTCATGTAGATATATACTGATTATTAAAAGGAAATACCACCTATATTTTCGAATAATTAGGCTCCTTCTCCGTGTACTGGACACAGTCTACGTAATTCAATAGAAACAACAAAAGACTTAATTTAAACAAAGAATGAAGCTAACAAATAATAGAATAGGTTTCCAGTACACACAAAAGGAGCCAATAATTAATATACCATTTCTAAATTTCTAAATACTATTTCTATTTGCTGAAAGTTGGTTAATACACACTCGTGCTCACACTCGTGGTACTAAGCAACTTTCACTATTCATATTTTCTCAAACTCATTAATAAATAATTCATTTAATATCTCAGGCACCTAGCTATAACAATTTTGCATTTCAGTCACGTGCATAGGTCTTGATGCTCCGTCAAATACGCGCGGTATTTTTCATTGATTCTTCTTGAACGCGGTGTAATTTCCTATGCAAGTACCTCGTTAAGCCTGTATATCTTTCTGCACGTACAATCGAGCCTGGCATATCGTTGTATTCAATGCAAGAAATCTTGAACTGGTCCTCGCTATTATGTCGTCCATCCCCAATGTCATCTAACATATAGTCATGACGTATCATCGTTAGTGCTAATGGCTGGAAAATAAAGCAAAAAACTCATGACAGTCGTTCGAACTAATGGTCCTCTTACTATCCTGGTTTGTTTTCCCATTTCAGACCACGTGATGCAACTTTGCGAGTTGATTATTTCACATTTAAATGTTAAATAGTCAATGTCATTAACGAGCCCCTCCCAGGGAGGAGGGGAGAGGGGTGCATGCTCCCATGATCCTTTGATCTTTTTGCATTTTCTCCCTTGTTCCCCATAAGTGAAATAACTGTGTCCCTAAAATATTTACCTTATGTTCCCATGATCCCAAAAAACTATTGTTTTATCATATTTTGTTCCCTTGTTCCCTGTAAATAATTTGACAGTATCCCTTGTTCCCTTTAAAATAAATGTGCTTGTTCCCTTGATCCCTAAAACCCCTGGGAGGGGCTCATGAACGTTGTCCACGTGAAGTAGAGATTAAAGCTACAACAAGTGGCTTGTGATTATTTGTTTATCTGTTTTTTAGCAGTTTAAATTTCAACATTTAACTGTATGTATAGAGTAACAGTTAAAATGGAATAAGAATTATTCGAGTATTTAGAGCGAACTTATGTGGTGTCACGTGACATTTCTTTTAGCGTTAATGCCCGGGGGGATGGGGGAAGATACTCCCTTTGTCCAAGTGGTAGGGGTGATCGGCAGAGGTTTTGGAAACGACCCCTAAAAGGTACGCACAGATAAAAATATCTGTTAAAGCCTTGTTGATTTCAAACCCTAAAAGGTACGGCTGTGCAATGTTCTTGCCAGCCAAGCTTACTTTTAGCAACAAAACAGAGTAAAAATGACCCTTACAGGTACGGAATCATGTTACGTTTTTTGAGCCAGAACCCTAAAAGGTACGCACAGGAAATATTTTTAACGGCTCAAAGGGTACGCCGATCACCCCTACTACTTGGACAAAGGAAGTACACCAACGGGCGTTTTTGTCCTTTTTGGTGGACATTGACTGTATAACATGTTCATCATATCAGAACAATTCTCAAGGGAAAGCAGTCTATTGGTTTCCGACTTTCTTCTTTAGAGCGAAAACACTAAAACATCTAATATTTCAACCTACAACATAACCCAACCATGTACATCAGCTATAAAAACTCGATATGCAATCGAATATACAGTGTTTGCTTACCATACCTGAGAAATTCCTTCTTGTCGGGTCTTGTCATAGATGTTATAAATTCGACCAAGAAAAGATGGATCACTTTCAACACTCCTATACGCGTGGAAAATAATTTTTTTTGGATCACTGAATTATCTTATTACTCTCTACATTCTACTTTCACATAACCATAATGCATTCTGTTTTTTTTTTAGGGGGTGGGGGGGGGGGGGGGGGGGGTAGATATTGTCATTCAAACTGATCTGTTTAATTTGAATTACAATAGCTATCCCCCAAAACAGAAGAAGAAAAATAGAAGGTTATAAAAACAGTATGGTTATTGTAAACGTAGAGAATAACGCTGACTTTTGTAATTTATTCCATGATCATAATTCCATGTGATTTCATTTACTCATCCTGAATCCATTCATTCCTTAATTTATTCATCACTTTTTAAATCAGTAATACATCTGTTAATTTATCCATTCATTCTGCACTATATTATATACCAAAAGCCTACTAGCTAGTCTAGTAACGCAGTGGACTCACCCTTCTAAAGTGTTCTTCAGAAACTTGTGATCATTGCTGATTTTATGAAACAAAATCTGCAAATGTCTAGCCAAGTCCCAGCCCTCCTGGAACAGTTTCTTAGGGAAGGGAGTGGGTAGGAGCATAAAGGGACATCGTGCTATTTCCCCAGGGGAGTGCTTATCTTCCAACACCAAACCTCCGACCAACGCGTACGCTGAAGCACGGGCAGCGAGATCATCAATTATATCCTGTGATAAATGCTCGATGCCTAACTGCGTAAATATATCCATCGACTGCTGAGCTGTACTGCAAATGGGAGACAAAAATAGTTTGTTTTAAAAACACGTATAATTATATTCACCCATAATCCTTTTCGGTCTCAGTCGCCTTTTTCGCTTTTAAGTGACAAACTCTATTGAAATAAGTATATGAATATGTCCTATAAACAAATTATGGGTCAATGGTATATATGTTGCGGCTTATTTCAACCAACCATCTTTCAAACATTGCATTATCCACCTTTGGGGTTAATACCTGAGATGGACCACCAGATTTTCGCATGATACACCATGTGTCCCATCCTGTCGTCTCCTCAATCAACAATTATATCCCTGAACATATATATATCTTCTGTTCGATACGTATCAATACACGTGATGCTACTACGCTTATTCACCTTATTCGTCCTTCCAAACCATACATTTCTTTCTATTTGTAGGCATTCTTATGAGGCTGTATCTTGGTCAGAATACAACCAAATTCAACCAAACTCAGGAATCTTAAGGCCGATTTACACGGCACGATTTTGACCTAAGTTTATCGCATGCAACCTGCTCACGCCACACATACAACCTGCTCACGCCACACATACAACTCAATCGTACTGTGTAAATCAAGCCCACAACTCGTCTACGACAGACTCATACAACACGAAAAAAGTCGTAGGATTTTGAAACATGTTTTAAAATGCTACGACAATCGTAGCCGTCGTAGCCAAATATGGTAAAAAAGTGACGTATCATGTAACAAAACTTCTTTGTGGGGTACCGTGGAGTGTTTTTGCACAAAATGGCGGTTAAAAACAAAGCTGCCGGTTGTGCTGATATTTCGACGATAAAGAAAGGGAAAAGAGTCAGAAAAATATCATTCTTTACTACCGAAAGAACAAAAAGACTTATTACCTAATGGAGCAAGGAACCAGTACCTTTCTAATGCTCGTATAAAGATTATTTTAAGAAAATAGCAAGGCTGGCTTCACTCGAAATCGTACGAGACTTTTCCGTGTGTTGTGCGACAAGTTGTGCATGTGTAAATCAGCAGCAAGTCAAGCTGCATGCGATAGACTTTAGGCGAAAATCGTGCCGTGTAAATCGGCCTTTACATATCTTGATGTGCTCTATTTAATTTTTCATTTCTTAATTACATTGATAAGGGAAACTAGTACCCAGTCCTTTACTCGTTTTGGAAAAGGCCAATTAAGCAGGCAGGAGCGGGAAGTTTTAGAACAAAAACAGACATCAAAGCTGCTTTTAGTATTATATACCGGTTGAACCTGACGACCTCTTAGCGTAGGACATAGGCCCGTCTGAGAATCAGGCTAGACGACCTCCCGTTATGGTCCTAATCGGCTAAAGTACTACGTACGTTTCCGCCCAAATTCAAAACCTCTGAGAATCGGTTCGCGAATAAGAACTTGTGTTCTAAACATTGTGAATTCGAAATACAAAAGAAAAATAATATTATAGTTTCCAAAAGATTTGAATTGGGTGGAAATATAGATAGCAATGAATTAGCTAGTCTCCCTCGCAGCCGTTTTAAGTGTCGGGCTTCCTGTGTAGGCAGGACACAGGAAGCCCGACGCTAAAAATGGCTGCGAGGGAAACTACAAAATAGGTATGAAAGTGGATATAGCATGTATTTCTTCGATCGCTGGTTTTTAAGCTTTCAGTACGGCACTTGAGCGGTTACTTATTATTAGCTTTGGTGCGTCCGGTGTAATGCATATTGTAGACGAATTTCTCGCGGCTAATGAGGATCAATGTCAGGCAGATCTCGACCATTTTTTTGCGTTAATGTGGATTTTTATGGGTTCCAATTGCTTCTGAGCAACAGAGGCCCATCTGATACAGCTCTACGAAAAACTTATTTAAATCTTGCGCAAGTCTTCCCTGATCACTGAATATCAAACTCCTCCCCTGGCTTTAAGACAATTTAGTAAAAACTGGGGGGAAATGAGTACAACTAATTGTTTTCCCGGATAATTTCTCGTTTTAGCTCGTTCGTGCGTGATCACTCAATTGAAATATCGAGAGTGAACTATGTCCCGAATTATTAGCAATTATCTGCTCAGCAAACAACATTTCAACATATTTCAGTGAGCCATGAAGAAAATGTCAAACGTCCGTAATGGTTGCATGGTACGAAAAGCCATTAAGCCATATAAGTTTTCTAATAACCAATCATAAGCTAAGGCTGGTGATACTTGGGATTATTACTTTAAATGATAGTGTGTTACTATATAGTCTCCCCTCCCCCTCTACCCCCAATCCCCAAGAGCCGCCACGCAGGATAGTTACTATATTATATAATAATCTCACCTTTGCTGATCAGTTTGTATTAATTTGTTATATGATTATCTATTTTTGTTGTTGTTGTTGTTGGAGTATAAACACTAACTGAGCGTGCAAAACATATCACTATTTAGTACTTAAAAGAATTAGCATAAAACAGCACTATTTAGTACTATTTATGTTGCACGCTTTTTTGCTATCTATTTTCTTTTTCTTTTTGTTATCTAATTTTTTTGTTATCTAATTATATTTAAACTGATAAAACCGTCACTACTTGTGGCCAAAGTTACTCGAAACTCTGTCCAAAGTTACTCACAACAAGCACGATATTTACCAGTGAACCATGAATTTAACGTGTTGAATCGAAATGACTTATCAAATAAATCAAGGAGCCAGAACACGAAAAAGATAATAAATAACGTATTAAACAGTGTGATATTTCCTCGTAGTTTTGTTTGTTTACAACGCAAGGTTCATGCCGTTATTACAGATAATAATAAGGTTAATATGAGTCACATCGACCCAGACCGCTCTTTTGCATGTAAATTTGCTAAAAAGCGAGTGCTCTTCAAAATCTAAATCGTTTGAATTAACTCTTTTAACATGCTATGCTATAAATTATGGTGTCGAACATCGCCAAGATGTTAGGGTATTTAGTGTTATGTAACTTACCTGAAATGTGCCCGGAATAATAAACGAATGGATGGCAGCAAAGTTGTCAAATAGAAGACAAAATATACCCCACTGGAGCGTCACATCAAAGTCAAGTGAACACAGGAAGCCCAAGGCCGCAACTCGTGGTAATGTATACTATTTAAAACACGAGCAGGAGTGTTTTATCAGGTATAACATCCCGAGGGCAAGTTATATGTTATTAAAGAACTAATCAAGTTTAAGTCTTTAGTCCAACCAATTGGACCACAAGGTCAAATGCATGAGGTTTTAAACATAATAAAGCCCTCATTAATATTCTATTATACACGCATCTTTATATATATACCGTTTAATATTACCGTTTAAATATAAGTGTTTTATGGTGGGCTTTCTGTGCTAGCTAACTTTCGCAGGTATTTCTATACATTATACACCGAATCGAAATATGGCGACCAATTTGAATAACTATTGTTATTGACTCACTAGCCTCTCATTCATGTAAAGTCTCCATTGTATTCCATCATGAACACGAGGCTAGTCAGTCAATATATAGCAGGCCGCCATATTTTGATTCGGTCTATGGTGGACTTCATATACTTTCATGGTGGGTATCCTGTGTTAGTTGACTTTTACATTATCTCTTAATGTTATGGTGGGCTTCCTGTGCTAGCTAACTTTCGCAGGTATTTCTATAGATTATGTTGGACTTCCTGGGTGAGCATTTTGCATCGACTATAGTCAATCAAAAATATTGAAGAAATTGAATACACGTGTGCGTGGTGTGTGCAGTTCTAAAGCACGCGGGGTTGTTAAGAGTGTTAAGAGAAGCACAACGCAAAGTCCATTAAAAACACTGTATTTTAGCCAATTTTTTACATTTTGCATAGGCTATAGTCCATCAAAACATTCATTTTTAACCAATTTTGCACAAATTTGCATAGGCTATAGTCGATCAAAAACACTCATGGTTAGCCAATTCTGTGCATTTTGCATAGACTATAGTCAATTTTTTTGTCCATTTTGTCCATTATATACAGTCCATGGTTACATGCAGTTTTGAACAATGCAATAAATAAATGTAGTATTGAACGAGTGAATGAATAATCACTTTTATTTAAACACGGTGGTTCCATAAGTTCAAAAAGACTTTACATGATAGCCGTGTAATATGTAAGATAAATACAACAATAAAGTTTACTATAAAATTACAAAATTAAATATATTTCGTATGCTCTGGAGGCGAGTGATAATAGAAAAATCAGCTTGCTAATGGTTGGAGAACTGCATTCTGTTTTGCAATAATCACTAGCATTTTTGGGGCTACGAGAAACGCATAATAACCGATATTTATACGAAAATGGCTGTGTTTGTTTTTATAATATTCAAAATATGGAATTGTGCACTTACGCGAAGACAAACATGTGCATATCGTTAGTAGTAACCTCGAATGTAATTAGGTAAGTATTAAGTATTAAGAAAATGTCTAAATGTTGGTCATTATTTTTCGATATTCCCTATTTATTTTGTGCTTTTGTTAAGGTGTATTACAACCATAATTCAATACCGTACTATCGCCTATAATCCATCACCCATGCACCTACACTCGATCATGCCACCGACCATATCCGACTTAAACGGCCGTAGGTTGCATAAGGCCGATTTACACGATACGATTTTGACCTACGACTGTAGTATACGATTTGCCTACAACATGTAGTATGTACCATTCACACGCGCACGACTAGTCGTATACGATTGGTATACGCCATTGCTAAAATCGTGAGTGATTGGACGAAATACCAGTTCCAGTCCTAATATGGAACAAATCACGTCATTTTCCTACGACAAGTCGTAGGGTTTTGATCCTTGGCTCAAAATCCTACTACAAGTTGTAGGTCGCGTGCGTCAGTCGTAGGCAAGTCGTAGGGGCATTTACACGGCACGTATTGGAGCTCATTTGAGTCGTATACTACAAGTCGCACACGACAATCGTGCCGTGTAAATCGGCCTTAACGCTTCTTAACTTTACATTACTCAACTTTTCACCTAGTGCAATTGCACATTTATAGTACTAGTGATAGTGGTATTATAAATATTTCATAATTAGCTATATTAAATATTTGTATCGAATTTACTAATTCGTTTTTCTTGTGCGTGTGTATTTTACTATAATTCTCTAATTGACCGATTATGGTGCGAGTGTATTTGATTAAAACATTATTAATATTTTTATTATCATTATTATATTATAGTACAGTAATGTATGAATAATTGAAAACCTTTGTGTGGTTGGTGTATGGATAAAACATTAACATTAAACCAGGTATGGATTGTCGTGGAAGGCCGAACCATTTGATATTCCACCATCTAAGACACCCATAGGTTTTGTACGCATTAAGTACCCAGCTGGCTTATTGATGAGAACGTTATTGCCACAGCTGCAAAATAGGTATAGTTTAGTAATTAATGTAAGGACTAAGAAAAAGAAGAAACAGAAAGGGGAGAGGGAGAGGGAGAGGGAGAGGGAGAGGGAGAGGGAGAGGGAGAGGGAGAGGGAGAGGGAGAGGGAGAGGGAGAGGGAGAGGGAGAGGGAGAGGGAGAGGGAGAGGGAGAGGGAGAGGGAGAGGGAGAGGGAGAGGGAGAGGGAGAGGGAGAGGGAGAGGGAGAGCAGTCTTTTTCTTACCTAAGTACAATTCCAAAAATACCCAACTCGCAATGCACATCATCCCTCACTGCCGTGTTGGGGTTACAAGGATCTACTTTGAAGTTCTTAATGGAAGGATAGTTAATTTTCTCCATCAATATAAACTGTGAACGCTCCACTGATGACACTTCTTCCAGCTTTGTCCTAATATCGTCTCCATTAAAGTTATTACCTGTATAGGAATATAATATTTATACATTGTTTATTATTATCTTCATTCCCACCAACACCACAATCATCACCACGACCAAGACCATCATCATCACCACCACAACCACCACGACCATCATCATCACCACCGCCACCAAGACCATCATCATCACCACCACCATCATCATCACCACGACCATCATCACCAAGACCACGACCATCATCATCACCACCACAACCACTATCATCGCCACCACCACCACCATCATCATCACCACGAGCACCACCACCACCACCATCATCACCACGAGCATCATCACCACCATCAACAACACGACCATCATCATCATCACCACGACCATCATCACCACGACCACGACCACGACCACGACCACGACCACGACCACGACCATCATCATCACCACCACAACCACCACCACCACCATCATCACCACCACTACTACCACCACCATCATCACCACGAGCACCACCACCACCACCATCATCATCACCACACAGCACCACTACCATCATCACCACCACCACGCAGCACCACCACCATCATCACACAGCACCACCACCATCATCATCACCACGACCATCATCATCACCATCACCACCACCATCATCACCACCACCACCATCACCACCATCACCATCACCATCACCACCACCACCACCACCACCACCATCATCATCACCACCACCATCACCACGATCGGCATTTTATGTAGATTGTTTAATATAAAGGATGTACCTCCTCCATCCTTGTCTGGTTTAAGAACAAAGTTATCGGGATTTCTTATTGCCATTTGGGTTATTTGATCGGCATCTGGTCCCTAAATTACCAACAAAAGCTTTGAAAGCATGCCATAAATAGAGTTTTATACATGGGTGCATGGAGATATGCAATTTATATATATCTCGGTCGACTCACGAGTGAGCGCAGAGAGATTCAACACAAGAAGATAAATTTTATAACTCCAAGCGCCCAGTTAAAAACATAGACCCATGTGATAAATACAAATATCAACACTGGATACGTGTGATTTTTACGTGTGCGAAATGCCTTGATTATAAATCGACGCTCCGTGCACTGTTGAGTTATAGAGAACGCTTCTCAGCCAATCAGAGCGCGCGATTTAAATATAATAATTTTATAAACATGTATATGTATGGTATGATATACTGTAACAGTAATTTCATTTACCTTAAAATTGTATATCCTTTTAAAGGTTTTTCTGATGCGCTTTATTTGATCTTGATCAGATAAATACCTAAATTAATAAGATATGGCTATGAAATTAAATGGACCATAGGACACGAAATCGATTAATTAAAACACGCTAGCTCCGTTAACTAAAGCTGATTTCCACAAGGGAACGTGTGGATAGATATGTGTAGAATTCCAGACATTTGCCCCTAACTAGTTAAACTCGTTTTACCGTTCTCTGTTTTAGGAAGAGGAAACTGCAGCGAGTTACTGGGAACCCTTACTGTGCGACTCGCCGTACCGTAGTCACTTTTGATACATTTTTGACATTATGTTGACATTTTTTTATCTCAATCGGACCAATCAGGTACAAGTTTATAGCAAGAGGCGGAGCTTATATCGATAGGCGGAGACTTTAGATACTTTGATGTCTGTAATTGGTCCGATTGAGATGAAAAAATGTCAAAATAATGTCAAAAATTCATCAAAAATTTTTGTAAGTGACTATGGTACGGCGAGTCGCACAGCAAGTTATAATTTTTAACTTCTGCTTTTGAGTAAAGAGATCTGCAAGACAAGATGGTGCCATACCATTAACTATTCTAAACATAAGCTTGGCCTTTGTTTTTGCTCTCTGAATTTCGAGAATTTCCCAACCTAGAGCTTGCAGAGCTTCTTGGTGGGGAGTTTCGTTACTGATATGTGTAATTATTCTTCTACAATTCATGAATAATAAATGAGAATTTTACAAAAGAAATAACGTCCGTGACGAGTTCTGTAAGTCTCATACAGATTTTGTCCTGATTTGCATAAGTTTCAACTTGAATTCTCCCGGCCAGATTTACTTTTATCTTAACAATTTTAGTCAAATATGAAAGAACTAACGTTGGACGTTCAGAAGTATTATACAATATTTGCGTCGATCTGTATGCGTCTTCGACTCGCAGTTGTACGTATATCGCATACAAATCGGCCGCTTATAGTGTATATATTACTTGCAGTTCTATTTTGTAATTTCTGCAGGCATTTAGAAAGACCTTCATTGGCCAAGGGTGTCCCATACCTCACTACAATAATTACAAAGTGAGGTTGGACTATGGCATTATGTATGGCGACCAGAATTTCTTCGTCCACAAAATATGTTATTCTCCAAATGGCTCCTATACCAGAAGTAACTGTTTTGGCTATGCAATCAACATGCTTATCCCAAGACTTAATACGGTCAAAACATTTAATTTATTTATTTACTTTTTATTTGGTACTGTCCCAGCTTATGATTGTTTTAATTACCTTTCTAGGACACCAGGCTCAGTCAGTTTTTGTTGGACGTGCTTGCTCATTGTCAGTCGCGTGGCTAATGATGGAACCTTGATCGCATGTGACCGCTCAATGAGAAGTCGTAAATCCCAATACTAGTTGAAATGGAATATAAAAGAATTAAGGAAGGAATAGCTAGATGGATGAATTAACAAAGAAATGAATGAATGAATATATAAATGGATGAAGAAATAAAGAAATGAATGAAAAGATGGATGAATAAATGAATAAATGGATGAATATATGAATAGATGGATGGATGAAGAAATAAAGAAATAAATGAATAGATGGATGGATGGATGAATGGATGGATATGAAGAAGTAAAGAAATGGATGAATGAATGAATCGAATAACTGAACGAATTAATGAATAAATGGATCCGGAATAAATGGATGGATGGATAAATGAATAGATGGATCAATAAATGATCAGTCATTTAACCAACCAATCAATCGATCAATCAGTTTGCAGTCAATCATTCATTCAATCAATCAATTAATCGATCAATCAGTTTGCAGTCAATCATTCAATCAATCAATCAATACATAAATAAATAAATAGATGAAGCATTCGATCAATAAATGAATCAGTCATTCAACCATGCAATCAATCGATCAATCAATCAATCAACCAACCAACCAATCCATCAATCAATCAATCAATCAATCAATCAATCATTCAATCAATCAATCAACCATTAAATCAATAAATGAATCAGTCATTCAACCATGCAATCAATCGATCAATCAATCAATCAACCAACCAACCAATCAATCAATCAATCAATCAATCAATCAATCAATCATTCAATCAATCAATCAACCATTAAATCAATAAATGAATCAGTCATTCAATCATGCAATCAATCTTACTTCTTCTGAAGAATAACTCTTTGGTTGGTTACCCATGCGATAGTATGCTATAGCAACTTCATGTCCTTCACTAAAAATACCCGAGAACAATAACAATATGTATCGTACACAGTACATTTGACTCTCCCGTAAGGGACCACCTTCGGACCAGAAGAAAGTGGTCGCTTACGGGAGATGGTCGCTTACGAGAACCATAACACAAGAAGCCCAAACCACGAGAACCCATGCAACCCAATCCATGCTTAATTTGTAACAACTCCGGACACGTGTCAAAAATCATAAACAAATTTCAAAATTATTGTATCTTAACTCTTTGTTTAGATTTTTTTTTTTCTCCACGGTATCTCTAAAGATGTTTTAGCTATTGTTTTCCAAAAGTCAGCAGTCTAATGACTATGGATGATCCCTTACGAGAGAGGAAAAACAATTAAAAAGGCCAAAACTTGAACCCTTAAGGTGGTAGCGGTCGCTTACGAAAGTGGTCGCTTACGAGTAAGGTTTATTACAGAGTTTATTTGGGAAACAACACTGGAAATTGAAATAGTGGTCGCATACGGGAGATGGTCTCTTATCAGAGTGGTCGTTCAGAGAGAGTCAACTGTATATTTGTCTTTAATAATAAACTTTAAACCGTGTAGAACAGATCATTTACGTATACAATACCAGCCAGTTTGTGATTGAAATTTCTTTTTACACGACGTATAAGCCATTTTAGAGGCCTTGGAGACATTCCCTAATCCTCGCGAACAGCGCAACGAGCAGAAACAAAGAAGCGAAATGGGAGGGGAAAAGGAAAAGAATAATAAAGTATTATACGTACACAAATAGTCGCCTGTCTTCATCGAGTCTAGCAGTTTTAATCAGAGAATTGAACGACCGTCGAATCAATCGGATACGTGGATTCCTTAACATAATAGATGGAAATGAATGAAGGAATGTATGAAAAATCAATAAAACAAATAATGAATGCCGGAACGAAGGAATGAATGAATGAATGAATGAATTATTTATTAATTAAAATTAATTAAAATTAATTAATTAAAATTAATTAATTAATTAATTAATTTTAATTACTTATTAATTAACTCATTAATTAATTATTAATTAACTAATTAATTAACAAAGGAATAAATGAACGAAGGAATAGATAAATGAATGAACAGGTGATCGAAGGAATGAATAAATGGATGGGTTTGTGGATGAATAGAGGGTTCACGAATCAGTGCATTGTAAATGAAAAAATGAGTAAATGCATGAATGATATTAATGAATTAATCAATCAAGTAATCACTTAATTAAACAATCAATCCATCAATCAATCAGTCAACCAATCAATTAATTAATAAATCAGTCAACCAACCAGCCATCAATCAATCGATCAATCAATCAGCCAATCAATCAACCAATCAATCAATTAATCAATCAATCAATCAATCAATCAATCAATCAAATCAATCAAATCCATCCATCCATCCATCCATCCATCCATGCATCCATGCATGCATCCATCCATCCATTCATCAATCAATCAATCAATCAATCAATCCATCAATCAATCAATCAATCAAATCAATCAAATCAATCAAATCAATCCATCAATCCATCAATCAATCAATCAATCAATGAAATCAATCAATCAGTCAATCAATCAGTCAAATCAATGAAATCAATCAATCAATCAATCAGTCAGTCTGTTAAATATATCAATCAATCAATCAGTCAATCAATCAATCAGCCAATAACCAATCAATCAATCAATCAGTCAATCAATCAATCAGCCAATAACCAATCAATCAATCAATCAGTCAATCAATCAATCAGCCAATAACCAATCAATCAATCAATCAATCAGTCAGTTTATACAAGTCTAGTGTGACATACCGATGATGAAAATGCATCTCGAACAATCTCTTGGAAAATGCGTTCACGTCGCCGCTATCGGGTGCTATAAGGAGAATTATAGCACTAAAAACAGGTCAATTACATCAGTATTAGCACAATTACATAGTAGTGTGTCTATATAGAACTCTAGTTGAATGACAATGACATTTAGTGCAAATAATAAAAAATAAAAATAAATAAATATAGCGCCATACATTAAATTCATATAGCGCCATTTTTAGTGATACTCAAATGGGGCTTGACAATACGGTAAGGAGACTGGGTATTAGGAACTGTTCGTTTTTACAAATAATCCTTTGCCCGCTTCGATGCGAGATCATCTGGAATTCCTTCTCTGAAAGTTGCTATAAAATCAACATAGCTACAACGTCTGCATGCCACTGAGTTGCATGAAAACTGGTCGGGAGTTAATTTTAAATGAATTTTATAATTTTTAAATCTAAAATGTTTTAATCTAAACCAGGAACTCTGCCTGGTTGTTGCATCCATGTTGTGCATTTGCAGTGCAGTCTAACAATAATGGACGTTGAATTATACTAACCTTTTAGATCCATAGTACTCCCAGGCAGTCGCCATGGCCTCACATGACTCTTCGAAGACACGATTATACGGTAACTGAAAAAAGTATTAGGGACGGTTTTATATCTGTTATATCTATTATGAATTGGGGTTGCTATGCTGAACGTTAGGATTGGAGGGCTAAGGCCCGTGCAAACGGCTTCAACATTTGATTCGACATCCGTTGGATTTTGTTGAATGGCAATGTTAAAGCCGTTTGCCACTCCCATTTCAACACCCCGTACAACATCGCACAAAAACCATCCTACAGCGTTCAACAAAATCGAACCAATGGTGGAGCAAATGCTGAAGCCGTATGTCCGGGCCTTTATGGTAGCAACGCACTAAAGTCACCTTACCTGAGGCGATCCGTTGGGAACGTCTTTGTCTAGAAGACCAAGAACAAAACTGTGGAAAAAATGGACAAGTGAATAAAGAATGCTACTAACTTGTATAACATAACTATTTGAAATCACGTATTTTGTTTGATTGAGGCGGGTGCTTTATGAGAGCACACAGCACGCGCGTTTGCATGTTAATCAATTTGTATTTTATAAAAGAAATAGAAAACTAGCTTTCTGTGTTGTATACAGTTATAAAGCACTTGGGCATTGTCAGACACTTCGCGTCGTGCTTCTCTAAACACGTCTCTCGTGTTCTGACATCCGCGCGTGCTTTATAACTGCACACATCACGTGCGCGCGTTTTCTATTTCTTCAATACATGCATCTACGGTTCCGGCTAGCAGTCTAGGAGCAATACATGTTGAGTGGCAGCCATCTTGAAAATAGAGCACCGAGTTGCTATTTTGTGTGCTGTTCCTTGAAAACATTTTCAAGGTTCCAAATAAGCCAGCCTGATTCAATATCAATGGAAACTAGCGAGTAAACTAGTATAGGCTGCGTAGGTGTTTGATATAAACGATAGGTAATATAATGAAATTTGTAACACCGTAAAAAATGTTGACTTAACTTAACTGACGTTTCGAGCTTTAGCCCTTCCTCGGAATAAAATATCAAATTACATCAGCATGGCACCTTGCAAAGTTCTTCCAAGACCACAGTATGGAAACTAGATGCTCACTATTCAAGATGGCGGCCATATTATTAACCGGTACAGTATGATGATAATCATAATCACTATGATTGAGATTACGATTTCTGATGATGATGGTAATGATGATGATGGTTATTATTGTGATAGTACAATTCGACTATAAC
Source organism: Metridium senile (assembly GCA_949775045.1). NCBI lineage: Eukaryota > Metazoa > Cnidaria > Anthozoa > Actiniaria > Metridiidae > Metridium > Metridium senile. The sequence goes on along the minus strand of OX459096.1, from coordinate 22,810,696 downwards.
TTTGATTGTGGAATTTTGTATGTTTTGTTCTATTGTTTTGTTTTTTATTGTTTTCCCCCGTCGGGGATATGATAATAATAATAATAATAATAATAATAATGATGATGATGATAATAATAATAATAATAATAATAATAATAATAATAATAATAATAATAATAATAATAATAATAATAATGATGATGATGATGATAATAATAATAATAATAATAATAATAATAATAATAATAATAATAATAATAATAATAATAATAATAATAATAATATACTTATTTATATAGCGCTATTACAAAGCTCATAGCGATTTACAGTATATATGTGGAGGACTTATCGGACTGCTGTAAACCAGCAGCTTACAATCATGGGTATGGTTTAGTGAGACCTAACTGTTGTACCCGGAGACAATCCCATACTTTTTGCGAACATAGCACAACAGGATCTTTAACGTCCATCTTATATAAGATTAGAGTGTAGGCAGATGGGGATGTGGTTGAAACCACGATAATCGAAACTTGAATAGACCTGTTGCAAAATGACGTCACACTTTTGCATTGTGGGATTGGCAGAGGTCGTAGACAAACAAAATGGCGGCCGCTTGGCAACCATGAAAACAAAATGTTGTGTTCCTTTTTGTATGTAAGAGAGAAAATACGCACTCACACTCGTGGTACTAAACAACTGTCACTAATCATATCATCAGATACGAGTGGTATTTTTCATTAATTCTTCTCTACTGTTCCTATACAAATACCTCGCTAAGTCTGTAGTACTTTCTCCAAATACAATCGAACCTGGCATACCGTTGTATTCAACGCACGAAATCTTGAGCTGGTCCTCGCTATTTTGTCCATCCCCAATGACGTCTAACATATAGTCATGACGGAATATCGTTAGTGCTAATGGCTGGAAAATACAGAATAAAACCATAGTTAATAAAGGGGAATCTATTAACTATGATAAAACTCAACAGACGTTCGAACTAAATGGACCTTTTACTAGCTATCCTTGATTGTTTACTATACCTGAGAAATTCCTTCTAGTCGGGTCTTGTCATAGATGTTATATATTCGACCAAGAAAAGATGGATCACTTTGAACACTCCTATAGCGTGGAAAATAAATGTTGCTGGATGACTGAAATTGTCTTATTACTCTCTACTTTCTACTTTCACATAATCCTCTGTTTATTCTTTTTTTAGGGAAAGGTATTGTAATTCAAACTAGACCCTGTTGGCAGGGTAAACTGGGATACCTGGATAGTAGTGGATCCTTGGGAGCCAGGGTCTTGTTAGGTTGCCGTTGGACTACTGACTATGCTGAAAGCGTGGATCAAGTCCCGCCAAGGGCGTGTGGTATTTTTTCTCTTATACAGACAATGTTATTAATGTTGTCCACCAAAAAATCATTTAGACCAAAAGAAATGTCATGTCAGACCTTATATACTCGCCCTAAATACTCGATACCAGAAATTATTGTACAAGTAGAGTTCATAATTATTATTCTCTGTTCACTGTTACTCACTATAGAGTTTGAAACCAGAATTTATATCGTTTAAAACAAATATACAAATCATCAGATAATACTTCTTTTGGTCTTTAAGTCTTTTTTCACAGGACAACTTTTTTGACAATGTTTATTTTGTTGTTTACACCCAACGCATCATTTCAGTAGTTTTTTATATATCATTAAAAGTCAACTCTTAAATTGTGTTTTGCTAAAATATTATTGCCATGTGTGTTTTATTTGATTGTTTTATTTTCCCAGTTCACAAAAAGAAAAAATGTGTGTGATTTTTGGGCTTGTTTGAATCTGCTCGATATTTCTCAGTGTACCGGGATGCCTGTGTTACAAAATGTTGACATTTCACCCCGTTCCCTCCCCCCAAGAGCCCAAAGGCTTACTAGATTTGAGTATGCGATATAGAGTTCTAAAACTGTCTCAGAGGGACTTTTATGAAGTTGTTCTTGAGAATTGAACGTCAGAACAAGAAAGATAGATAGTTACTAAAGCAATATGTGTAATTTTTGAGGCGATTTGGGCTGTTGAGAGTGGTTTTCAGACAGGCCGATTTGAATGTTTATATCGATCGGCGTGTTGCCCTCGTGTTGACAATGTTCGCTTTGTAGGTTTCGTGAAGGAATTCACGTTCTCCGACATTGTGAAGAACAAAAATAGCAATTAATCAATATAAACTCAAGATTTCTGTTTGGAAGTGCTAGATAATATGCCATAGCGAATGCAATTCTGCTGGCACATCGGCTTCTGTTTTGTGCTAGAAATGACGACTTTGCTAACGGCGGATCCTTCCGGCCAAGATATCCTCGTCTTTATAAAGAGGAAAATAGCTAGCTATATTTCGGGTGTCAACCCTGTAGTACAGCAACTAATAATAATGAATGTCTTGGCGATCATCAGTCATAGCCATTAGTTTATGCGGGATCAGAGTTATTAAAACGAGTAAACACGAGTCGATATTCGATCGAACAATCACAATGACTCGACTTCACGTGTTATTTTCTGTCAAAATAGTGACAACGCCAATCACCGTCAATCACAGGCATTTTAAGACTGTGATACCACAGGTATCCCAGTAATTGTTGGTTTGAGTTGAATTACACTCACAGTCCCCATCACAGTTCCCTGCGCCATCTTGAAAGTTAGCCGGGCCTTAGCCTGCGTTACAGACCCTTGTAAGCGCTCGAAACTTCTCCCGCCAACAAGCGTCTGCGCGCCGAGATGACGTTCTTTGACCCAGATCGGGTCAAAAGCTCTGATTGGACAATTTTGTTTAATTGACACCTCATATGAAAATCAAGAGTGGTTTCGCTTCTTTGACTGAAATCTTAATTCAAACAACACTTCTACAGTTATATTTATTCAAAATAATGGTTTCATAGATCATATTAAAGACAAGAATGATACATTGCAGCGAATTATCAAAATCTCATGTCGAGATTTGAGAAGGATTTCAACGCCGTGAACTTTTGCCGACTTAATTTGATACACAAGAGTTCTTCGGTATTTGTAATAAAATCTTCAATAAACTCAAACAACACTTCTACAGTTATATTCATTCAAAAATAATGATTTCATGGAGCACATTTGTGACATTAATCAGACATTAAAGCGAATTATTACAATCTAATGGCGAGATTTGAGAAGGACTCATGCATCCGATGCATTAAATTAAGATATTCACACGGCGTGTGAACTTTCGCTGGCGGTTCGATAAGTCACTGTTGTCATAGTTAAAGGCCCAGTATCGACCGGGATGCTTTGCGCGCCTCGACCTAATTTCGTGTATCACGAAATTATCAAAGTTCATAATGCATTCTCAATCCAAATAATCCTAAGTAATCCTGCTAATATTTCAAAATATTTCACTGTATTTAAGTTCTCTATGTATTTTACAACATCTGTGCCGCAATATTTTGTATATTTTCCGTAAATAGATGTAAATAACAAGCTTCGATGTTTAATAATAATAATAACTTTATTTTATATAGCGACAATTACAAAAGCTCAACACCGCTTTACAATTTTAGAAGGGAAAAAAAAAAAAAAAAAAAAAAAAAAATATGATTGATAAAATTCTATATACAGTACATGGAATGAAATCTAATCTAAGATGTTTGAGTAGATTACAATCAACTCGGCCGCTTCACAGGCATCTCATTCCGATCCAAAGCACTAGCAGTTAAAATATGCCGCTCAGACGAGACGATAATATACTATGGACATTAAAAATACTTATTAACTTTATATTTGGAGCTCAACGTTCTTAAACGTATTTTTACTACAACGATTGTCTAATAATAACAAAGCGGACAAACCGAGTTGATCAATATCGTTACTTTGATAATACAACAGAAATACACATAACATACCATGCCCAATCCTTTATTATATTCACCGCATACTATTACACGATAGTTTTCTTCTCAGGGATGCATTTAAGGACATTCAGAAATACTCAAAAGCTCAAAGATTCATCGAAAGAGTTCGCTACTTCCATGTATGTTGATATGTGATATTTTTCGTCTCTCCGTGCGGCCATGGACTTTGAACTCATCACGCGGTATTTGGCCAATTAGAGAGCGCCATTTAACAATAACGCTATTTCAAAACAAAAACAAACGGCCGCAAAGCATCCCGGTCGATACTGGGCCTTTAAGTTTTACTTTTATCACAGACTAATGTGCTTGTATTCGTCTCCGATATATGCTCTGAAGATAATTCATTTGGTCTTTCATGATGGCAGCGGAGAAACGACGATAAAAATCGCATTTTCCTTCCACAAATTGCTCGAGAAGTTCGAAGCCATCTATTTCGATGAGAGGAACAACCTGAAAAATAATTGAATTGTCTGTGCAAGGCTATCGAATGCATCTTTTCCATTAGAAAAGCTAAATAAAGCATTTAACTGGCTTTCAGTGAGTGAATTAATCCAGATTATAGAAGAAACTTCACGAACGGCATCGCCATTCCTAGTTTATCATGTTTATCGGCGTTACTGCTGCTAACTCGTGTATTGCGTGACTGCATTCCAACGTCATCAGTATGGAATTTTTGCTCTCGGCGCGCAGACGCTTGTTGGCGGGAGACGTTTCGAGCGCTTACAAGGGTCTGTAACGCAGGCTAGCCGGGCCTTTGCATCGAAGCCAGACGAACGTTGAGCTTGCAATGATAGAGACACGTGGATAATTGTCCTCATTAAGGTGTACACCTATTTCAATTAACGTTGTCCATCTGGAATGGTTGATCTGAGACCGATAGTAATTGTGGGAGCTCATTAAATTCCAAATACATTGTTTTAATCACACTTGAATGGTGCTAAATTACAGATAACAGTATTTCAGAAGTAAACATTAATATTCGAGCGTGATAATAATGAGTGCATATGCAGTTTAATGAGCTCCCACAATTCCTATCGGTCTCAGATCAACCATTCCAGATGGACAACGTTAATTGAAATAGGTGTATACCAAAAGCCTACAAGCTAGTCTAGTAACACAGTGGACTATGGGTAACGAATTTCCAGAACGCAGGGATTTAATGTCAGTCACCACACTTGTCAATGTGTTACTGAGGAACGGCTATATTATCTTATTACAACAAGAAAGGCGCCTGCAGAATGCACATTTAGTTTCTGAACCGATTCATGATCCTTTGCGCAACTAGCTTGTAGGCTTTTCAACTGTTTCTACAAACTTACTCGGAAAGGGTGTAAATATCATATCAATCTATCTCTCCACCTATCCTTATTCAACTTATAATGTGTACTCACCCTTCTAAAGTGTTCTTCAGAAACTCGTGATCATTGCTGATTTTATGAAACAAAATCTGCAAATGTCTAGCCAAGTCCCAGCCCTCCTGGAACAGTTTCTTAGGGAAGGGAGTGGGTAGGAGCATAAAGGGACATCGTGCTATTTCCCCAGGGGAGTGCTTATCTTCCAACACCAAACCTCTGAGCAACGCGTACGCTGAAGCACGTGCAGCGAGATCGTCAATTATATCCTGTGATAAACACTCGATGCCTAACTGCGTAAATATATCCATCGACTGCTGAGCTGTACTGCAAATGGGAGACAAAAACAGTTTGTTACTTTGCGCAGGCATTCAAAATACAAGAGTGCTGGAGCCGGGTTTTGGTTTCGTTGATCGCTGGTTCAGTTTGAAGCTTTCAGTACGGCACTTGGGCGGTCCATTTGTGTGTGATCAAAATAACCAAAATATTGAAAGCGAGCTATATATGTCACGAATGATAAGTAATGTTTGGCTCAGCAACTCAAGCACAACATATTTCAATGAGCTGATGTACTAATAGTCTATCAAAATAAAGAAATACCAAACGTCCGTAATGGTTGCATGCCGGGTACGAAAAGCCATAATTAAGCCATAAGTTTTCTAATAGCCAATCATAAGCTAAGGATGCCAATATGGCCACCAGTTTATAATTATCATATCTTTATTAAATTCATATTTATATATATACAATTATTGAGAAGTTATGAAGGAGGCTAGCAAGGAAACAGTTCACATAAAATTAAATCTTGACTCCACTGTATAAATCGCTTCAATTATCTATCCAAAGTTACTCACAACAAGCACGACATTTACCAGTGAACCATGAATGTGTAGAATCGAAATGACAAATAAATACCAGAACACGAAATATACCTAAAATATCCAACTTTTAAAAACTGTGTAATACTTGCTCGTAGTAGTTTTGTTTGTTTACAACGCAAGGTTGAGCCGGCCTTTTTACAAATAACAAAACGTACTAGCGACATAACCACAAGCATAAACAGTATACGCAGACTTAGTGTGAATCAGGTTTTAAAATAACATGCTAATCAGGTTTGCATGTAGCTACTCTGATACGCTTTTATTTTTGTTTTCCTGAGCCACAAGCCACTGGTTTCATTTACATTCGACGTTCTTATCTGTAAAAATCGTTTACTGCGGTTTTCGGCTTTCTGCGAACTCAGACAATGATATTCGCAAATTTCAGTTGGCTAAAATTCATTTGCATATTGTTTTGAGCGAAATGAAAATATGCATAAAACCACACACACTGAATATCGCTTTAGATCACAGTGAGCGACCTCAAGTTACTATCTTAAAAGGATAGCAAAATAAACATGCAAATAGGCATTATTTCGCACGCAAAAGTATAGATGCCTTGGGGTAAACACGACGTAAACACGGTAGTGTCATTATCGATCGATGACGTACAAAGTATCGTGCTGTTAATGTCTTCTACTGTAAGGTTTACCTAATACATTAATTTAGCGCCCAAACTTGTATTCTTTTCACTTTCCTCGGACTTGAAGCGTGATATTTTTCCGTCCTGTTCGATTGAAATAATTAACTACAGCGTACTCGACAATTTATATCTCAGTAACTCGGTTCTAGAACATAGTTGTGAAAAATTAGATTGCAAACTAGCGTTTAAAACCAGCATAAAATTATTTCATTCGACGTGCAGAGGATTTTTAACACCAAAACAAACGCATGCACAGACAAAATCTCTATAATTATGCTGTGGCAGCACTCACTACATGTTAGTTAGACTATAGTTCAAACGTCTTTAGTCCAATCAACTGAACCAATTCCCAGCTACACGTACTCCTCATTAGAATGTTATTTTACACACATGCTTATTTGCATGTTAAAAGTGGGTTATGCGAAAACGTTCTGATAATAAGATAAATACGAATCACATCGAGCGTTCAAACTCCTAGACTGTTCTTTCTTTGCATGTATAAATTTGATAAAAAGCGAGTGCTCTTCAAAATCTAAATCGATTGAATGCTTTTAACATGCTATAAATAAAAATACCACTATAAATTATGGTGTCGAACATCGCCAAGATGTTAGGGTATTTAGTGTTATGTAACTTACCCAAAATGTGCCCGGAATAATAAACGAATGAATGGCAGCAAACTTGTCAAATAGAAGACAAGACAAAATATACCCCACTGGAGCGAGCGTCACATCAAAGTCAAGTGAATACAGGAAGCCCAAGGCCAAAACTTGTCGTTATATGTTATTAAAAAACACTAATTAATAAGTCATAAGTCACGTATCTTTCTATATACCTGTTTTGAAAATCGTTTCAAAAATATAACTGTTTCAAATGTGAGACGTATATTGGAAAATCTCGTGTATTTTCCAGCGTTTTATTATATAAATTGATATAGATATTTTTTACTAATGAAAACTTAAAGGGGGTAAAATACGACGTTTCGGTCTCATAGTGAAAACATCATCAGCTATAATAAAATATGCACATATATCAATCTAAGTACAAGGAGAACAAAAGATATCGTGTATAACATAATATTTAGTTGTCCTTGCATGCACTTAGTAAATTGATGTATATGCGCATATTTTATTAGCGAAGCGTATTTCTCTCGATTTCTTTCGAATAGCGAAGCGTATTTCTCTCTCACCGCTCTGGAATTGACTTTGAATTAGGGCCTTTCGATGGCCATTAAATTGTCGGCTATGCTTTTCCATTTAGCACCCCTTTGCAGTGAGCCTTTTTTATTACCCGTGAATGGGTTTTCAGCCAGAATCTCTCGACGACAAAGCATTAAACAATGCTCATCTGACCAAGTCATTCTAAAAAGCAACAAGAAATGTGTCAATTATGTCGGGAAAACTTTGCAAGCAAATTTGCATTCGGAATTTCTGCTAAATCTTAATCTAAACCCTCCAGCAAATGACAGTTACGTAAATAATCTATCTTCGAATAGTTAGTGTCTATGATCTTCGCTATTTTTTTAGCTTGAATGGTAAAGAATTGGCGCTACTTACGAGAATTTTCTTGAAGATGATTTCTCTGCTGCCGTTGTGTTCTTTTGCCCCTGAACCTGACTCATGATCTCTTTAAACAGTTCCAACTTCTGTATGACAAATTGTTAAGGCATATACTTTGGTTGAATAGCGAAAAACTAGTAAAATAAAGCAATATTTCGAAGTAAATTGACGTCGTAGTCGGTACTACGTGAACAAGCTCCAACACTCGTAGTCGACGAGATGGCTACGGGCAAGATGGCATCCTATTACATATTATGCGCATGAACGGAAATAAAAGTTTTCTTCCGGTACCCGTACTAGGCACTCCCGTCGTCGTTGCTTAAGGTCGCTAATGTGTGTTTGACCGTGCAAGGGCGCCAAAACGAAAAGTCCAGTGCATTGTGAAATGTTTGTACCTAGGAATATAAATTAAGTTTCACTTATCTCAAATATTGTCCAGAAAATGTGTAATTGTCCGCTTTTAATCACGATAATGTGCTGTATTCCACCACACCGACAATAATACCAACGGTCGTTTGAACGCTAAGATTGTGTGCCGCTGTACTAGCCGTTCAACGTAGTGCTGTCGCGAATATTCGTTATTTATTAGCCAACCACTAATTGGATTAAAATCGAATTCGCCCCTCCATTCACCTAAAGAGACACTGATGTACACTGACGCGCGTTAGATACCAAAAATTTTATAATCAGTTATCAATTTGGTGATCTTTTTTCCGTGGAGACTTAAGGACGGGGCGTACTATTGCACTGCGCAGGCTACTGCGCATCTACATGAATTTCCATTTTAACGCCCTATCTTACCTCAAAAGATGACAAAATACAAATAAAAAACCATCTAACGATGGTAGACGCGACGGTAGCGGTTTTTTATAAAAACAGTCCCACAATGCACTTATGATGACGAATTTCTTTACTTAGTAGGGAGGGGACCGGAAAGAAATTGTCTTATGATGATCTTCGGCGGCAAAGTTTACCACGCGATAACTTTTTAAAACGCCCAGCAACCCCAATTTTTTTCTGATGACGTCACTCAGTACCAGGCACCTGTCCCATATTTATCATCATATAGCTCTTGCGCGAAAGCAAAAAAACACATAATCTTTTTAAAATTTTCAGATTTTTTTTTTTTTAAAATGAACACACATAGATTGTAGTTTCCATTGATGGAATAAAAAGAGGTGGTATATTTTTGTTTCATAGGCACTTTAAGAACATGTTAAACAATGGTTTTGATGTAAAATTTCGAAAATCATCACCACATCACCACACACAGCCATGCTCTGTATATCACCCTTCTTGTCTACCCCCTCTTTCACTATCATTATTAGTATCTATTATCATCAATATTATCTTTATCATCTTTATCATGACCACACACACAGCCATGCTATGTATATCACCCTTCTTATCTACCCCCTCTTTCACTATCATTATTAGTATCTATTATCATCAATATTATCTTTATCATCTTTATCATGACCACACACAGCCATGCTATGTATGTCACCCTTCTTATTCACTCCCTCTTTCACTATCATTATTAGTATCTATTATCATCAATATTATCTTTATCATCTTTATCATGACCACACACACAGCCATGCTATGTATATCACCCTTCTTATCTACCCCCTCTTTCACTATCATTATTAGTATCTATTATCATCAATATTATCTTTATCATCTTTATCATGACCACACATACAGCCATGCTATGTATATCACCCTTCTTATCTACCCCCTCTTTCACTATCATTATTAGTATCTATTATCATCAATATTATCTTTATCATCTTTATCATGACCACACACACAGCCATGCTATGTATATCACCCTTCTTATCTACCCCCTCTTTCACTATCATTATTAGTATCTATTATCATCAATATTATCTTTATCATCTTTATCATGACCACACACACAGCCATGCTATGTATATCACCCTTCTTATCTACCCCCTCTTTCACTATCATTATTAGTATCTATTATCATCAATATTATCTTTATCATCTTCATCATCACCACACACACAGCCATGCTCTGTATATATCACTCTTCTTCTTTTTTCTTCTTTATTTGCATACAGGTCAATGCTTTTGCACATAGCTCTTTTATACAAAAAAAAAAAACAATTTGTCACTGGCTTTGATTTTCGCCCCGCAATGAAAACAAAACATGTTGATAACAACTTCAAGTTAACCTGATCTAAGTCCGGGAAAAATACCACAGGAAGCCCATCCACGATTGGGTGCTGCTGCTGGCCAGTACTCTCAGTTTATTTTTATATGAGCGATTTGAATATGATGTTAGTGAATTTCAATTTGATGTGAGTGAATTTCAATTTGATGTGAGCTTTTTCATTTTGATGTGAGCTTTTTTATTTTGATGTGAGCTTTTTCATTTTGATGTGAACTTTTTTATTTTCAGGATGTGAGTTTTTATATTTTGATGTGAGCGATTTGAATTTGATGTGAGCGTGAGTTTTTTTATTTTGATGTGAGCATTTTTATTTTGATGTGAGCATTTTTATTTTGATGTGAGCATTTTTTTTTTTTTTTTTTTTTTTTGATGTGACAGTTGTGGGCCACCGTAATATTGAAACATTACCACTGATCCCAACACCTGCAGCCCAAGCAATTCATTTTTACAGTAGAGATATGTGAAGAAAAAATCGATACTTTTTATTGTAATAAATTTGAACATATTTCAATCCTGTGTTGTTGTTAAACTTATTTGGTGTCATTCTGGGTGGTTTTTGAACGTTTTAAAGCATTTTTTCTTGACCAGCCTTTCCATTCAGTTTAAGTACAGATAGGCAAACATTAAGAAAAAATGCTCTAAAACGTTCAAAAACCACCCAGAATGACACCAAATAAGTTTAACAACAACACAGGATTGAAATATGTTCAAATTTATTACAATAAAAAGTATCGATTTTTTTACAACACCCGGGATTAGGCCTACTCTGGGCCGGTGCCTCGCCTAAAATTGCCTAAGATCGCCTTAGAACGCCTTAGAATGCCAAAGATCGCCCGAGATCCCCTAAGATCGCCCGAGATCCCCTAAGATTGCCTTAGATTCCCTAAGATCGCCAAAGAACGCATAAGAATGCCTGTGATCGCCTAAGAGCACGCGAGATCGCTTACAAACGCACAACTAGATCACCTAAGAAATCCTTGACAACATTATGTGTATCTAAAACAGTTTTAATATTAGTAACCTATGTTTCTTGTGAATACTTTTCTTTCCATTTGTCATTACAGTGCGACTCGCCGTACCGTAGTCACCTACAAAACCTTTTGATGAATTTTTGACATTATTTTGACATTTTTTCATCTCAATCTGACCAATTACAGACATCAAAGTATCTAAAATCTCCGCCTCTGATCGATATTAACTCCGCCTCTCGATATAAACTCCGCCTCTCGATATAAACTTGTACCTGATTGGTCCGATTGAGATGAAAAAATGTCAAAATAATGTCAAAAATTCATCAAAAGGTTTTGGCGAGTTGCACTGTAAAAACATTAAACACTTTTGGTTTTGTAATACTGAATGAAAACTGTCATTACTGAATCTAGCTGCATTATTTCACATTTTAGTATACTTATTTCAAGAAAGTCAACAAAATATACAAAGCTAAGACTGCAAAGGATCATGGCAAATACTTAATATCAGAAATTTAAGTAAAGCAAATTATCTACTTAATACTCACATGAGGTAAAACTGAATGGCAAAATATTTCAATTGCACTAATAGTTATTGAAATATGTTGAAGCATGCAAACATATTTTCTATCTATAATCCTTGTTAGCCTTAGATTTCTAGCTTTTCGGTGACATTTTTTGAAATAAGTATATAACAAAATTAAAGAGTGCAAAAAGCATGAAATTGTACTGCAATAGTATCTATCTATTTAATAATTGTATTAACAGTTGCAATTAATTGATAATACATGATTTAATTGAACTTTATAATAATACTAAACACATGAGATGAAAAAATGTCAAAATAATGTCAAAAATTCATCAAAAGGTTTTGGCGAGTTGCACTGTAAAAACATTAAACACTTTTGGTTTTGTAATACTGAATGAAAACTGTCATTACTGAATCTAGCTGCATTATTTCACATTTTAGTATACTTATTTCAAGAAAGTCAACAAAATATACAAAGCTAAGACTGCAAAGGATCATGGCAAATACTTAATATCAGAAATTTAAGTAAAGCAAATTATCTACTTAATACTCACATGAGGTAAAACTGAATGGCAAAATATTTCAATTGCACTAATAGTTATTGAAATATGTTGAAGCATGCAAACATATTTTCTATCTATAATCCTTGTTAGCCTTAGATTTCTAGCTTTTCGGTGACATTTTTTGAAATAAGTATATAACAAAATTAAAGAGTGCAAAAAGCATGAAATTGTACTGCAATAGTATCTATCTATTTAATAATTGTATTAACAGTTGCAATTAATTGATAATACATGATTTAATTGAACTTTATAATAATACTAAACACATGGTTCTATCAAGTTCTTTTTTTATTACACCAGTATGGTATATTTCGTAGAAATTAAAGGGGTTTTATATACCCACCATTGATAATGTTCAGAAAAATCTGATAAATCTGATATTATTTACAAAGCTTATTGCCATTCAGATTCAAAACGTGAAACATGAAATTTTTCAAGTTGCTTCTAAACTAATATAATTGCAAGTTATACAATGTAGGATAAGCTTAAAGCTCAACCAGAAATTTCTTGCTTAACTTATTCGAACTGCGTGGACTCAGTATAGCCAATTTTTTAAGGTAAGATGGTATAACTTACAAGGAATGTCATACCTTTGTCGCCAAGATTTGATCAGTGACTAGTATTCGAAGCCCTCGAAAGATTTCATGCATTCCAGCATTATTAGTTAGTTAGAGGGGACTCTACTAACTATGATTCCAGTACGCAAGTAAGCCATCCTTGTGTTAAAACATTTTCCTAACTATTCACACGAGTGTAATATTTTTCTAAAGCTATGTAAGCTTTGACCTAACTCACTTTTTTTGGTATCAATCATTGTCGCATTTGTTTTTGTTGGTTAAAACAACATGGCTGACTGTTATCGTAAATTCATTCAACAAACCGCTGGCATATTAAACTTGAGCCGTCACTAAACCGCTGTGCAGTGTACGTCCATGCACAGTTGGTTCACAGTTGACTGACAAGTTCAGGAAAATGTACATTTCAAAGGATGCCAGTGATGATTTGCTTCTAACCATTAAGCGTGCATGGTTCGAAAATCCTATCTCCAAAACAAAGTCTTATGGGCTAGGATTGTATTTCGAATTTCCCGACGAAGGCAGCAAACAAATTGGTTCCCAAGGACAACATCCAAGATGTTGAAAATATGTCAGATAATTACTTATACAATACATGCAAAGGTCGTTTCTGCAAGAAATATAAAGTTCACTTCCAAGTTTAAAAAGCCAGTCATAATTGTGGATATTGGAGTTCTCGATAAGTGAATGTGGTTTGTGTCATCGAACAATGACGAGTATGTAAGTTTTGTGAAAATTGTAAATAAATAGGCACTCTTTTGTGACAGTAAAAATCCTGCCACAAAAGAGTGCTTATTTTGGGCTATGAATTATGAATATAATGTACTAAGGATTAAGAGTACAAATATACACTATGTTACAGTTACAAATATATTTTATGATATTTAAATAAAGTATTTAGCATTGCTTTAAATATGGTTGTTTGATTTTTACTTTGATCCTACATTGCACTACTGTTTATTGACCATCAATAACAAACATGGATATTAAGCTTGGTGTGTTTTACATGCATGTCAAACACACCATGCTTAATATCCATGTTTGTTATTGATAGTACAAATATCGAAGTACAATTAAGTAATGACTAACAATATGAGTAAATAAAACTATTTAACTTTAATGAATACAATAGATTAATAGCCCACTTTCAATAATTTGGTCAAGTGATCAACACAAATAAACCAATATGATCTAGGCTATATGGATAAAATGAGCAGTATTATTAATTGTTTCCCAGAGCCTTGTATTGGCTCATTTGTTTGTATTATCACTTAACCAAAATATTGAAAGTGGCCCATTGGTAAGGTGCAAACAGTATATCTGTAATACTGAATAGTACAATGTAATACTTATTTTATTGTTTTCTACTGTTTAATTACATTATATTGTACTATTTATAATTATATTTCAGAAATATTCTTTTTGCATTCTGTTATTTAGTAGAATTTTAGCCAATTTTGGTATAATTGTGGTGTTTGCAATCATGATTTGTTTACTAAGATTGCCTAAGATTGCATTATATTGCCTAAAATTTCCTTAGTTTGCCCAAAATTTTCTTAGTTCGCCTAAGAACGCCTAAAATTGCCCAAAATTTCCTTAGTGCGCCCTACATCGCCTATGTTTACACGCCATTTTTGCTGAAAATTCCTTAGATCGCCTAGGATCGCCTTATGATGCAATTCAGCGCGGCGAGGCACCGGTCCAGAGTAGGCCTCGGGATTATTACAGCCAAAGTCGTTGCATACGACGATCGAACAGGCAATCAATTTAGAGGTAAAGCTTATATAAAATCACCCAAACTTGATAAAGATTCAAGTGAATTGCTTGCGCTGCCTCAGTGTGTTCTCAACTGTTTTTATGATATATAGTACAATTTAACTCGAACTAAAACGCTTTAGAGGTTAAAATGTTTAATCAACAAACAATTTCGTTGGTGTACCAGCCAAAAAAAGATGACATTTGTGGCTAATTTATATATTTTTACGGCTCTAGACAACGCGTGATAATATTGGGTGACGGGAATTTCGCTTCTTATATCTCCAGAACAAAACAACAAAAATCAACCAAACTTTCAGGAATATAATATATTTCCAAAAAATATCTATGAAATACTAGAGGACCAGCTTTCTGCGATTTAGAGTTAAGAGTTTAGCGTTTTGACGACATCACGTGAAAACCGAGAATTGATTATGTTTTATCATAGTTAATCCCCTCTGTTAACTATGGTTTTATCTTTCTTTCATTAACCTGAAATATTGGTACACGGCATCCTACCCCACCCTCCCGGGTTCGCTATCAGATCAATGAATGATTAGCTCTAGAGTTTTCATTAGTACATATATACCTAATGATAAACAAATTTTATAAAAAATAAAACGCCTTAATAACGCCTATTTTTTCGATTTTTAAAGCTTCATAGGTTTTGGCGGATTTTTTACTCTCGCGGGTTTGTTTGTTTCAAGAACTTTCCACGTGACATTGAAATACATAAAACACAGAATCTTATTCCCAAAAGATTTATATTTAGAAAAGAGTGGCTTTTGGGCAAATTTTTATAATATAAGACAGAACGCTTATTTCACGACGTTTCGATGTCGCTGACATCATTTTCAAGTAGGGTTTTATTCAATAAATTTGAATATTACATTTAGATGAAAGTTATCCTCTTGTCACGCGTATTGATCCCAAGAGGATAACTTTCATCTAAATGTAATATTCAAATTTATTGAATAAAACCCTACTTGAAAATGATGTCAGCGACATCGAAACGTCGTGAAATAAGCGTTCTGTCTTATATTATAAAAATTTATATTTAGTCCGGCAAAACGTACATAACAACTCGTTAGCCGATTTGGGCTATCTAAAAATGGAAGCCCCAAACCGTTATTAACTAGAATACGAATAAGAAGACTAACTCATTAAACTTTTATTTCAACAAACATTTAAAACACGTGTTATCCAGTTAATAAACACGATTGTTGTTGTGTAGTTTATAACTTTTAACCTGAAAGAACAAAAAAAGATAGAAAAGTTAGCCTTATATGACAGTATACACTAGCTAATACCAAGACTCTTATCGTACAAAAATTAACGAATTGAATTACTGCAGTTTTCCACATTCGGAGAATTCAAAAGACAACCACCAATTAAGTGTGGTTTTTACTTCTGTCTATCAAAACTACGAACATTGACAAACACTCGCTTCCGTAAACTTCGCCTACAAAGTACGAGTGTCTCTGATTGGTTGCCTACGTTTTCGTGCATGTTCGGAACATGTTCGGTTTTGGTCAAGTTGTTCGGCAAAAGTTCGTAAAATTGAAAACGCTATTTTGGTGGCTGGTGTTCCAATGACAGGACTCTCAGAATAAAAAAAAACCGCAGTAATTATATATTCACTGGGGAAATAACTGTTTTTGAAACTGACTTATGCTTACTGTTTCAAAGGTATAGACCGTTGACATTGTTGAGATTATCTTGTTGGTCAACGGATTCAAGGCGTATTGGTAGAATTCATCAAGTGGATAATTGCAAACAGTATCTACTTCATACTGAATGTCTTTAAAGTGGAGACAATCGCTTATTTGTGTCATTATCTTTAATCATATGACCTTTTTGTGACTCGCCGGTAAAAGTGTTGGGTATATATGCTCGTTGAATCTTTTAGGGGTAAAAATCTGCGATTTGTTTTGTTTTCCACGCCATTTTCGTTTTTTTGTTTTTGTGCTTTATTCTTTTAGCCATGGTAAATCATAGTCCCTCCGTGACTTTTTTAAGGTCTTCCGGTATCTCTAAGGGATGTTTTTGTAAATTCCCGATGAGTGATACATGATACTTTTATTACCTGAGTCCTCCCAGGATAAATGCTGCTGTTGCTTTATTATTTTAAAAAATATTATTTTATTACAATTGAAACATGAAGTCAAACCTCATTGGCAAAAGCCGCAGAAAATCTTGCAGTTTCTCCTAAAGTTCACGTTTCTCCAACAAGCTGATTTTTTGATGACACGGCATACAGACCAGTCTTGGTAACCACGTTCGCAATCTAAGAGAAAAACAACAGATTAATGAAAAAATTATACAATGTTTTTTCGTGAAAAAACGTGAATATCCCACTCGGCACTTGTATTTTTTTATTAAGTTTTTGTATTTTAACAAAAAAAATTCACAACGCAAAAGTTTTATTGAAAAGAAGAAAGGAAGACAGGAAGACAGTGAGCCGCGCTAAAAAAAAAAAAAATGGCCAAAAAAATGGCGTTTTGATGTACTCATCAGCGAGGGTGCACTTGAGTGGAAAATTCAAAAATTTAAACGAGAACTTGATCAGCTAGTTTTGGTATTTTTCCTGCAAATTTTTTGGATTAATTATATTTGCATGGTTTTCTTCGAGGGACTCAACTAGCAACGACGACTACATGTATTCAGTTTTGGGTCTCAAGAACAAGTTACTCACCCTTAATGGCACTGGTTGAAACAAATAAGATTCCAAAGAGAACCAAGAGACATACGGCCACTTTTAAAGCAGGTTTCATAGTGAATATGCTTCGACACTTTTAGAGAACTGAGTTTGTAGATCTAGCCTGTATCGTAGGAGAACTGAATTCACCTGACTATATCCACTGCTGTCTTCAGTTATTTATGTGCTTCACTCTATTAGCATGCATGTTATAATTTCAAGCTTTGAAAAGAGATCTTATCATAAGCGATAAGGTGTGTATTAATGAAACTATGAGAGCTAATGACCCATTGATTTGAAACTGTGAGTAACTATGGACGTTTCATGGTAAAATTCAAAGTAAATTTCATTTTTCAAATTTACAAGCATCTATTATGAATTTGAAGAATCACTGAAAAGAACATAAAAGAGGCAAAAAAGGTATTAGCAGAAAATTACATACATTTTTATCTCTATTTTTCATTTTATAGGATAACCTCATTGGCATTAATTTAGCCAGAGCATCAAAACGTTCCAAACATTTAAAACTCATTTGCCACTATTTATGAAAGTTGTCTATATAAAAGATAAAGACCTCTAGTGATCAAAAGAAACTGATTCATTGTTAATATAAGCCTGATTACAACACCCGGGATTATTACAGCCGAAGTCGTTGCATACGACGATCGAACAGGCAATCAATTTAGAGGTAAAGCATATAAAACCACCCAAACTTGATAAAGATCCAATCTAACTTTATAAAGATTCGACCCGATTGATGATGGCCAGACCAGGAATAGTTATACAAACATATTATCGAAGGCGAAGGTCAAGGTTTTGAATTACTGCATGCAATTAAGATATAAACCAGTGGCTGCAAAAGTGAACTAATCAAACAATAGAAACAAAATGGTCACGTAAAACTCTAGTAAACTCATATACACTCCCACGGGGGGGGGGGGGGGGGGGGGGGTACTCCTTTTGTCCAAGTGGTAGGGGTGATCGGCGGAGATTTTGAAAATGACCCCTAAAAGGTACGCTCAGATACAAATAAAGCAGAGTAAAAACGACCCTTAGAACTGATTTTTGAGCCAAATCTCTAAATGGACCCTAAAAGGTACGCACTGCAAATATTTTAACCCTATTTTAACCCCCCCCCCCCCCCCCCCCCGGAGATACACTCATTTCAAAAAACGTTGTCGTAACTTATACAACAAGAATCAAGCCAAGACCAAAATGAATGCTGTTTTTAGTCTTTTTATACTGATAAATAAATATATTGAGATCACACTTGCTATCAACAGAATTGATCGTAATAAACTACGTGAAAAATATTTCAGCGTTATTAGTTCTTAAAAAAAAAAAAAATGATTTCAATGCATTAATTACCAGCACGAAACCAGTAATCATTTCGGTCTTGGATTAATGCTTGTTGCTTAAGCCGCGACAATGCGGTTTTTTGAAGTTTATATAGGAATATGCAGTACTTTTATCTTAGAATATTTCTATATATATCAGCTTCAGGTCTTCATCGGCGACAAAGAGGTCATTCTCGCAATTTCAGTTAATGTTTTATGCATTTCTTTGTTGTTTTTCTTTATATGGTGTGTAGCTGGATTTGGTACTCCAATCACAGGGAATTTTATTTTCCTTATCTTTAAGAATCTTTATGCTGCTAATTAGACAAGAGAATCGCCATCTAGGGAGGGCGGGGAGGGGTGGTATTCCCGCAAATATAGTGAGGCGCTTTTGTAAAGATTTATTAACAACCGGTATCCCAAATCTAAGATAAATCAAAACATGAAACTTACGCCATCTTATGTCAAAATTCTTAACCATGTTTAAGACAATGTGAGGTAAAATGAATATTCTGTTTTATATAGCAAGGCCAAAAACAACACCCTTGTGATATGTTGGTACACGGCATCCTACCCCCACCCTCCCAGGCTCGCTATCAGATCAAAAAGTATATGATTAGCTCTCGTAGCTTCATTAACACACACCTTATGATAAACAAATGTTTGTATCACAGTGCCACACTATGTTTGAATATCCCTAAAACAGGTCCCATTTTTTTCGATCTGTCTTCAATAGGGTATGGATGTTTTATTCTCCCCAGAGTGTTTTTTTATTCTTTTGTAATCTAAAGGGTACTACTGATTCACTAGTTATATAGAGAAAACGCTTATATAGACAATTAACGTTTATTATTTTAATTTCATCTTTGCAGTACAACGTCCAAAAGTTTGTAAGTATCAATTAGTATACTCGTATAGTAAACGTATAACAATTCGTTTGATCAATTAATATATTCAGTTAGTTATCGCGCGTTTATGACATTTCTTTTTATTAAAAGAAGGCCAGGTCTTTCAGTTAGATTCCTCGTAAGTAAATCAGTCAGACAGATATAGATCATGCAGTCGGTAATAAAGCGCTTATGCAGTAAGCGTAGTGTGTGCGGGTTGAGTAAATGTATTTAGAGTTAGTTATTCCGTCATTTCATTTTTCGAATCAATCGTCTGTTCAGTGGTCATTAGGACAACCAGTTAGCCAGTCGGTCAGGTCTAATTCATTATGAATATCTCTATAATTTCATGCATGTACGTATTCTGTTTTTTATTTCTTACCGTGCCCCAGCGACTACTCACGTAACTTTGGTGGTTGCACACTCTTTAAAAACAGTCAATGTTACGAAATGGACTTTATGCATCGACGATACAAGTTTAAGTGCGGCTTCTGCTAAAAATTTGGTTTGATTTCCCCGTTAATCGATTTTAATGTTGCATTATTTAATGTATTTTATTACATTTCAGTTGTTTGCTTTGGTTTTGATCTGTAGGATATTTTATAGTGCATATCTAATGATTGGTATATATTATACACTTATTGGATTCGTCCGAGCCCATTATGGCAGAATATATTTAAGTCGAGAATAGAATATTGGGTGAGACCACGTGGAGATCGAGCCTTGTATATATTGAAATCGAGATTGCTTAAATATCTGCCGTTATGGGTAAGGTTGCATCTAATTAATTATGTTTTTTATTATGCCGAACAAAATATCTCGAATCAACAATTCAAAGGTTGCTCTCCTATAGCCTCCTCCGCAGGCAACCCTTTCCTTTGCCTTTCATGGGATCCCTTTGTCATTTGACCGAGGGGGAATCGGTCCCCGGCAAGAAATGAAGGGGTTGCCTCTCCTGTGGGGCCTCAGTCCCTCCCGGTCACTCGAAACAGGAAGCCCAGAAAAAAGCAAAAAAAAGAAAACAGAGCTGAGACGCCTGCGGAGGAGACTAGCAGTCCTATAGGTTGCTGTACAATATTGCAAAAATAAAAGATTACCACGTGATTAAAATACGGGAAAATGATTGGAGGATGTTTGCGAAGTATTAAAGCGTCATATACTGAAGCGAGTGTTTGTCAATGTTCGGAGTTTTGATTGACAGAAGTTCCTAGGAACTCACACTTTATTGGTGGTTGGTTTTTGAATTATTCGAATGTGGAAAACTGCAGTAATTCAATTCGTTATTTTTTGTACGATAAGAGTCTTGATATTTGTTGGTGTATACTGTCATATAAAGGCTAACTTTTCTATTTTTTTTTTTGTTCTTTCAGGTTAACAGTTACACAACAACAATCGTGTTTATTAACTGGATAACACGTACGTGTTTTTAAATGTTTGTTGAAATAAAAGTTTTATGACCAAGTCTTTTTATTCCGGCGTATTCTAGTTCATAACGGTTTATTACCAAGTCTTTTTATTCCGGCGTATTCTAGTTCATAACGGTTTATTTTGGGGCTCACATTTTTATGGATTCTCACCCATTCCCTCCAATGAATAATAAACGGGACATTATTTAATTGTGTTACACGTGCAAACCGTATAAGATAAGGTTCATCGCGTCACGCAGCGTCACGCAAGTCCCAACGCTAAGATACATGCTATTTAATTACCCAACATCGAGCCGGAATAATAGCCCAAAGTGAAGCTGGACTGAGATTCGGAGCCTGAGATTCACATTGCCTCAGATTCACATTCATTTCCGGGGGGAGGTCAACAAGGTCAGTTTGTAAAAGCTTTATTACAACAACACAACTGATAAATGTAAAGTAATTGCAAATCAGATATGTAGTTATTACTTGGATTCAATTTATTAAATCAATTTAGAGACGATATATAAAACTTATTATACACAAAGTTATGTTTTACGCTCCAGCCTGAGATTCAAAGCTACAGCCTTAGATTCAAATCTCTAGCCTGACATTCGAAACTCCAGCCTTAGATTCAAAAATTACTGCCTTAGATTCAAATCTCAAGCCTGACATTCGAAACTCAAGCCTTAGATTCAATAATAACAACAGCCTTAGATTCAAATATCTACGGCCTTAGATTCAAATATCTACGGCCTTAGATTCAAAACTCCAGCCTTAGATTCAAAACTCTACAGCCTTAGATTCAAAACTCTACGGCCTTTAAGATTCAAAACTCCAGCCTTAGATTCAAAACTCTACGGCCTTAGATTCAAAACTCCAGCCTTAGATTCAAAACTCCAGCCTTAGATTCAAATATCTACAGCCTTAGATTCAAATATCTACAGCCTTAGATTCAAATATCTACGGCCTTAGATTCAAATATCTACAGCCTTAGATTCAAATATCTACGGCCTTAGATTCAAATATCTACGGCCTTAGATTCAAAAATAACAGTCTTAGATAAAAAAAATTACATCCTTAGATTCAAAAATAACAGTCTTAGATTAAAAATTACAGCCTTATTGATTCAAATCTCTAGCCTGATATTCGAAACTCCAGCTTTTAAATAGATTCAATATTAACAACAGCCTAATAGATTAAAAACAGCCTTAAATTCAAATTCTACAGCCTTAGATTCAAATATATACGGCCTTAGATTCAAATATCTACAGCCTTAGATTCAAATATCTACGGCCTTAGATTCAAATCTCTAGCCTTAGATTCAAATATCTACGGCCTTAGATTCAAAACTCCAGCCTTAGATTCAAAACTCCAGCCTTAGATTCAAATATCTACGGCCTTAGATTCAAAACTCTACGGCCTTTAAGATTCAAAACTCCAGCCTTAGATTCAAATATCTACGGCCTTAGATTCAAAACTCTACGGCCCGTTAGATTCAAAACTCCAGCCTTAGATTCAAAACTCTACAGCCTTAGATTCAAAACTACAGCCTTAGATTCAAAACTCTACGGCCTTAGATTCAAATATCTACGGCCTTAGATTCAAATATCTACAGCCTTAGATTCAAATATCTACGGCCTTAGATTCAAATATCTACGGCCTTAGATTCAAAAATAACAGTCTTAGATAAAAAAAATTACATCCTTAGATTCAAAAATAACAGTCTTAGATTAATTACAGCCTTATTGATTCAAATCTCTAGCCTGATATTCGAAACTCCAGCTTTTAAATAGATTCAATATTAACAACAGCCTAATAGATTAAAAACAGCCTTAAATTCAAATTCTACAGCCTTAGATTCAAATATATACGGCCTTCGATTCAAGTATCTACAGCCTTAGATTCAAATATCTACGGCCTTAGATTCAAATATCTACAGCCTTAGATTCAAAAATAACAGTCTTAGATAAAACAATTACATCCTTAGATTCAAAAATAACAATCTTAGATTAAAAATTACAGCCTTATTGATTCAAATCTCTAGCCTGATATTCGAAACTCCAGCTTTTAAATAGATTCAATATTAACAACAGCCTAATAGATTAAAAACAGCCTTAAATTCAAATTCTACAGCCTTAGATTCAAATATCTACAGCCTTAGATTCAAATATCTACGGCCTTAGATTCAAATATCTACGGCCTTAGATTCAAAACTCCAGCCTTAGATTCAAAACTCTACGGCCTTAGATTCAAAACTATACGGCCTTAGATTCAAAACTCCAGCCTTAGATTCAAAACTCCAGCCTTAGATTCAAATATCTACAGCCTTAGATTCAAATATCTACGGCCTTAGATTCAAATATCTACGGCCTTAGATTCAAATATCTACAGCCTTAGATTCAAATATCTACGGCCTTAGATTCAAAACTCTACGGCCTTAGATTCAAAACTCCAGCCTTAGATTCAAAACTCCAGCCTTAGATTCAAATATCTACAGCCTTAGATTCAAATATCTACAGCCTTAGATTCAAATATCTACGGCCTTAGATTCAAATATCTACAGCCTTAGATTCAAATATCTACGGCCTTAGATTCAAATATCTACGGCCTTAGATTCAAAAATAACAGTCTTAGATAAAAAAAATTACATCCTTAGATTCAAACTCCAGCCTGACATTTGAAAACCGCCTTTTATGCGTTTTTGTATAAATAACATTGATTTAAAGCACCGATGTCTCTCTTTTAAGGTTTTTAAGCCTGCGATTCCCCCGGCCGTACTATGTTAAACTATTTTTAACAATATCTCAGCCTTATAGATTCAAAACTCCAGCCTTATAGATTCACCGCAACCCGTAATTTATGCCTTTCTGTGTGAATAACTTTAAATAATCTCTCTCTGTAAGCTATTTTAACGGACAATATGTCAGCCTGAGATTCACGGGCCGTACTATTAACAATTAACAATAAATTGGAACCCCGCCTAACGTCCAACCGCTTAATACGGCCACCCCTTTAATACGGCCACTTTGGGCTGACCCTTCAGTTGCCGGATAAACGAGTTTCCACTGTCTTCATCTTATTTCGTTTCGTTAATGCTCATGCTAATGGTTTATTTCTTGAAGCTTTAGTTATTTATCTCAACGAGCACTATATACAATCATTTATGTTTTATTTCAAACTTTACATTACAAGCATGATATATCTGGTTCAGATAAAAAACGTTTAAAATAACGTAAACAATGAGCGACGACATGGATAACAAGATACTAATGCTAAATGATAAAAACTCCTCCAATCGGAGAAAAGGATTTCCTTTTTACTAACGTTGATAACATGCCACCCAGAAGTTACTTGGTCCAGTGATCGGCTTCACCCAGAGGATATCCAGTGTTAAGATAATCGATGTTGTTGATACAATGGACGACGGTCGCGAAGATACATTCTTTCATATGAACGAAGGTTTGGCTAGCCGATTCATCTCTAGTCATTATGTGAAAATATCATCTACTGATCCTTCCGAAATATCTAGCGATTCACTGTCGTCTTGCGAAATTTCGCCATGCACAGTGATAACTATTCATTGCGAGATAGGAGTTAGAGAAACGCTGGAAGCTGTCTTTGGACAAACAAATCCTTTGGTCAACTTACTGCAAGAAACGGCAATTAAAAGAAATGCTAATACAATTCAGTTATCTCCCGTTTTTCACCCTTCTTACCAATCCAGTGTTGGCTGGTATAGGGTATGGAAAGGTAAGTTATTTTTTTGGTTTGTTTGTGATTTAAAATCGTTGTAATGGTAGTAATTAATGGGGCTTTATTGGAGGGAGGGGTAGGGTATGCGGATATAACATTTCATTCCAGTTTATCTATTTCTTGTCAATGTGTAAATGAGATATGATATTTATCGAGTTAGTTTTCGGACACGCCCATTTCTCTGTGACTACACGTAACTCGGTGACAATTCGAGTCACGAGTTATGAGTTAATTGAGAGTTTTTTTTATTGATTAAGTTAATTAGATGTAGCATCATTATCAATCGATATCGTGTAATTGTTTAAAGTTTAAGTTACATATTAAATTAAACTTGCTGGTATTTCCAACGTTGTTTGTCATTAAGCTACTTGATTGTCAAAATGGGAGCGGTCTCAGCTAAATGCCTATGCCGTTATGTGCGTTACTCAAAAGGCACGTTATTTGATTTTTTCATTCCCTTTTATTTAATTGACAACTATGAAATAACACTTTTTTCAGGTCCACAAACATTGCGATGGCAAGCCAGGAATGCTGCAGTCGCTGCTATTGGGAAGGAGCGGTGGAAATCGAGGAACACTTCTCTTCCATTTCCATTAACATTACCATTGTACAGGTTTGCAGGAGGATGGTCTCGGCCACTGTTAGCACCTTCTTCTCATTCACAATCGCTATCTTCGGAACCATCTTCTCCAGACATCTTTTTCGAATCAATATCTTTAGATACAGACGATTTTTCCGAACCCGATACCGACAACGAAGATCCTACTACAATCAACAAAACAAATTATTTTGAGCCCGCCCAAGACATCGGAGGAAACCGTCCATCTGTAATTATGGTTCCAGTAAAGAGGGTATGATAGTGATCATTTCATGTTCTCCCTACAAACTTTTATTTTTTTTTTAAATGTAAACACATTCCGTGCATTTTCTCATTTTGTTAATTCCCTTTTTTATCAACAGAAACAAAATTCACCCAGAAGTGGTAGTTCATCTTCCTCCCGTAGTCTATTACCCAAGGTGAGTTGTAACATTCTTCAATTTCTTGTGTATTTCTCATTTTTTTATTTCTCATTTTTTTGGCAACAGAAACAAAGTTCACAGCTACCGAAAACGAAAATTACCTACGAGGGGAATTTCATCCATAACCACACCTGTTTTTCTTGCAGTAAGCAGGTAACTAGTGTGAATAGTGTAATATCGTGACGTAAAAATCTTAAAGCATCCTAAAATAGATATCTAGTTAATATGCTACTTGTATTACAGAAAAAAAGTCCACTCGAAGAGTTCTTCACTCTGGATTTACCCGTATCAAATGAGGGCACACTTGAAGATTGCTTCAACACTTATTTCCAAGATGAAGCCTGATTGGACGAAGTGTGAGTGAATTCTTTAGATGAATAATAGTATAGCTTTAACACGCACAGCAGAAGCTTTATTGGAATAGGACTGGACTGGACAACGTTTACCTGGTACATAATATTTTACATAAATACTTATGCTTTCCTGCATGATTTGATTTGATTTTTTTAAGAGATTGTGAGGATTGCGGAAACAGGACAACCATAGGAAGAACTGTGAAGATTCTGAGAGCTCCACAAACGTTAATCGTTTCTCTAAAACGTTATGACAATTGGGGAACAAAGAACTTTGCAGAAATTGTGCTACCCAGGTAGGCCGTGTTATTGCATTACGGCATTTCCTTCTCATTAAATGTTGTTGCTAATGTAGATATATTTTAACTATAAGTAACTAAGTATAAATGTCGCACCGGTGAAAATATATTCTTTGCGTTTGTCAATACCAGGACTCTAGATGCAAGCCCTTACATACAGGAAATGTTTCCGAATCACAAAGAGAGAAGCATTTATGAACTGAATTCTGTCGTGGTATGAAAACGAACCAATGTTGTCTTTAGTGTTAGACAAATGCAATACTAATAGGAATTGCGATTGTTTTTTTTTGTTTTTTTTTACAGCTACATCACGGGCAAAGGGTAGAAACAGGGCATTGTAAGTATAAAAAAGAGAAACATTTAAACAACCAATTTGATTTTTTTTTTTTTTTTAATTTTTACAACAACAGACGTACATTATGGCACTTTTTATCTAGATACTGCCCTTAGAAAACAAGGTAATTCGTGGATCCATTTTGAAGACGAGAACGTCGATCTAAAAAGACATACTTACATCGACACACAGATTGTTAAGGTAGGTTATTGCACTGACTCGAAACTTGATTGATTATATTTCCAGTGATGTTTTGTTTACAATTAAAAAGACAATATAAACAAATTAAGCGGCAATGATGATGATAATGGATGGATCGATTATTGGATCGATGGATCAATTATCGAATTGATTGACTGATTGTTGATTGATGCTATTGATGGTTGAATTGAGTTTTCTTCCCATCTTTTTATTTGTAGAAAAGTGCATACATATTGCATTACAAGAGAGTGACGGAGAAACTTGTAAGTTGTTATTGTAGGTTATTCGTAAATGTCTTAATTAAAAGTAGTTGTGTTATATCGTTGTGTTATATCGTTAACATTTTTTTTCTTTCGCACCAAGACTGATACCACCTTAAAGGAACAAACTTGCAAAATTGAAGTGAAGGTAGTATACCAATGTACTTTCAGTGATCGGCCAGTAACCGAATTGTAACATAACATCTATTTTTTTCTTCTTTAATTAGGACAGCGATGAAAAAAAGGTCGACAATGAAACAAAAAAAGAGGTGAGTGTGTTTTAATAGCTTGTTAATAGGAAATCACATTCCTTATGCAATAATGTAATTACAAGCACTGTTTAAAAAATACAGATCGAAGAGCTAATGAAAAGACAAAAAGAAGAAATCGTATTTTATCAAGACGATTTGATGTGCAGCATTAAAGACCTTGGGACACTAAGTGGGGATAACTGGCTCAATGATATGGTTTGTTTTTTATAAAACTAACATTCTCTGCTGCTGTTACCATCACTAATATTTGCTTATGAAATAATTGTTATGCTATTCCACTACAGGCTATCAATGCATACTTGAAATTAGTTGAACAGGAAGCTAAAAAGGTAAGGAGAGAGGTATTTTGATAATTCTTCATCAACTGTTTGCTATATAAAACTGACATAATAACAGTAATAAAAAAACCTTTTTTTTAGAGAGGTAAAAGTGTAATGGCAGTGGATAGCTATTTTCTCCGGAGACTAAAAGAGCAAGAGGCGTTTATCAAAGAATTTTGGACAGAGCGGTCTGTAAACAGGTAAAACAATGCGCTATATCATATGCTTTTCACTGTACACATGTTTACACCGTGTTTACAACTGCAGGCATCTTTTTTTCGAGCAAGAAGTTATATTAATACCGATAAATACTGAAAAACATTGGACACTCATGGTAAGTAAATACATTGAATTTATTTGTGGTGTAATTTATAGCCCCGTTACATTTTTATTTTCAATAT
This sequence comes from Metridium senile, assembly GCA_949775045.1. NCBI lineage: Eukaryota > Metazoa > Cnidaria > Anthozoa > Actiniaria > Metridiidae > Metridium > Metridium senile. The sequence continues at coordinate 22,782,235 of OX459096.1, read as the reverse complement.
TGTTTTAACAAAATCAAAGCGGATCTGCACTAATTCTTATTATACGCCAAAGAACTTAATAATTAATTAACTAAGTTTTAATATATATGTAGGTATAAGTGTGTTAGTAACCTATTAGTCACTTTTCTTACACAGGAAATAGACGTTATGAACAAAACAATCTGCCACTGGGATTCACTAGCTGGAAAACCAGACAGAAAGACTGTCGCAGAAGTCATGTAAGTGTAAAACATATTCTTTTATAATTGCATGTTTGTTGTTTCCAGTCTGTAGCCACACCAGTATTCATTATTTACATATCTTCAAACTTTAGGGACATGCTTTGCATTGCCCATGCAGCACAACGAGGTGTCGTTATGGATTTGGAAAATTGGACTTTGCTAAATCCTGACAAGGTATTGTCCATCAATTTGATATTGCAATTTATCCAAGCCCCACTCTATCCAGCAGTACACATTTCTAATATATATATCCAAGTCTATCAACTTAAAAAATGTAACCCCTTCACCGTTTCTCTTCTTGTCTGTACCCCTCCAACGGAGAAATGCAAAGGAAACGACGGTTTTACTGATTTCCATGACTTTTTCTAGAGCATTCCTCTGCAAAAGAACCTTAACGACTGCGGCGTGTTTTTGTGCAAGGTTGGTACTGGGTAACCTGATTTTCGGATAGGGCTGGTTTTTTTTTTAGTATTATGAATGTTTTTAATTGTCATTGCTGACGTACGTATTCATGATGGGAAATGTTTAACCGTTTTATTTTCTATATATTGCAGTTTGCACAATACCGGGCACTGACAAAGACCATCGACTTTAATCAAGTGCGTAATAATTGACACCAAAAATCATTTTACACTCATTTAATCTAATCCCGCGAATCCAATTGTATTTAATTTTTAAACAGTCGCTAACTACTCGACTAAAATGAAACATAAACCGCTATAACTATCATTACTAAGAGGTGGCCCATTTGACTTTTGAGGGGGTGGATGATCTGGTCCGTGCAGGAAATGTTTTTTAGCCCGCTGGCAGGATTTTTTTTTCAAAATCATATCCCAACCACCCCCCCTTCCTCCCCTCCACCTCCCCCCCTTCCTCACCTCCCCCCCCCCCCCCCCCCCACCCAAACACACACACACACACCACAAAAATGAAATGCTTCATCCCTAAATCGGAGAGACGTAATTGAACACTAGCCATGTGCCCAATCTGTGACCAGGAGCCCATTACTATCTGTCTGTGACCCAATCAGTTTGTCCGAGTCTTGGAGCTATTTTTAGCATTCATGCGCAGCGCTATACGTGAGATGTTTGTGAAACACATACATGGACATACAGCCGATCTCGAAAAGGTTGTCCACCTTAAAAGACATATATACTAAAAGAAATATCACGTGACTTATTTTTTCTTTACTCTCTGCGCGTGTAGAAAGTCATGTGCGTTTGAAAGTAATATGGCAGTGAATTCAAACAAGCTGTATCTTCCCTCGCTAGAAGTCTGAGTTCTAGATTCGGCAAAAAAGACCAGTTGTATAATAAGTCACGTGATATTTCTTTTAGTATATAAGTCTTTTCAAGTGGACAACCTTTTCAAGATCGGCTGTATATGTCATACACTGATATGCGAAAGCTTTAGCCCTTCGGCTGAGTAAATTGTTTTCTTCTGTTCATGCACTTCCTTCCTTCATTTAAACAATTGCGAACAAATAAAAAACTGAATGATGTTAATTAACATTTTTCGATTCCTTACTTTGCAGAATCATATGGATTACTTCCGAGCAATGATGGTGCTGGAGCTGGCAAAAGGGTCTATTTCAACCTAACCCTAATGTGTCCATACACATTTTGATAGAAATTAGTGCGTCACTAAATCGAAGTTATTTATTAAGAAACGCATACAATTTTTTGAATCTAAGTTGTTAATTGTTTCGAATCTAAAGGCTGAAGGTCGAATCTAAGGCTGAGTTTTGAATCTAAGGCTGGAATTTCGAATGTCAGGCTAGAGATTTAACTGATTTGAAGGCTTGGCTGAATTTCCGGTGAATTTCAAGCTGTAGTTTTGAATCTCAGGCTGTTTAAGGAGATTTAAAATTCAGGCTAAGGAGTATTTGTATAATAGTTTAGCATAGTACGGCCCGTGAATCTCAGGCTAATATATTAATTATTATAATACAATTGATAATAGTTTAACATATAGTACAGCCCGTGAATCTCAGGCTGACATATTGTCCGTTAAAATAGCTTAACAGATTCTTTAAATCGAAGTTATTTTATTATACAGAAACGCATAAATGCAGGGTTGCGGTTAGCCTGCTGTGCAGACTCTTTTTTGCGCTCAAAATATTCGTGTTTTTTTTTAAGAATATTGAGAGCGCAAAAAAGAGTCTTCATAGCAGGCTGTTATTAAGACTGTTATTTTTGAATCTAAGGCTTGAGTTTTGAATCTCAGGCTGGAGCGTAAAATATAACTTTGTGTATTGAACTCAAGTAATAACTACATATCTTATTTGCAATTTCTTGATCAGTTGTGAATCTTAAAGGCCGGCCGTAGATATTTGAATCTAAGGCTGGAGTTTTGAATCTAAGGCCGGTAGAGTTTTGAATCTAAGGCTGTAGATATTTGAATCTAAGGCTGGAGTTTTGAATCTAAGGCTGGAGTTTTGAATCTAAGGCCGTAGAGTTTTGAATCTAAGGCCGTAGATATTTGAATCTAAGGCTTGAGTTTTGAATCTCAGGCTGGAGCGTAAAATATAACTTTGTGTATTGAGCTCAAGTAATAACTACATATCTTATTTGCAATTTCTTGATCAGTTGTGAATCTTAAAGGCCGGCCGTAGATATTTGAATCTAAGGCTGGAGTTTTGAATCTAAGGCCGGTAGAGTTTTGAATCTAAGGCTGTAGATATTTGAATCTAAGGCTGGAGTTTTGAATCTAAGGCTGGAGTTTTGAATCTAAGGCCGTAGAGTTTTGAATCTAAGGCCGTAGATATTTGAATCTAAGGCTTGAGTTTTGAATCTCAGGCTGGAGCGTAAAATATAACTTTGTGTATTGAGCTCAAGTAATAACTACATATCTTATTTGCAATTTCTTGATCAGTTGTGAATCTTAAAGGCCGGCCGTAGATATTTGAATCTAAGGCTGGAGTTTTGAATCTAAGGCCGGTAGAGTTTTGAATCTAAGGCTGTAGATATTTGAATCTAAGGCTGGAGTTTTGAATCTAAGGCTGGAGTTTTGAATCTAAGGCCGTAGAGTTTTGAATCTAAGGCCGTAGATATTTGAATCTAAGGCTTGAGTTTTGAATCTCAGGCTGGAGCGTAAAATATAACTTTGTGTATTGAGCTCAAGTAATAACTACATATCTTATTTGCAATTTCTTGATCAGTTGTGAATCTTAAAGGCCGGCCGTAGATATTTGAATCTAAGGCTGGAGTTTTGAATCTAAGGCCGGTAGAGTTTTGAATCTAAGGCTGTAGATATTTGAATCTAAGGCTGGAGTTTTGAATCTAAGGCTGGAGTTTTGAATCTAAGGCCGTAGAGTTTTGAATCTAAGGCCGTAGATATTTGAATCTAAGGCTTGAGTTTTGAATCTCAGGCTGGAGCGTAAAATATAACTTTGTGTATTGAGCTCAAGTAATAACTACATATCTTATTTGCAATTTCTTGATCAGTTGTGAATCTTAAAGGCCGGCCGTAGATATTTGAATCTAAGGCTGGAGTTTTGAATCTAAGGCCGGTAGAGTTTTGAATCTAAGGCTGTAGATATTTGAATCTAAGGCTGGAGTTTTGAATCTAAGGCTGGAGTTTTGAATCTAAGGCCGTAGAGTTTTGAATCTAAGGCCGTAGATATTTGAATCTAAGGCTTGAGTTTTGAATCTCAGGCTGGAGCGTAAAATATAACTTTGTGTATTGAGCTCAAGTAATAACTACATATCTTATTTGCAATTTCTTGATCAGTTGTGAATCTTAAAGGCCGGCCGTAGATATTTGAATCTAAGGCTGGAGTTTTGAATCTAAGGCCGGTAGAGTTTTGAATCTAAGGCTGTAGATATTTGAATCTAAGGCTGGAGTTTTGAATCTAAGGCTGGAGTTTTGAATCTAAGGCCGTAGAGTTTTGAATCTAAGGCCGTAGATATTTGAATCTAAGGCTTGAGTTTTGAATCTCAGGCTGGAGCGTAAAATATAACTTTGTGTATTGAGCTCAAGTAATAACTACATATCTTATTTGCAATTTCTTGATCAGTTGTGAATCTTAAAGGCCGGCCGTAGATATTTGAATCTAAGGCTGGAGTTTTGAATCTAAGGCCGGTAGAGTTTTGAATCTAAGGCTGTAGATATTTGAATCTAAGGCTGGAGTTTTGAATCTAAGGCTGGAGTTTTGAATCTAAGGCCGTAGAGTTTTGAATCTAAGGCCGTAGATATTTGAATCTAAGGCTGGAGTTTTGAATCTTAAAGGCCGTAGAGTTTTGAATCTAAGGCCGTAGATATTTGAATCTAAGGCTGGAGTTTTGAATCTTAAAGGCCGTAGAGTTTTGAATCTAAGGCCGTAGATATTTGAATCTAAGGCTGGAGTTTTGAATCTTAAAGGCCGTAGAGTTTTGAATCTAAGGCCGTAGATATTTGAATCTAAGGCTGTAGTGTAGATATTTGAATCTAAGGCTGGAGTTTTGAATCTAAGGCTGGAGTTTTGAATCTAAGGCCGTACGTAGAGTTTTGAATCTAAGGCCGTAGATATTTGAATCTAAGGCCGTAGAGTTTTGAATCTAAGGCTGGAGTTTTGAATCTAAGGCCGTAGAGTTTTGAATCTAAGGCCGTAGATATTTGAATCTAAGGCCGTAGATATTTGAATCTAAGGCTGTTGTTATTATTGAATCTAAGGCTTGAGTTTCGAATGTCAGGCTAGAGATTTGAATCTAAGGCTGTAATTTTTGAATCTAAGGCTGGAGTTTCGAATGTCAGGCTAGAGATTTGAATCTAAGGCTGTAGCTTTGAATCTCAGGCTGGAGCGTAAAACATAACTTTGTGTATAATAAGTTTTATATATCGTCTCTAAATTGATTTAATAAATTGAATCCAAGTAATAACTACATATCTGATTTGCAATTACTTTACATTTATCAGTTGTGTTGTTGTAATAAAGCTTTTACAAACTGACCTTGTTGACCTCCCCCCGGAAATGAAAGTGAATCTGAGGCAATGTGAATCTCAGGCTACCAATCTCAGTCCAGCTTCACTTTGGCAATAATAGTCTATCAAAAACGCATTCGCATTTCGCATAGGCTATAGTCCATCAAAAACACTGTATTTTAGCCAGTTCTGCGCATTTTGCATAGGCTTTAGTCCATCAAAAACACTCAATTTTAACCATTTTTGCGTATTTTGCATAGGCTATAGTCCATCAAAAACACTCAATTTTAACCAGTTTTGCGCATTTTGCATAGGCTATAGTCCATCAAAAACAACTCTCAATTTTAACCAGTTTTTCGCATTTTGCATAGGCTTTACAGTCCATCAAAAACTCTCAATTTTAGCCAATTTTGCATAGGCTATAGTCTATCAAAAACACTCAATTTTAGCCATCTCCCTTTCTTTCTAACTGTCCCTCTTTCATGAATATAACTTCAAGAATTCATAACTGCAAACAAATCTATTGTCAATGCATGGTTACATAAGTTTTGTAACTTTTATTCAATAGCATTTTCACGTTTTTGTATTGTGAGATAGCAGTAGGAGCACTCGTCACGGTAATCATCAGGATGGCTCTCAACCTCGGCCTCGTATCGACGAAACAACTCGTCTACAATGCGGGCTTTTTCCTCGTCACAACGAGTCTCTGATAAACCTGAAATATCGTAAAATGAAGTAAACATTGAAGTCATTGTTGTTCCTCGTCAAGTATGTATTTAATATAAGCGCGAATTATTGTGTAACGTTGCCTAAACTGGGTTTCAATATATATAAATATGAAGCGGGGAAAGTGATGAGCCAATCAAAAAGCGATAGAAAACGTAGAAGGAGTTAAAGAACAATGGATTAATTAATTGATGGTTTTTTTAAAAGGCAATATGTCATTACCTGAATGAAAAGCACTGTTGCCCCAAGCCCTTACTGACGATGTAAACCGTTTAGCGTGTTTTTGTGCATCTTTGTCTTTCAAGTATTTCGCGTGCAATGGACATGAAATCGTTTTAGTTTCTAAAGAAACTAATTCCAGACCAGCTTGATTGACAGGTGAATCCGGGCATACAAATGGTTTCTTAAGTTCTTTTATCGATCTCCAGCAAGTGATAATATTTGTGCCTTTGAATTCTTCCTGCAAATCAAAATTAAAATTATAAAGGTTAATTACTCTCAAATATGTTAAGGCGAGGGAGGGCTTCTTTAGGCGTCTAAAATCGTTTTATTTTTGCTATATCGTTGTTTTTAACTCAAACCTTACCAAACTTGGTATAATCACATAACTTTACGACCGTAACATTTATGAAAATCGGTCACGTGACCTTGATCCACACTTCGACAGACCCAAAGTTTTTGATTCAAAATGGGGAGACGGAGATTATTTGTGCAAAATTACTTTTAGTGTAGTTTCACTTTACATCATAAGAGGTATAAGGATCCGTATTAATACCTGGACCACCATTGCAAGTTTAGGAGATATATTTGCCAATGTTTTATTGAACAACCTGGTCTAAATATCTTGAACAACCTGTTGCTAAATATCCCCTAAACAATAATAACCGTCTCCCCATTTAAGGTGAAAGTTTTGTACATTTTGTAGTCCAGATAAAGGTCACGTGACTAATTTTTCAGAACATTTCCCACTTCAAAATGTTAAGGTCGTATAGTTATGCGACTATGCCAAGTTTGGATATGTTTGAGATATAAAAAATAAATAAAGATATGGCAAAAATTAAACGATTTCAGCCATAATTTCTTTCAACCCAGGCCTTAACATGCTTGAGTTCATCGTGAAGTTGAGATAAGCAGAATTGTGACAGTATAATGGTCGACCGACATCTCGCTTACGACTCTCACCATCCTAATTCGGTTGTTTATCCTCAACAATAAGCCTCATTTATAAAGCGCTAAATCATCGAATAGCTTTTAGCGCTTTATAAATCTACTAATATGTATATAAAGGACTTATCGGACTGCTGTAAATCAGCAGTTTACAATCATGAGTGTGGTTAGTGAATGGCTCAGAGGCCTGACTGTTGTACCGGGAGGCAATCCTCTACTCTTTGCGAATAGCACAACAGGAATATTAACGTCCACTTTATATAGGATTAGAGTGAAGGCAGACGGGACCTCCGGCTTTACGTCCTTACCCGCAAGGCTGAAATATCCTGCAAAGCTGAAAAAAATATCTTGCAAAGCTGAAAAAAATATCCTGCAAAGCTGAAAAAAATATCCTGCAAAGCTGAAAAAAATATCTTGCAAAGCTGAAAAAGATATCCTGCAAAGCTGAAAAAAATATCCTGCAAAGCTGAAAAAGATATCGATATCCTGCAAAGCTTAAAAAAATATCCTGCAAAGCTGAAAAAAATATCTTGCAAAGCTGAAAAAAATATCCTGCAAAGCTGAAAAAAATATCCTGCAAAGCTGAAAAAAAATATCTTGCAAAGCTGAAAAATGTATCCTCCAAAAAATATCCCCCTTCCCCCAAAAAATTGCGTTTTTTTATCTTCTATATTTACTTAATAATTGAAATTCTAGTCACCTTGGTAATAACTCCTTCATCAGCAAGATCTTTCCATAGCTTTGGTAACAGGTATATCATTTTGGAGACGTATGATTCATAAAACTTGTCATGACTCTTAATAATCACAGCAAGGATCATCTTTCCACCTTTAAATCAATGACATTATAGACCTTTGCCATAAAAGGCGCAAAATAGCTATACAAATAAACAGACTCTCTAATGTATCCAGGCTATCTCGGAATACGGCGCGCATTGCATTGTTGTTGAAAATCAGGCGGTCCTATCCCCAGTTTCTCAATTTGCCTTTTTCGCGCGGTCAATGGCCGCCATCTTGGATTTTTTAGATGGTGAATTGTTTTCAGCAAGTAGAAAGGTTTATAAAAGGAAAAATAAACAACTATTACCCATATAAATATAAACATATAATAAAGTACTATTTCATAAGAACCTTTAAAGTGCAATTTGATGTGTACATGATATGTTACAGATAAAAATTGTACTTTAACTCGAGCCTTAGCGATAAAACTCGAGTTCAGGCCATTTTCCTCTTTCAAATGCCTATTTACAAGGCAATTTATGAAAATTGATACCCAATCAAATTGTTTAGTCCATTTTGTCTTGTATTGAGAGTTGTTAAGTCATAATAAAGCACTTTAACTTTTAACATGTACCAAAATATTAAATCTCACGAATTATGCTGAATGGCAGCCATGTTGGACCGCCTGGTCAAATTTCTTGTCGCGCGCTGATTGGCTAATTTTTTGATCCGAGATCACCTGGATATGGCATTCATAAAAAGTTTCGCTGCACTGTGCAACATGCTAATACAGTTATGCTAAATTAAAGATGTAAGGATTTGTATGTAGTTTTCTGTAGAGGCCTTTACTTTCTTATAGCTTCTTGTAAACGGAATCGTTTTTTGTTTTTTTTATAAGTTCAGTTATGTAATTGTATGGAATGTCTGAGTTCGCAGAAAGCCTTAAAGGAACCTAGAAAACTGTACCTGGCACTAGCTCGGCCGCTCTGTTTACCAATATTTGTTCCCAGTCCTCTTCAGCTTGTTTGGAATATTTTGCTTTCTCTTCGGGTACTCCACTGAAGAAATCCACAACTGAATCGGACAAGTCACATGGCTTTTCACTCAGCCAATGAAAACTTGATGCAGCAAAGCCAAGATTGACACTGTTACTAGGGAAACACTGTTGGAAGAAATTGGTACCGCTGGCCATGACGAACACGTTGGGGAAGTCCATAAGGTACGATGGTGGACCAGGAATAAGACCTAACCAACAAACAAGCAATACGGTAATAATGAAACGCATCCTCGTATTTAGGGGATAATTGCTACCAAACGAGCGCCGTACATAAATGTATGCCAATAATTTAATTTTCGCGTCGCACTGTAACTGATCGAGGCCATCCCACGAATTCGCTTTACTGATCATAAAATAATATATCGTTAATGCACGTATCTCCATCCATTCCATCATCATCATCATGTTTCCCAGGGTGCTTCTGACTGAATAGGTTGGCAAATCTTTGCTACAGCAAGGCCTACTCTGGACCGGTGCCTCGCCGCGCTGAATTGCATCATAAGGCGATCCTAGGCGATCTAAGGAATTTTCAGCAAAAATGGCGTGTAAACATAGGCGATGTAGGGCGCACTAAGGAAATTTTGGGCAATTTTAGGCGTTCTTAGGCGAACTAAGAAAATTTTGGGCAAACTAAGGAAATTTTAGGCAATATAATGCAATCTTAGGCAATCTTAGTAAACAAATCATGATTGCAAACACCACAATTATACCAAAATTGGCTAAAATTCTACTAAATAACAGAATGCAAAAAGAATATTTCTGAAATATAATTATAAATAGTACAATATAATGTAATTAAACAGTAGAAAACAATAAAATAAGTATTACATTGTACTATTCAGTATTACAGATATACTGTTTGCACCTTACCAATGGGCCACTTTCAATATTTTGGTTAAGTGATAATACAAACAAATGAGCCAATACAAGGCTCTGGGAAACAATTAATAATACTGCTCATTTTATCCATATAGCCTAGATCATATTGGTTTATTTGTGTTGATCACTTGACCAAATTATTGAAAGTGGGCTATTAATCTATTGTATTCATTAAAGTTAAATTGTTTTATTTACTCATATTGTTAGTCATTACTTAATTGTACTTCGATATTTGTACTATCAATAACAAACATGGATATTAAGCATGGTGTGTTTGACATGCATGTAAAACACACCAAGCTTAATATCCATGTTTGTTATTGATGGTCAATAAACAGTAGTGCAATGTAGGATCAAAGTAAAAATCAAACAACCATATTTAAAGCAATGCTAAATACTTTATTTAAATATCATAAAATATATTTGTAACTGTAACATAGTGTATATTTGTACTCTTAATCCTTAGTACATTATATTCATAATTCATAGCCCAAAATAAGCACTCTTTTGTGGCAGGATTTTTACTGTCACAAAAGAGTGCCTATTTATTTACAATTTTCACAAAACTTACATACTCGTCATTGTTCGATGACACAAACCACATTCACTTATCGAGAACTCCAATATCCACAATTATGACTGGCTTTTTAAACTTGGAAGTGAACTTTATATTTCTTGCAGAAACGACCTTTGCATGTATTGTATAAGTAATTATCTGACATATTTTCAACATCTTGGATGTTGTCCTTGGGAACCAATTTGTTTGCTGCCTTCGTCGGGAAATTCGAAATACAATCCTAGCCCATAAGACTTTGTTTTGGAGATAGGATTTTCGAACCATGCACGCTTAATGGTTAGAAGCAAATCAGCACTGGCATCCTTTGAAATGTACATTTTCCTGAACTTGTCAGTCAACTGTGAACCAACTGTGCATGGACGTACACTGCACAGCGGTTTAGTGACGGCTCAAGTTTAATATGCCAGCGGTTTGTTGAATGAATTTACGATAACAGTCAGCCATGTTGTTTTAACCAACAAAAACAAATGCGACAATGATTGATACCAAAAAAAGTGAGTTAGGTCAAAGCTTACATAGCTTTAGAAAAATATTACACTCGTGTGAATAGTTAGGAAAATGTTTTAACACAAGGATGGCTTACTTGCGTACTGGAATCATAGTTAGTAGCCCCTCTAACTAACTAATAATGCTGGAATGCATGAAATCTTTCGAGGGCTTCGAATACTAGTCACTGATCAAATCTTGGCGACAAAGGTATGACATTCCTTGTAAGTTATACCATCTTACCTTAAAAAATTGGCTATACTGAGTCCACGCAGTTCGAATAAGTTAAGCAAGAAATTTCTGGTTGAGCTTTAAGCTTATCCTACATTGTATAACTTGCAATTATATTAGTTTAGATGAAAAATTTCATGTTTCACGTTTTGAATCTGAATGGCAATAAGCTTTGTAAATAATATCAGATTTATCAGATTTTTCTGAACATTATCAATGGTGGGTATATAAAACCCCTTTAATTTCTACGAAATATACCATACTGGTGTAATAAAAAAAGAACTTGATAGAACCATGTGTTTAGTATTATTATAAAGTTCAATTAAATCATGTATTATCAATTAATTGCAACTGTTAATACAATTATTAAATAGATAGATACTATTGCAGTACAATTTCATGCTTTTTGCACTCTTTAATTTTGTTATATACTTATTTCAAAAAATGTCACCGAAAAGCTAGAAATCTAAGGCTAACAAGGATTATAGATAGAAAATATGTTTGCATGCTTCAACATATTTCAATAACTATTAGTGCAATTGAAATATTTTGCCATTCAGTTTTACCTCATGTGAGTATTAAGTAGATAATTTGCTTTACTTAAATTTCTGATATTAAGTATTTGCCATGATCCTTTGCAGTCTTAGCTTTGTATATTTTGTTGACTTTCTTGAAATAAGTATACTAAAATGTGAAATAATGCAGCTAGATTCAGTAATGACAGTTTTCATTCAGTATTACAAAACCAAAAGTGTTTAATGTTTTTACAGTGCGACTCGCCAAAACCTTTTGATGAATTTTTGACATTATTTTGACATTTTTTCATCTCATGTGTTTAGTATTATTATAAAGTTCAATTAAATCATGTATTATCAATTAATTGCAACTGTTAATACAATTATTAAATAGATAGATACTATTGCAGTACAATTTCATGCTTTTTGCACTCTTTAATTTTGTTATATACTTATTTCAAAAAATGTCACCGAAAAGCTAGAAATCTAAGGCTAACAAGGATTATAGATAGAAAATATGTTTGCATGCTTCAACATATTTCAATAACTATTAGTGCAATTGAAATATTTTGCCATTCAGTTTTACCTCATGTGAGTATTAAGTAGATAATTTGCTTTACTTAAATTTCTGATATTAAGTATTTGCCATGATCCTTTGCAGTCTTAGCTTTGTATATTTTGTTGACTTTCTTGAAATAAGTATACTAAAATGTGAAATAATGCAGCTAGATTCAGTAATGACAGTTTTCATTCAGTATTACAAAACCAAAAGTGTTTAATGTTTTTACAGTGCAACTCGCCAAAACCTTTTGATGAATTTTTGACATTATTTTGACATTTTTTCATCTCAATCGGACCAATCAGGTACAAGTTTATATCGAGAGGCGGAGTTTATATCGAGAGGCGGAGTTAATATCGATCAGAGGCGGAGATTTTAGATACTTTGATGTCTGTAATTGGTCAGATTGAGATGAAAAAATGTCAAAATAATGTCAAAAATTCATCAAAAGGTTTTGTAGGTGACTACGGTACGGCGAGTCGCACTGTAATGACAAATGGAAAGAAAAGTATTCACAAGAAACATAGGTTACTAATATTAAAACTGTTTTAGATACACATAATGTTGTTAAGGATTTCTTAGGTGATCTAGTTGTGCGTTTGTAAGCGATCTCGCGTGCTCTTAGGCGATCACAGGCATTCTTATGCGTTCTTTGGCGATCTTAGGGAATCTAAGGCAATCTTAGGGGATCTCGGGCGATCTTTGGCATTCTAAGGCGTTCTAAGGCGATCTTAGGCAATTTTAGGCGAGGCACCGGCCCAGAGTAGGCCTACAGCAGTCATGAAGACTGATGTCTCAATCATTCCTATCCTAACCGTGGTTAGGTGTCTTCCATTTCAAAAATCGTGGTCACAGCCGGAGCTACAGTCTACACTCTAAAGCCTGCAAATGATGTCGGTTACATGGACTTAATTTGTAATCAAGTTATTTGTTTGATATTTCGGATAGCCTCCGCTATCCATCATCAGAATTTTATTTCAATTTTGCATAAAGTACAGATATAAAGGGCACTTAGGTCCCTAGAGGATGGACTATAAATACTTCAATTCAGAAGCTTAAGTGGGACCGACTGTCCTTGTTCATTCAGGTCTGGCTTATGTTGTAATTTATTGCACGTTTTTTAAAGAAATATTTGTATTTATATATACCACTGCAACAACTTGTTATGGTCATATAACACAAACACGTACAACCAAAATATGCAAAGAATAAATCGATAACAAGAGAAGAAATACCGACATCCTTTGCAGGCTTCAGAGTTGAAATAGTTGTATATATCCAGCACGGGTTCTTTCCTAGTCTATACCGTCCCATATTTGTCTTCAGTATGCACGACTTGAATCTATGGTTTCATGACCAGTATAGCAAATTCGTGAAAAGTCTATTGTGGTGTCCTGTACCTTGTAGTCTCATAAACAAAGACTTAAAATCGTTAACTGCTTGGTCTTCGTAGATAATGTTGATTGGTAATTCGTTCCCATACTTTTCTCGTATAGCCTTCACGCATGCGTACATGAGTGGCATAGAGGTTCCACCGTCAGCTGCCCCATAATCCACGATGGTGAAAGCAGAGTTTTGCTTGATCACAGAAGATTGAACTGCATTAACAACCAATGGAATAGCAACCTCGTTGGCATAGTAACACGAAAGATGGTGATCAGAGTAGAACCCAGACCCATCCTTTCCATACGGAATGTGACTGTGAGGAACCTGTTCAAAACGAGGATAATGGTGTAAGAAGAATACTTGTCTGTATAGTCTGCAGTAAATGTACAGTGTATTAAACATTTGAACATGAATTAGTAATATAAACAATATGAGAGGCCAATCTGTATGGACGCGAATATATTCAGTCGGTACTTATGAAACTCCAACGTTCAAGTATCAAAATGTTCAAGATAAAATTAAATGTAAATCTGGCCAAGAAAATGCAAGTTAAAACTTTTATAATATACAACCCTCTTCACGGTCTGATGATTTCTTTTTTTAATTTTCCATGAATTATTGATGAGTTATATAATATTAAGAACAGATATGTACAAGAGGTAAGCTTGGGCTGCCTTTGCCAAAGCCTGCGTTCCTCTTGGCCAGCGCCGTAGAGATTGCCAATGTCAATATATGCAACAATTAACAACGTGAAGACCGGTCAACTGTGACAATTCAAACCTTTTATGAGAAGAAGTTTCCATTCAATATTATTGTCAAACGTAACATGACATCGTGCATCGTAAACCAGACAGTTCAATACATACACACTATATTTCAATCATTGTGTGCTCCGGCCATTGTTTTGGAGGCTTTTTAATAGTCACTCAAAATAGCCAGAATGTCTTATAATTAGCACTATTTAGCACTAATTGTTACTATTTGCACACTGGCTGTTTATATGATGGGGAGTTGTCCCTGCGCTAGCCGGGATAACTCTATTAATTTGTGTTCCCCGGGGAATTCAAAACAATCGGAGTTATCGATCCCGGATAGCAGGGACAACTCTCTTCCAAGTCATATTGACGATCGATCATGAACTTATTTAATCTCCGTTAGCGCGTAGCAATGAAAAACTAAGCTTAACTAGCTATACAGCTACATATGCCTAAACTGAGTCAAGGAAAAGTTTTAAAATGTAATCAAATCGATTGAGAGTTCATACTATTCCGGCTTTTCGTTGGGTTCCAGCATGTTTACTATGTATTAACCAGTTCACAGTCGATAAGTAATCGATGTTATATGTTCAATACTTACAAATGATGCCTGATCGCTCATGATTATCCTGATCCAAAAAGCAGCCTTGTAGTAGTCACTTCCTTCTCCTTTAGACTTTCTTTACAACGGTTTGGTTGAGCGTAGCTTCTTCTGCAGGCATCTCTTTGGGTATTGGGTTTCTGGGTTTCCTGTGTTAAGAAGAAGAGGGGGAGTAGTAGCACAGGAAACCCACATCCAAATAATCCAAATCTTAGATCAAAGAGACGCTTTCACAGCGGTAAATTTGCCATTGTAAATATGTTTGAAGTCGATCTATAAGAAATTTCCTGAATACATAAGCTTGGATTTTCGTGTCCACATTTTTTGTTATATTGAGAAGTAGGCATGCGTGTATTCTAATATTCTAATACAGAACTGTGAACCAGCCCCTTGAAGAGTCCCCTCGCTAAGTGATAAAGTAATATGCCATTTAATACTCCTGACAAGTTTCATGAAATCTAGCACCGCAGAACTGTTTGCACAAAATTAACTCAGTTAATGATTTGAAATTTTTGATTTCTATTTAGTTGAGCGATAGCATTTTTCCGTGCCTTGATTAGAATTAGTGAATTGTGAATATTTTAACAACAAATCGAGGCTTAGCCTGTGCAAATGCTCCTTTTGTCAAATAGTTCAACGATGCTAGATAACATGAAACTGGAGTATTTATCAAACATTGAGTCGGGATAATGCTGATTACAGAAACTGTTATAATTTCTTTGACATGTTTGATAAGTAGAACATAATAGAAAACAAGTTTTAAAAAAAATGTTTTTAATACCGCATTTCCCTGGTTAATCTATTCCGCAGCATCCTCGCAACTCTCATTCACCACAGGTAACCCACACTGTCAAATACAATCAGTGTCACCACAGGTAGCCCAAACTGTCGGATACAATCAGTCTTACCACAGGTACCTCAACGACATTAGTTACATAGAGAAAAGGTGGCAGATTATAAATAATCCCGTCAAATGCCGTTCATAAACTTATAGTACAAAAACTAAATTCAATATTCAATTGCTGGAAAAGAATGTTTTATTTTTAGTTTATTTTTTTAAGAACTTTTTATTTGTTTGTATTTAGATGTTTTGTTTTAAATTTAACAGATAATAAAAGACAAAAATAGCCATGTGTGTTAGTTAATGCAAATAAAGAAATAGACTGCATTGTCTCTTTATTGTCCCTTACCTACAGATTTGGGCTACCTGTGGCGATTTACTAGCTTGCAAATTCCTTCTAATCCGGGTCATGACACATTAACTTCCGGTTTCGACCCTTCACTCTCCGTTGTTTATCTAATAAAACTAATAAAACAATGCAACAGGAAACGAGCTAAGAACATCAAAGGGAGCCACCGGAAGTATCGTGTGTTGAAGGGTTAATTATTGGGAACTGGCTAAAGGAAAATGTGAGTTCTTCATCAAAAAGGCTAAGCCCTGATGGCATGTGATATATTACTTTGTATTATGACAGCCCGTGTAAGTCTTTCATATTGCACAAGCTAGCTATAAGTCTCGATAGCACTAAGCTTTAGGCTAAGACTGCTAAGCAGTAAGCACCAAGCCAAGACCGAAATGAATGCTGGTAATGTATTGAAATCGGACTTCTAAAGAACTACTAATAACTGCGTTTGTAATATAATTGTAGTACGTTAAATTTCGGCAATTGATTTTAAAACGTCGATCATCTAGAAATGGTTGTTGTGAGACCGATTGGAATCTTGGGAAATCAATAAATTGCAAATGTACCATTATAATCACAATAGAGAATAAAGAATAAAGATCACTTCTGAAATATTGCTACCCGTAACTCAGCACCATTCAAGCGTTATGAAAACAATGCATTTTGAACTCAATGAACTCCCACAATTCCTATCGGTCCTAGATCAACATTTTTGGATGATCAACGTTCATTGAAATAGGTGTACGACAGTTGACAGCGCAATTTGCTGCTTGCACTACGTGATGTAGCCATTGTACCCCATGCTTTACAAGAGGCTAACATCATTAGAAACACTGCGTCTGGCAACGTTTCTTAATTGTTCTAGGATAAATGACTCTTAGATTTTTAACCTGGGTTTACATCGCAGTAGGGGTTCATCCTGTTGGACGAACAACCGCAGTGAAACGTGCTGTAAGAACATTTGAAAACCAATATGAGATATAACACTAAATAGAGAAACCGCGCATTGCCGAAATATCCCCGATTACGTTCCCTGTCTGCTTTATAAAAGACAGTTAAAAATAAAGTACAAAAATGTAACTTTAGATCTTGATTGATAAAAGATCGGGGTCCATTACTATGTTTCCGCTACCACGCCCTGCATGTCTGCTCTAGAAAGGAGCATGGCCTAATTTTAGACGCACTACACTCCTTGAGTGCTTAGTTTCCTGTGTTGAAAGAATAACAAGAATGAGCAGAATGTATACTTCGCGACAAAGATAACGGAGGCACTATTTAAACTCCAGAGCGGTTTTAGGATCCGGGATAGTCTATTTAATTATTGAAAATTATAGTAATACAACACATTTTGATAAGGAAAATTATTGGATCACATATAGAATAAAATATAATGACATGGGGAAATAAGGATTTTGTATTCAAATATTTGTGATTAAATGTATACGGATTATTTTGAATCATGCAGCGGTTGCATAGACGTTTACTTAGTTACTTACGTTATTTCCCACGTATAGGACATATTCAAATAATTGAAATTGAATTCTGTTTTCTACTAGGTTTCGCATAACAAGTACTGAAGACAGTGGCATAACAGACAGGGTAAAGGATTTGAAAAATGTTATTTAATTATGGTGCAAGTAATAGCCCAGACGACGATCTTGTCAACACAATAAGGCATTTCCTGTTTTTAATATGGCAGCATATTTTCGAGTCATCGATCACATAGATATGGTTATCACTGGTTACAGTAATACAGTGCTTACATACATAGAACACGTCAAGAAAACTGATTGACAGACGTTTTTATTAGTTGATAAAACGAAAACTGACGTACCAGTCTTTTGGAACTCTAACTCTACCCCTTATACGTCAAATTTTATGCTGAAATCGTTAGAATATGAAGGTGAAAAAATTTGGAATTGCCTAGACAGGGAAACAACAAACATCGCAAAAATTAAACAAGCATGAAGAAATAATGTACGTACTTTGAACACCGCCTATTGTGTTTTTACGAAACTTTTCAGTTATGCTCTTTATCAGTTCATTATACTTCCATCATGTAATTTCTTATGATCATGTTTTACCATTTTGTCCGACGTAGTACCTTTTCGTCTTATAGTATTTAACGACACGACCACATCATGAGCTAAGCTGAGTATGTAATTCAGTTGTGATTATTGCTATATTGTCCCTATATTGTGTCAAGCCAGAGTAGCTTTTATTCTAAGGCCTTCTGTTCAGTGATGTTAAAAACCGGCCTAAATAAGCAAAGATCACCCATTACAAGTGCTCTCGGTGCAGGGTAACATACATTTAAACGCCCTTATTTCATATTTTTCATTCATTTCTCACTTATTTTTTCCACAATTTCTTCGTTGCCCATATATATTTTTCATTTGTCCATATATCTATCCAGTGTAGTTATCCGCATGAGTAATCGTTTTTAATGATTTTGGTTCAAATTGGCGCACTACTGAGATCCAGATCTAGAGTCAGGATGGTTACCACTCCGTAATCCCGATTCCCCACGCATTATTTAAGGGGATTAGGAACGAACTCTTGCGCGCCTCAACTCCCAGCTTCAATAGCTTGAGTTAATTTTCCACTTGCCGTTGTACGTGGAGATAATAAATAATCATAATCATAATCATAATTTATTAAGCGCCTATCAAGGACTGTTCTAGGCGCTTAGAGAAAATTACAAAACAAAATTAAGAACTGACTAAGCATTTCGTTTTTAACCATTTTGTAATATAATTGACGACGACAAGATTTATATAGTTTTATTCGACGTTTCGACACTCCCCGGTGTCATTGTCAAGAATGTTTATGGATTGTAAAAATAGTTATAAATTATAATTGCAAAGTAGATTGTGATTAACAACGACAATGGCGTAAGTCCTAAGGGACAAAACATGAACTTCAGCTGACAAAACTTAAGAAATCAAAATTTTAATCTATCTAATTTATCCAAAAATAAATTACAACTTTATATTGGATAATAATAATGTTATTAACATGAGAAGACCTGAATAAATAAATATGTTTTTGGAGCAGACTTAACGATGATAACTCAGTAAGTAGAGTACAGCTTGAGTACGTACTGATAGACGAAGGGAGAAAAATCCAAAGTTCGATCAGGATCAGAAACTGTAACATCTTGCACCATAAAAAGAAACAAACGTATCTATTAAACTTCATTTTCAATAATAATATCATAGATACACTCCGCAATAACCTGATTTATAACTCTAGATTAGTCCAGTAATTATTACAAATATATTGTGGTAGAAATCCGGATGCTCCGCCTGGAAGTTGCGTCCATTGACGACACAAGATTTTCTGAATATGCTCCGTAGTTCTTTGCTTCAGTGATACACGTACGGTATCGGATGTGGGATGTTCACGGCCGACCAGCAAGAACATTTCACAGCAGAAACACTTTGAACATATGCTCAGGAATTTTCAGGAACTTTCCCTGTCAAATCATAGTTAATAGAACTATGGTCAAATTGATAATATGACAGAGTAATTGTGAAATTGAAATATGTAGACTACATTACATGTTGTTTTTTTTGGCGAAAATGAGTTGAATTGTCACTGCACATTCTAGCTTCTCCTGTATTTTGTTTACAATGCAAAACAATTCCAACAGGTTACGCAAAAACTCTCCGCCCTCCCTGAGAAAAAAAATCAAATCAAATCAAACAAAGGCACAATAAAAAGGAGCTGTACAGAAGAATATGATCATTTTCTTCAGTTACTTTTGAAATTGAACATAAATAAAAAAAATAACAAAAAATAACAACCAACAACAAATTATATTATGAGCTTGTACTGAAAATACCATTTGACATTTGCTTTTCCTATGTAAATCGTATCAAAGTTGACACAAACAAAAGGGGCATGATCGACGAAGCGATCGCGTCAGTTGGTTGCATACAAATCGGTCCTAAACAATTTGATTCAATCATTTTTTATATTGATATAGTTCATCCGCAGCAAAAAAATACATTAGTTTTGTTACTGGAAATATATATTTTGTACATTTACTATTCATATGTAAATATAATCTCAAAGGTGACATGAAAATACATGCAAGTCAAGTAAGTTCGTCATTAATAAAATTATACATCTTTCCTTTCCGACAATCCACAAAAAAGTATTGCGTTTTGCTATTTTTAAATGTATCTTTCAAAAGATATCTTATTGTGTTTACATTTGTTATGTAAATCTAAATTAAATCAAAGTTGATCGAAGTAAAATTAAAAGTCAAACCAACTTGTCCCTGGTTATTTGTATTGGTACATAATGTTTGTCAAATTGGCTCAGTTTATTTCATTTTGACTGGTCTGTCAATATTATGCCGTGAAACTTAAAATATCTCCTTTGTAAGACGTTTCCGGTCGCAAATACACTGCTACACGTCATCGTTTCCGGTTTCCTGTGCGTTTCCGTCGTCATTACGAACAACTCACGTCCAAAGACGCGCGAAAGTACTTGAAAAACGCGCTGAGAATTCAACCCAAAAGTTAATATGATATTAGTCAACATAGGTGCTAGAAATTGTGATTTTTCTTGCACAAATTACGCTATCAGTTAATGGTATATATAAGTGTCGAGACCTCTTACAAAAGTCATTTCCGTAGTACTTCAAAAGGTCAATTCTGGAGACAATTGGTGATGTTGTGATGGAGGTTTAGCGGCGTATCACTGACTGGCTTTGCCGACACTACCAACGGAAACCCACGGATCACGGTATACAAAACGAGCTATAATGTACCCCCGGCAGGACTATCAAGTCTTTAACAATCAATATTCAAACGGATACTACAACGCGAATTTTGAGAACAATTTTCAGCTGAACGCAGCAACGCAGGATCCGAATATTACTAATATCGGATGGTCTAACCAACAACAACAACATCAACCGTTACAACACAAAATGGTTTACCCTACAGAAACGA
This sequence comes from Metridium senile, assembly GCA_949775045.1. Classification (NCBI taxonomy): domain Eukaryota; kingdom Metazoa; phylum Cnidaria; class Anthozoa; order Actiniaria; family Metridiidae; genus Metridium; species Metridium senile. The sequence goes on along the minus strand of OX459096.1, from coordinate 22,761,303 downwards.
ACCAGGCCAATAATTCCAGGTATATATTGATACTTTATACAGTAAAATTGACTGTATTCATTTGCCACAGTAGTATTATTGCGCGCTTAGTGAAATCTCTATGGATGTTATGTTAGTTTTGATGCGAAATCGTTCATCAGTACGCGTACACTGCAATCATAATGTTATATATACAGGCATCAGTACTGAAGCTCTCACGTCTAACTTTAATACAAGTGCTATACTGTAACTTATTAGGGCCCCTTATTAGAGTTAGACTTCTAATTTACGTCCATACTAGATGAGTATTTATAAAGTGTAATTGTTTATATAATATTATGTAAGCTTACTAAGTTTGTGCGCGCGCAATGAGATTGTAATTTCAACATCATATACTGAAAAATCAGCCTTTAGTATTCTTAAATCCAAAACAGATTACTATTTTTTTTGTTTAAATTTAAAATCATACGCGATTTTATTGAGATTATGTATATTTTAAAAGAGTTATATGAATGTTAGGGTCATAGTTTTGAGTTTTGTTTCCCGCCATGATATCTATACCCTGGGGTACCAGAGGTTATTTTCTACTTGATTTAGCGTTTGTAAATCTGACGGTTTGTGAAGCAACGAGAAATAAACTCTTATGCAACGTACATCCAAGCGTATAAAGCCATCTCAATATTTCAGTTGCGTTTCAGTTCTGTGGCTATTCGCAGTAGATAGTGACCCTGTGTAATACGAAGGGAATTTTGAGCACTCCTTCCTGCAAACCTTTTCAATATTTCATTTTTACGGAAAACGTAGTCTCAGCTAGCTATAGCAGGGAATATTTTAATATTCATTCTTTTTCCTAATGTTATAATGTCGTGCTAAATCTGCACGTAAAGGGTAAAAACGCTTCGTTTATCAGTATTATCCGCTACCATCATCAAAATGTATTATAGTATTACGGCGATGATGGTGACTGTCTATAAAATTCTAACCTCAATTATTATCCTTGTCGTCCGTAACTGTTGCGGTTTCCGTCGACGTCAGACTAGTTTAAATCGTGACTCGCGTAACGTTTATAACTAGCTTCATAGTCTACAACCGTAGTATGTGCCTGACGCAGCCATTTTAAAAGCAACACTGCTAATAGATATACTTTACAAAGAACGTGAATACAAACAGTTGTGACTGTGTCCCAGATTTCGACGGATAGAGTAGAGTAATCAGATTTCTTAACTTGGATTTAAAGGTGGGTAATTTTGGATCAAAATGCAAGAGTGATTTAGTTCAGTGTAGGAACGTTTACTCTGGTAGCAGACCGATGATGTTTTTCTCGCTCTTCTGCTATAGCAGGGCAAGGAATCAAAGTTTGAATGGAAGTAACGAAAGCGAAGCCACGTTGTCACTTGGTTGCGCAGTAGTTTTGAAATGAAGTTTTGAAATATAGTATTTTTCATTCTTTCGATTGTGGGAAATCATATCGTCAGGATATAGAGAATTTTATATACAATTTGGAGAAACAGTACTATTTCTGCAAAATGACTGAAATATTGATCCTTACTCCGAAATACTAAAACAAAAAGCACTTTTTGTTGGTTTTTGTTCCGGTTTATTATGATGTTATTAAATAGAACAATTTTGTCAATTTAATACATCAACTTTGCCTGTGAGTTACGCGGAAATGAAAACCTTTCGGTTGTGAAAACTGAGGTAATTATTCATTGATAAAGTTTTGCTGAGTTTATTTATAGACGCTTCCCTGCTGACAGAGCTTATTTTTTTACTATTTTTAGCAAAGATAATTTTGAACAAACATTATTAGAATATTTTTATGTAAGTGGTTTAGTAGTTTTCCCTTCAAGAGAGTAGACTATTAAATTTATTCATAGCGCCGCTTGTTGAAGTCGTTCTTGAAAAGCTAAAAAACGAAACACTCTTGTGAACAGGAAATACCAACAGCGCTTGCATTGTGACTCGTTTGACCATACTGTCAAAAGTCTACTGTCATCTCCGACCACATCCTTAGAAACAAGAAATGATTGGTTGTGCTTTCGAGTTCGTTCTGTTGATTAAAAAAAATGGGCTTTTATTCTTTGAAACAATTGTTATTTTGCTGAATAATTTTGAAGATCTAGCTAGGCATGCCGCCACTTCATAATCATATTTTTCTACATTCATATATTAATTGATCACTACATCAAAATTATAAATCAGAGTGACATCAATAAAGGTGAAAAGTTTGAGACAAAAAATATTAAATTCTTGAGAAGTTAAGAGAATTTCAAAGTGTGAACAACATGCACCACAACGAGGCTAGTAAGGACACAGCTCACTGAACATATGCGGATCTCTGTAATTTTGATTTCAAATAGCTTCACTTGAGTTATATTTATAGCAATAAAAAGCATCAATTGTTCAGATTCTTATTTTGAAACAATGAATCATTTTAAAAACATATTCATGAAATACTCGTGAAAGTGAAAGCTGATTTGATTCTTGACTCGAGACAGTCGACTGGCTCCATGAAATTTTTTTTTTCTTAATCTCAAAAACTAAATAATTCTAGCAATTTTGTAGCAAGAACTGGCTGATATAGAACCACAAAAAGTGATGCTACGTGAATTGTAAATAGGATAAACTGTCTTGTCTCTGTCGTGAAAAAGCCGGCAAGGTAAGGTCTAATATGTGCTTCACAAACTCACTCTCAGTTTGATTTCGCTTTCATAAGCTATTTGTAGCTAGCTTGTTTGATTAATTTGTTGTCAGTGCTTTTACTGCTTTGAAATGTTGAATTTCGGACCAAAATTATCAGGAAAATCGGACCGAAATTCAAATAGATATGTTATCATATCAGGACATCCAAAACAGAAAATTTGGTAATATCTACTATAAAATGCAATAATATTGTTGATTTTGATATATCTGAGTATTAATATACTTTAATTTCGTTGTAACTTCGTGACTTAAGCATTTGTCGCTGAAATAAGCAGTTTTACGTTATATAAACATGTGAAAAAGTGCTAATGAATAGCGATAGTCCGCTATAGCCGGAAAACGCACAAGGAGTTACTATAATATGTATAGATTTCAAAAACTGTGAAAAAGTGTCAAAAATACTTTAAGTGAATCCAAAATAGTAACTTTATTGCAAACAATATATCCGTTAAATATAAAACTAAATAGTACAAAATAGTGCTTCATAAAAGAAGACAATAGAATTAGCAAAAATTGTACAATTTAAAGTATTTTAATACTTTAATTGTACAATTTTTGCTAATTAAAACCAATGTTTCACGGATATACTGTTTACACCGACTCTAGTTTCTATTTAGTGTCCATTTAGTAACTATAATTCAACCAAAAACATAGAAAGAAAACTATGCTCGCGGGAGACCAAAAACAACAACTACAAAAGCAAAAATAGATTGATTTTCCGTCGTCCGTGAAAGAAAAATGACTAACTAGTTTGTAGTAGTGTGTAATAGTTCCAGTTGGTAGAAGATAGAGTGAAGGCATTTAGAGTGGTTTTCATTAACCCGTGAAACAAAGTGTAATAGCTAAAGTGTAATAGATCGTAATAGTCATGTAAGACAACAAAATTAAATACAAAACAACCAAAGTGTAATAGTGTGTAATACGCTAAAGTGTGTTTCACGGGTTAATGAAAACCACTCTAACCCGTGAAATAGAAATTGCTTGCTAAAGTGTAATAGCTAGTCAAATAGACCCAAAAGAAAACAATGGAATTAGAGACTGCTAAGGTGTATTAGTCTAATATCTATTTCACGGGTTAAATGACTTCACTCTATGTACAAAGAGACTAGAATAGTCAAGATTATGTGTCATACAATAAACTAATTCGATCAAAACGTACAATCATTTATTCTAAAGATTAAAACACAACAAACTGCAGTGACTTTTATATTAGTAGTGCTAACTACCAACAGGTAATACCGTGTATTATACGTACTATTTTTTCACTCTACCTCGTTTCAACTAGCTTTGATCTCTGATAGTGACTTATCATATATGTACAACATATTACACACATTTCTTTCATGGATAATTTTGAAGTTCTATTTCAAAATTGTAAAAATTGTCCACGCATTTCAGTCATTCATTCATATTGATGATTTTATGGACGGAAAAATATTCATAATAAGACGCTGCAATTTTCGATAAAATACCTTCACAATTAAAATAATTTCTGCCTTTTTACCATTTCCTCATCATCACTTATCACAACTCTAAATGCTTCCGCTTTTTCAAAGTGCCGGAAAAAGAAAAAAACTTACTATAGTTGGGCGAGGTCGATATCTGGTTTTATTTCCAGAATGTGAGGTCTATAAACGTTCGTATTACATGGCCTGGAGGTCAATAATCTCTTGTATTTCCCTGTTTCAATCAATGTGTAATATAAATGTATAATAAAAATGTTATGCTCCAAAATACGTGCGGGTTTTCAGGAAACTTTAGAAGAACGCACAAAACCGTCTGGGGATATTTTAGTGGATTTTAGAAAGGAGTTTGTTACGAAAACTTTATCTATTATCTGTCATAATTCAAAACCGTGTTAAAGCTGTCGCTTTGTGTCATTGCCCAAAACCTGAGACAAATTCTGTCGAGTTAGAACAAATCTATACTTTCAAAACATATAATCCTGGCCTAGCCTCCTTTTGCTTTGTAGATGCGGGTTTATTGATCGTGAGGACTTCCACTCCCGAAACGTTTCCTAAAGTATATATGTGCATCTTATATATCCCTTCTTTTTCATCGAATCTGTGTATATCCAGAAACAAAATATTTTCCTTCCTCTGTTTGTGATCAGTGAAAGGTCAGGATGCACACCTTTTCTGCCTGATTTCAGAAAGTCAAAAAAAATGCCTGCCTATATCCTTCCGTTGCAAAAAGGCCCACACCATTCTCTTCAAAAAAGGTTATTTTAAGGAAGTCGTAAACTAAAGATGAAAAAGTCAGTCCAACTTCCACTTTTCCGAGCTGTATTTTGATTTTATTTCATTATTGGGGTACCTGTGTTATCTTCTTGACACAGGGAACCCAAAACAACGTGTGAGTAGTCATATCGAGCTAAACATGCTAAAGGGGAATAGACTTTTTCACGGTTCTCGTTGAACAACTTCAGCCTCGATAGCGTCTAATATATTCTTTAGAATTTGACTAGAGCACGTAGAATTTGATATTTTGTACATTCCTTAAATTACCGCAAGCTGTAAATTGTAAAGAATGTAGAGAAGATTTCGTATGACTATGAAAAGCTCTCGGCACGAACGCGGTCAAGGTATTGCAAAATGTCTAGAAATATCACGGTCGTGGCAAGGCACGCACACGTACGACACCATAGTTTTCACAGTTATACGAAATCTGCTCTATTGCTCGGCTGCGGTTGTGGACGAGAACCGTGAAAAGGTCTATTGTAACGAGACGACATTTCCTCCCCCCATCAAACATTGTTTTCCCGCCACAAATCATCATCCGGAAGTTAGCATCATTTTGCGGTTGTAGCTGAATCGTGACGTTTTCAAATTTCTCACGTTTTCAAGAGGGTACGACACTTTGACACGTAGCTCAATAAACAAACAAACACAAAACAATATAGAAATATTTTCTTAAACCAACAAAAAATTAATATAGAAATATTGTCTTAAACCAACAAAAATTATTGATATTGAAGTTTATTTGTGTGGTGTATTTTGAGTTATGTTACGATTGACGTATGAATGAGAATTTTTAGTGAAGTTTGTTATTTGTTTATATTAATTGTATATATATTAAGTTATTTGTTTCCTTTCCTATGCTTCTTTACTCAGTATCCCATTATAAGTCAACCATGTACTACCTATGTTGTTTTCACACAACATTGCTAGAATTTTTACGTCTAGAGCTTATTACACTGCGTCAAAGTCTACAAAGAGATGTGAGGACTCGCTGCTTTTACTTGAAAACACAAATAATCTGACAAGTTAGAATTCGTTCAAATAAAGTGGAAATATGCGAAGATGAGAGATACATCATTTCCGAAAACCATGAAGGGCTAAAGCTTGAAACGTCAGTAAAGTTAAGTCAACATTTTTTACGGTGTTACAACTTTCATTATATTACCTATCGTTTATATCAAACACCGACGCAGCCTATACTAGTTTACTCGCTACAGTTTTCATCTATGAAGCTAGTGAAAAGCCTACAAGTTAGTAGTGTAGGTGACTATGGGTAACCTATGTATAGTTTACGAGAACGCAGGGATTTCATGGTCACATTACCACACTATTTCAATAATCGTTGTCGCAGCCGAAGCTACAGTCCACACTCTGAAGCCTGCAAAGGATGTCGGTAATATGAACATAAATTGTTATTGCTACGCGTTTTTAAAGACATATTTGTTTTATTATCACCATTGCAACAGCTTGTTGTAGTCATATAGCACAAATACGTACAACCAAAATATATGAATAAATCGATAACAAGAGAAGAAATACCGACATCCTTTGCGTACTTCACAGTGAGGACTGTACCCTTTATTGCGACAAAGATTTTTGAAATAGGTGTATATAGCGAAGAGTAATTTGCACAGATCGTAGGTTTGGTCGACTAGTATAGGTTGTTTTGCAGTCCATCTAAAGGTTAGGTCCCCTGCAGGTATCATCTCTCCGTGTATCATGGACTTAGTTCCCACAGTTTCTCGCCTAAACAAAGCAATAGACAAAACATATTTGATAAAGATGCAAAAGGGTGGTCAATCACGATGATGTATCATTGCAATTATTAAGGACAAAGTTCTAAATATGCTGTATCAAAATTAGAATACTCTATAGGTTACAATGTATTAGGATTCTTGTCATAGCGGTTTGTGTGGAGATTATGGATTATGCAGGCAGGCATATATCCAAAGATTAATAATCGAGGTTCCTACAAGTATTTTTTTTTCTATAGAGCATTATTATTGTGTAGCTAAAAACTATTAAACGCCTGATGATAATTTGATAATATTTCATCGTTTTTTTCTCGAACTGATACATTGCTATCTTTGAGATAATTCGCTTTCGTGATAATCTTAGCTTTATTTACCTTGTGTGAAACTGTGCAGCCCTAGTAGGGGGTCATTTTCCACTTAATAAAAGAAAAAAAAAGGAAATGTCCAATTATCATTGACTAGGGGCATACATGCAGAATTTGATTGAAACAGGAATAATACAACTGTGTTATAATTTACTCCGGTGATTCTTTCGACTGTAAGACGGTTTGTCACGCTTGGGCTCTCTGTGGTTCATCATTTATCTTTCTGGAATGACACAGATCACTTGGAAATCTTCTAGCTATTTCACGTTTGTAGATTTGGTTAAATCACAAAATAGTGACGGAAAAAGGTCAGATAGTAAAAACGTAGTGTTATTCTCTACTTTCACAATAACCATAATGCCTTCTGTTTTTGGAGGGTAGCTATTGTAATTCAAATCAAACCTATTGTAATTCAAATCAAACAAATTGTAATACTCATCAAAACAATTTTAATTACAATATCTACCCCAATAAAAACAGAAGGTGTAATGGTTATGCGAAAGTGAATACTAGAGAATGTTGTAAAATGTACTCTGTTCTCACAATGATATTTATAATATTTGTGACTATGTTTTGCTTGAAAATTAAACCTATCCGGAGTGAAGGAATCTACTATATACATTCTCAGCGTATTTTTCAAATCCAACCTTGAATTTATTGCTCCACGACCAGTTTATAAGCGAATAAGGGAAATACCTATTTTATAGTGCGAAATATTTTTAAGCTAATTATTTGCTTTACTAGCATAAACAATATACTCTTGAAATGATGACGTGAGGTTTGCTTGATTCACATATTTCGTATGCGTATGTATATTGGCCTAACTTACCACAGGAATCCCAATTAAACATATCAATGAATCAAGGATAAAAGAATACATCGCAACTATACAGTCACTTTTAAATTGTATTGAGCTTGCATAAAAACCTTCCTAGTCTTAGGGCCCAGGCAAACGGTTTCAACATTTGCTTCAACATTCGTTGGATTTTGTTGAATGTCAATGTTTAAGCCGTTTGCCCACCTTTCGTGTTGAATTGATGTTGAAAGAGTTTAAACGCGTTTAAACTTTGCTTCAACATCCATTCAACATTTCTTTTGTTCTGTGAATGTTGCCAGTGAATGCGAGTTGAAGTCGTTTGCCCTGCTCCGTTCAACATTGTTGCCTGCACCAATGCGCATTTAGTTATCTTTCAAATACGTAACATGTTTCAACAATGTTGAAAGGGGGTGGCAAACGGTTTCAACATTACCATTCAACAAAATCGAACAGATGTTGAAGCAAATGTTGAAACCGTTTGCCAAACTACGTTCAACATCGTTCAACAACCATTCTACAGCGTTCAACAAAATCGAACAAATGTTGAAGCAAATGCATATGTTGAAGCCGTTTTCCCCGGGCATTGATAGCATGTAATATATTCTTTTGTATTAGCACAGCCCGTGGTAAATAATAATCGAAATTGACAAATCTCTCATAACTTGTCTTCTAAAGAAAACGTAAAAAGAACACTATATTTGACATATTCCCAATAGTCTCGAGCCATGCAATAAAGTAGAAAAAGTATAGATAATGCCTCCACTACTATGAGAGAGGGATTTATCGAAATCTGCATTAATTTGATTGTTAGATTCCTGTCACGTGGACCATGGCACTACGTGAGTTCTATCATTGAAATAGAATCGAAAAGAACGTTTGATCGCCCAACCATGCAACCAGGGTCAATGTCCTAGCACGACGGCTTGGAAGCGATCACTGAAGACTTTAAGACATGAGCAAAACTCACGGATATATACTTTTTATCTTTGAAAACTGAAAAAGCCATGTTTTTTGGATGAGAGTGGAGAATGAGAATCTACTAATGTCAGTTGAAATTGAAACTGATTCATTTCTTTACAACTCAAAGAACATTCGATCGATCGATCAACCATGCAACCAGAATCGAATGCTCACACGAAGGTTTGCAATACTTTCAGATCAGTCGTTCGAAAACATAACTGAGTTGTGAATAAAAAATTTGAAAAATCCCATTTATCTTATTTTCGATGAGCTTAAAAAAATTGTAAAAGAAATTAGCTTATTTAATTGCATCCGTGATATCACCTATGCACTGTTATAATCCCATATACGTGCACTTAAACCATTTACATGATCTAGCACAGCTATTATTTATAATAGCTTATAATTATTCTTAAATCACGCTGACGTCAGAGTACCTTTGCACTTAATACATCAGTGCCAAAATTAGACCTCTTAGAGCCGAAAGATGGTGAGGTTGTTTTCCGAATCGCTTGAACAAGAATCGTTCGGATACTTGCTGTCAAACGTCATTTCTATTTATAGCCTCGCGCGATGTAGACTTCGCCGGCCTCAAGGCTGGTATATCCATTGGGTTCGTTGCGTGATTTTGCTAGCTATTAAAAAATAACGCAAGTGTTTATAAGGATTAGCAGTGTTCTCAGACTCCTCCTTTTAAAACACAGTGCTTCCGTCCGGGGGCGTTAAGAATACGTCACAACATGATGACCACTGCTTGACGTCATTATAAGGCTGACTCGGTGTAGCTGCATTCATTTATCATTTGTACGCTCACAGAGGATCAACAACCGTCGCGTAGCTAGTTATACCTATACATCTACTATACTGCAATAGCACATTGATCTCAGTACGCTGTTTGATGGATTTGATTTATCCTGGACTAAGAGTGTATGTATCTATGAGTCCTACTGATAGGAAAACGTATGTATCTTCGATGACATTGAGTGTGTATGTAGCATGCATAGGTCGTGAGAGAAAGTACTTGTGTAGAATTATAACGTAAAAAGGCCAGCTTCTTTAGAAGTCAGTTAGCGTGTATTATCTTTAGCTGTATAAGAGACTATTCATAATAACTCAGCCCGCGATTATGTAGATTTGTAATGGTCACTGAACACGAGCGGAATTAACAACCAGTTTTTTGAGCATTGATTTCCTTTGTATCATAGACTCGATCCCACCCTGGCTTACCCAGTAGCTCTTCGACCTAGTTCATTTGAACACGGACGTTTCATTGACAAGATGCAGCCAGGATATCCTAGAGTCAAGACGGAGGCATACTTCGAAACTCCTTACGCAGATGACATAGTACCAATAGGTAAGTTGACAGTTGATTAGATTTTATTGACTCATTTAGCAATTAAGAATAGAATAAAGGCACAGTGACAATAACAACAAAAAGTCACTCATTTCCATATAATAGCTATCCTTGTGGCAGCATTCAACTACCACTACATTCTACCGAGTCATCCATGTCTCAAATCACTCGTCAGTTTGTAAGGAAGACCCGGTGGAACAATTGGAGTCAGACAAATGACCACAATATATAACAAATGAGTCATAGTGCTGCAAAAAAAGTGAAAGCAGTGTTCCAGTGAAACCGAAAAATGTAACAATCGAATGTAATAATCAAATAGAAGCGAATGGACGTTATTGAATAATTATAGAGATAGACTCGTCAAACAAAGTGAACATATCGGAGTAATATAAAATAAGCACACACAATAAAATCATTGAATTTTAAAAGTTTTAAATAGGTAACAATTAAGGATCTTTGTACATATCTGAAGGAAATATAGCTTGAAATCAGTGCAAATACGATGTTATTGTCCTACTTTCAGCAGCATATATTGCATGTTTACATTCCTATATAATACATTCAACAACAAAGCCAGCAATCACGGCAAATTACACTGCAAGAATAATCGCAAAAATAGCGTGTGTCTTCCATCGTTTATTCGTGGCGATTTGAAATTCCGGCTTTGACTGTTAAAGAAGGAAATTGGCTCACTTTACGATGGGAAGTGATTACAACCTCCGTGACAAACCAACCGGGTCAAACTTCCTTATTGTTCTCGGTTAGCCTACCATGAACCAAAAGTCGTTACCAAAAGCACGCAAAATGAATCGCTCTTTCTCGTACTTTCTTCAGCATATATATATCTACAATTAAGTTCTTTTAGGCTAGACTTTTAGGCGCTTGATGGTCTACACACCCAAGCATAGAGGAGTGTACATTCTTGAGACACTTTTCTCTCGAAGCTCAAATTTCGACCTCCCCACCCTAATAACATCCTATTAAATATCGAAAGTATTATAAAAGTGAGTCTCGCAAAATGGAACTACACTTGTGTCTAGATGAATCGAAAAGGGGGGTTTGCAATAAAATATAGCAATCAAGGTCTCGTTGTAATAAAAGTCTACCTGAGCTAACCAACTCTATCTCCTAATAACATCCTGTCATATATCAAAGAATATATAAATATAATTTTAACTCAGTCAGTCAGTCATATAATCAGTCAAACAATAGCTTTTTAACGTCACAGAAAGCATAAATATATTGAGCTGTTTTTTTGCAAGCCAAGGCTCAAATTCCAACCTTCCTCCCCTAATAGCATCCTAATGTCATATTAAAGAATATAATAGCATTTTAACGTCGCAGAAAGGCGAAAGCATAAAAATATAATATTGAGCTATTTTTTACCAGGAAAGGTTCAAATTTCAACCTTCCTCTCCTAATAACATCCTAATGTCATATTAAAGACTATAATAGCGTTTTAAGGTCTCATTATTCCAGTTGGCTTGGTGTGTTTGGACGTCGAGCCCTGTGCTTGACTGTGACATAATCAGTCAGTGACCAATTGTTTTTGAAACTTCTTGCCGTGTTTTTTATTTTTGTTTCGCTTAAGTAGCGGTAACCTTGGCTTTCGTGAAGCGAGTTACAGTATTAGGTTCCCATAAACTTGATTCGTTTGATAGCTTTCAGAGAAAAATTGGACAAGGATTGAATTTTGACAATTTTGTAATTTTCACAAATTTAGTTTGGACGTCTATGGACATTTTTTAGGGAAAAAATCAACAACAAAACAAGAAGAAAAATCGTCAAATATTCGAGTGTAGTACAGGATATGTTTTTTTTGCAGGATATATATTTTTGAGCTAAAAAAATAGCAACTATGAAATTTATCTCTAGGTTTACTTTTCAGTTTCCAAAATCATGATCAAAATGGAATGTAAATATAATTTTATTTTATAATAATAGTAATAACAATAAATAAGTATTGAGTATATCCGGCAGTAAATTAAACTAGTTTTATCAATGTAAACAACTCTGTGGAGGTAAAATTAACTGGACTGTTGAGATTGGCCAAAGATATCACGATGCCCTTGGCATGGAGGTTTATTTTGTTTTCTAGTTATAATAACCAACTTTAGACCAAGCTTTAACATTGCATGATAAAAATATGAAGTCTTCAGCATCAGCAGATTAGTGTCGCTAAAGATTTATTACAGAGAATAAAAAGGAGCGAAAAAGAAGGTTTCGAAACCTAGAAACTGCAGGACAAAAATAACATTGATTGTATATTATATATTAAAGGTCTCGCGACTTTGCAAAGTTAAAAGACAAAAAGGACGACAACTTAAGCAATTTGAAAAAAGTTGTAAATGAGAAAATTAAGTCAGCAGATATTGACAAATTCTTAGTGAGAACAAAAAGGTGCGAAAAAGGAAGACAACAAAGGCTAGAAACTCAACAAATAAATAGTATATTATGTTTTGTGATTTTGCAAAGTTAGGGCGAAAATTTCGGTCATGTGAAAAAGTAAACGAGAAAAATGTATGATAATCTCAAAAATAAAACTCAAAAATAAACAAACAAAAAAGAAAGAAAAAGAAACAGATCGTCCAGCATAAAATCTGAGCAGCCTACTGCGATAAAGATCTAACTAAATAAAGAGAAAAAAAGCGGAAATTAAAAAAATGCGGAAATTACATTCTGCAACATCGAAACTGAGGTAATTTAGCTATTGTTGTTATTATATTTTTACATATTTGGTGATATATTATTCTCTAGATTATCCATATAATATATCAAGAAAGCATCAAAGATAATATCGACAAGATATGTCGACAAGCATTAGAAAGAGTTTCTTACGAAACTAACCCCACAGGACGCTCTATAATATTTGATCGTCTGAGGGCAGAGATCACGATATCAGTGAACGAATTGATCATCAGTTCTTTATGATAGCAGAGGCTACTTTCAGCAGGGGATTTATGCTTGATCATTTGTTCCTAGCACTATAATGATTGCATAGTGGTCAGTAAACATATGAATCTAGAATTAGATAATTGTTCGCTCTTTCGTGATCTAATTGGCACTATAGACTCTTTTTCAGTCAAACAGAAGTAATATTTTTGTGTTTAACATCACCAAATTTAACATATTCACACGTATCAGTATACACGTATTTCGAACTGATCATCAGTTCTTTTTCTATCGAACCGGAAGCGTAAGACCACGATAACAACGTAACTTTGTGGATTTCATGGAACATGTACAGTTTAGGACAGACAACCAGTCTTTCACATCAAAAAACGGAAAACGAGTACAACTAAACAATAAATTGTAACTATATACACAAATGAATCAACATGCAACTTATTGAAACAAATCAGAACGTTTAGAACTGATCATCAGTTCTTTATACAAATCAGTTCTAAAAGAAAAGGACGGAACACTCAAAACAAAGCTAGTTTGGAATTTTTTTTGTTTTCACCATAAAGCAGGACATTCAACGTCTACCAAAGTGAAAGTGTCGATTTCCTCAGTGAAAAAAAAAGCGTATATAATTTGATCATTTGTTCTTGCACATCAATTTCGACCAAATAAATCAAATTTAGTAAAAGTTCCTTAAATAAAAAGGTCACAGTATAAACGTACGGTCGGTTGCATTTTTTCAGTACTGAACTGACAAACGTGTAGTAGTGGAGAAAAACAATGAAATTACACAGCATGCAATTTAAATAATGGAAGATTACGAGAGCGTTAAAATAGATCATTAATTCTTTCTCGACTAAACAGGAACATGACTTTGAACACAATGAACTCGAGGATTTTACAATCCACGAGTTAAAAACTACTGTATCAAAGTATCATTCAGTGCGGATGTGGGCACAATAAGAAACATTGATATCCTAACACGTAATAATCGATGGAAGATCACGAGGGTTTTAGAACCTATCATCAATTCTATTTTGGACTAAACAGAAGTGCTTTTTGAACACACAAAAAATACTGTATCAATGTATCATTCAGTGCGGATGTGGGCACAATAAGAAACATTGATATCCTAACACGTAATAATCGATGGAAGATCACGAGGGTTTTAGAACCGATCATCAATTCTTTTTTGGACTAAGCAGGAAGATGCTTTTAGAACACAAAACTCACTGTATCACTGTATCTTTCAATGCGGATGTGAGCACAATAACACAATGGTCAAGCACGTAATTTAATATACGGAAGCCGATCACGAGAGTTTTTAGAATCGATCATCAATTCTTTTTGGACTAAACAGGAAAACGGATCACCTTTGTTCCTGCTCCATATTAATGTATCGATGCTAGATAAGGAAATTCCGGTATTTGTAATTCATTTATTTGGAATACTAAGATAAGGTGTGGTATAGCTTTGTGGGGAGGGGTACACAAAGAATTTATGCTGACTGTAATAGGGTGTGTCGCCTACATAAGATATCCTTGATGAAGAGATAAAAACAGTACTTTTGAAAACGGATATGTCTGGATATATCGAAATAATGATACCGATGATAATAGCTGATGATAACAATGACGATGACAATAGCCGTAAAAGCGCTTGGATGTATTTGCTTGAATATATGGTAATAATATCAACATTTATTTATGAGAATATTTTACTTCATCACTTGATATTACAATCAAAAATATGATAGTGATAATGATAAACAGATCAGAAAAACTGTTTGTGGTCTCTCCGGCGTTATAAGAACATCTACTTGGAGTTTAGTGTTTTAAGTTTAGAGATAAAACACCTCGTACTTTGGGAGTGGTGATATTTTGATCAGGAGAAAAACTGATATTTCTGTGAATATCTCAATCCAAGTAGTTTAATATAGTTCGCATTTTGTCACAAGTTTGTACGTAGCAACAGTGACACAAATGAAACGCTTACAGATTTGCAGTATAGGAGGATTTCGTGGCAGCCATAATTTTTTTTGTGGTCAAAACAATGGAGGTTTTCTTTGAAGGGGACCGTAAAATCCTTTGTCATTTAAAAACTTTCTTTTGTGCACAAACATGGCTGCCATGAAATCCCTCTATTCCTAGTCAACAACAGCAATATATATGCTCATTGCTATTTAAATTAATGCTTATCAAAAAAGCAACAATGACGATTCTAGTGAAAATGATAAAAAGTAATAAACTTTACTCGTAACTTAGCCTGCGTAGCCTGGCTCTCTGGGGGAAAGGGGAAGGGGGGAGAGAAGGAAGGGAGAGCCCTCCTTTCCTTCCCTTCCACCTCCCCTCCCCCTCCTCTCCCCAATCCCCCAGGGCCAGCTATGTAGGCTACTCGTAACTAAATCCTGAATAACTTCTCCATAATAAGTCGAATAACGAAGGGGTTTAAGCAAAGTTAAAAATCAGAATTCTTAGTAACGGTTGTGTGAACAGTAAAGGAAATGCAAGTAAAAAAATACGCCATCATCACCATTCGAGTGGTTTTCTTGACAACCCATTCAAGTGTTTATTAGCACTTCATTGGTTGTTAAAATGGTATGAACGAATGTCAAGTGATGACGTCATCCCGTTAGTATACCCTCGTAATAACAAGGCCAAGTTCAAACGTTGTTATAAATCGATGCTATTACTAATACTAGAGTGCATTCACTAATAGCATGAAACATTAGAGTACAAACATTAAAAGCGTGAAACATAAATAGTACTAAATAGTGATACAACTAACACTATTTTGCACAATTTAGTAATTTTTATGTTAGTATTATGCTAGAGTAAACGCACTTAATCCGTGAAGCATAAATAGTACAAAATTGGTGCTAAAATATGCTAATTCCTTTGTTATCTATTGTCTCGTCAACACTATTTACTAGTAATTAGTAATATTTGTTTCACGGATTTAGTGCGTCTACTCTATCATTATTATTACTGATATTATCTTTAGTACCATCATTATAGATATTATTATTATAGTGATCAACATTATTAGTCATCACCATTATTATCGTCATCACCATCATTACTATCGTCATCAACATTATTCTCGTGATCAATATTATTATCGTCATCATCATCATTGTGGTCACTAGTGTTATTGTAAACAGTCACTACCACCATCATCATAATTGCGTCATATACTATTAGTACCAGAATTCTTTGCATATTTCCTTTTGTTTAATAATTAGTGTTGGTCAACGAATAAAAATCTGAATAACAAAGAAAATTCGTAATGCATTCTGGAACTCGTAGAAAAATGACGTCATCGTACATATGGTCTATTGACGTCATCATCACCAACATTATCATCAGTGATCATACGACATTGGCATCATGGTCATCACAATTGTCGTCATCATCATCACGGTCATAATAATTGTCATCATCATTACCAATATTATCATCACGGTCATAATAATAGCTGTTATTACAGTTATATGCAAATGATTTCAAACAATGGATTCAAATCGAGGCTTTCGGGCAAACCTATTGTTTTCGCCCGAAAGCCTCGACTTCAACCCATTGTTCAAAATCATTTGCATATAACTGTAATAACAGCTATTGTCATCATCATTACCAATATTATCATCATGGTCATAATAATTTCATCATCATTATCATACCATGATTTGGCCGACGATTTTGATTATAAAGTAAGTCCAATCTCAAAACTATTCCTAAATTGTTGTATTTCTTTCATAGTAGACCCTCGTCTATGGTCAAGAGAAGACGTGTTACGATGGTTACGATGGGTAACCGACGCCTACAGCTTACACGACATCAAACCCGACCGCTTTGAAATGAACGGCAAAGGACTATGTCTTATGACTTTGGACATGTTTTTATACCGCGTCCCCGAGGGGGGTAGGGTACTCTATCACGACTTTCAACGTCGTCTAAGGCTAGCTGTTGGATCGTAAACTTAGCAAAGCAACGCTGTTGTAGAAGTGTAGTTTATCAGTCGTCCATTGGAAAAACTTATGGTATGATAGTGTACTTTGGTTAACGAGGACAAAAGGTCGAGAATGATTCAAATAGATTGGAGAAGACAGAAGAAATACAAGAAAAACTGGACGAGAAGACATCGGAAGCACACTTGTGTTTGAAAACAAAGATCCTCTATTGGTCTATTTATAGCACACCTCGTCAAATCATGGCCCATTGGAGATATTATATAAACGAGGACCTCGTACATTACGTCCCATCGTAAATAAGGACCATTATTTTTCTAATTCTCTACGAACATTTGGAGATAATATATTTGTAAATATTTATAAAAGATCGCTAGGAGTTGTTTTTTTTATTTGTCGTTCGTTTCATTACAGTTCGCAACCCATTCGGCGTACACTCTGTGCATGCATCGTCGTGTAAATAATGCATTCGCCGCGGTATAGTGGAAAAAAACATTACAATAAAAATGATCAGTTGAAATATCGTCTTTGTGGTTTCAAGTGATCATAGGGAAGGCACTATATATATAACATCAGTCCTTCAAAACCATTTGAGTCAAATTGGGAAAGCGGTGTTTGATCGCATGCTCTAAGTAGAACGGAACTCCTATTTTTAAAATAGCAACAATGTCGACTCAATTAGGTTAAGGTAACCAGAAATGTCGTTTCCAGTTCCCAGTAGTAGTCTGTAGCTGTCTAAGTCGTGTAGAGTATAGAGTCCATTGATCTAACCACTGTCTATAGTGTCCCCTCCCTCCCTAGGGCAGACAAGGAGTGGCTAATCAACCAACCCATGGTTATTTCTAGTGATGCATTTGTAGTTGTCTAAGTCGTGTAGAGTAGAGAGTCCATTGATCTAACCACTGTCTAGTATCCCCTCCCTTCCTAGGGCAGACAAACAACAACCAACCCATGGTTATTTCTAGTGATGCATTTGTAGTTGTCTAAGTCGTGTAGAGTAGAGAGTCCATTGATCTAACCACTGTCTAGTATTCATATCATCTACTTTGACCCATGGCACCAAATACTGGGATGGCTGTTCCCACCTGTACAGTATAACAAAAGAATTAGTTAACACCAATAATTCGATCGACAATTTTTGCATAGCCTTTGAACAGTATTGCCCTGCCCCACCCCATTATGGGTCCATTATAAAGACACAAAAGGATCCTGTCTAAAGATCGATTGAACCCAGACTGCAAAAACGGCTGAGTATCGGCGATACAACTCATGCCGTATATTATTGAGTTAATCATGCATTCAGGATGCCACTTTATAGTGCGTAAACCCAACTCATTATAAAGAGTAAACATAAATGTAGACGGCCATTGAGTATATTATTCAATATATTGAGTTTAACTTCACTTTTACTCACTCTAGAGTTGGGTTAACTCACTATAAAGTTCATCCTGAATGCATAATTAACTTAATATACTGAGTTGTATCTATTCAGCCGTTTTTGCAGTGCAGATACAAAGCTTCTTATCGTGCAAAATAATTATGGGACTAGGGATAAAATTTGATTCAATGTTAAGGCAAACGATCGCAACAAATAACAATTGTGCACTACATCGACTCCCTACACAGTAATGACATTCCGTCTATATTTGACATACCAGGCATTAGCGCTATCCTTGACCGAGATGCATTGTGACAGTGCCTTGGAAGCTTTCTTCAATCCTTCTTGAACGCGTGGTATGATATGGCTCATCTCAATGTTGTCTTGCTGGTTAACCTCGTACTGTAAAGCTGAAAATAGGTTATGAATTAATATATAACATGCATGCTACATTAAGTGTAAATTGACACGATTATTCCCCCCCCCCCCCCCCCGAAAAAAAACCCAGGTGTATTTTCTGTAAAAAAAACCCTCAATGTTAGTCCGTAGCAAAGGCGTTCTAAGGCCTAGTTCAAACGTCACATCTCACATGTGTCGAATCTAAGCAAATGTTTTGCTCATTTACATTAGATTCAGCACACGTGAGATGCGACGTTTGAACTAGGCCTAAAACACAAAAATTCATAGAACGAAGCAGAATAATTAATTCTTGACTGAAATAAGAATATAAGGATTAATGATCACGAAAAAAGACTAGTAGAAGACTAGTAAAAAAAGAAGTGGAATTTCAGCAGTGCTAAACTGGCTTTATCACATTCGTGCCAACACTTTTGGCAATGATTGCAGGTGTTTATATTAGTCTACTTACTGTTCAAATGGCTGACAATTTCCTCCGTTGAGCTCTCATCCTCCATTTCAGTGATTTCTTGTTCTCTTTTTTGAACTAATACAGATGTGTCTTCCACTAGAATAAATACACCACCATTATCATTGAAGCAACATAAAACACCATTCTCTTGGAATAAACAACAACGTTGCGCGCACATGCATGATTATATTCAAAATAAAATGATATTCTCTTTTTCCCCACCCTGGGTACCATAGGTTCTTTACTATCATTCATTAGCGTTTGTAAGAACACAAATCGCAAACGCTAAATCAAGAAAATCTTCTTTCCCACCCCTCCCCAACAATTTAAAGTTGTCCGCTAGACATTATCTCTATCCAATCAAGTAATTTATTAATTTCTTTCTTTCTTTCTTTCTTTATTCATTTAATTATTTATTTATTTATTTCTTTATTCATTTATTCATTTATTTGATAATGTATTTATTTATTCATTTATCCATTCATTTATCTATTCATTTATTTTTTAAGAGATGAGGGGAGATACGGAGGACATAGAAAGGAAAGAGAAATTACACATATATATTTAATAAACCATTCACGGGAGTGTAAAACTAATACTCTACACTGAAATATATCTTACTTGTATCTTTAATTTCCATAATACTGGGGAGTAACTCTTCTGGGGCCTGAAATGATAAGAAGTACACCAGTTAAGCCTTATTAAGCCTTATTAAGCCTTATATAGGTCAGCAAATATCACAAATCACCTTAGTATTTTTGGAGTGGTTGCATTTTTGTAGCCTGCCTGCAGCCAAACACAACCTTCTAACTTGGGTTTTGTGTTCGTCTATAGTAACACATGCAGGCTATTTCAAATGTTTCTTGTTTCTTTTAGTCTAGCATCTTTAAAGCAGATTTCGTACGACTGTGAAAAGTTCAGTGCCGTGTGCGTGCCTTGTCGTGACCGTGATGTTTTCTAGAAATTTGATGTGCCTTGCCGTGCCTTAACCGCGTCCATGCCGTTAGCTTTCCATAGTCATACAAAATCCGCTCTAAAATACAATTCGTGTGTTGGGTATCCCGTCCAGCATAGGAACGCCATAAAGGCAGAAGAAGAGAGACGCCTACTCATACCTTGTAAAAAGGAAAATCTAACGTGTCCAGGACTTGACCTATAGCTGCTCCTCCTGGTCTGTCACTTAAGCCTTCTAAACGGTGTATTGACAGGTCATCAGCTGGAATACGCTCACCACTGTGAATAGTAACGATGATACAAAATTAGAGAAGTGATATGTTCTTGTGATGAATGAAAGAATGGATGGATGAAAGTATGGATGAATTAATAAACAGTATATTGATAGGTCATCAACAGGAATACGCTCACCACTGTAAATAGAAACGATGATACAAAATAAGAAAAGTGATATTTTCTTGTGATGAGTGAATTCATGCATGGATGGATGAAAGTATATGGATGAATGAATAAATGTATGAATGAAAAAATGCATGAACGAATGAATGAATGGATAAATAAATGAATTGATAAATGAATGAATGAAAGAGGGAGGGAAGAAAGATGGATAGATGGATAAATTTATGTATGTATAAGTAGATGAATTGTTGAACGGATAAATAACATTACATTTGTAATGAATGGATGGCTGGACAGAAAAATATATTGATCGATTAATGAGTAAATAAATATAAGAACTGATGAATGAATGAAGTAATGAACGAATGAATGAAGGAATTAATGAATGAATGAATAAATGAATGAAGGAATGGATGAATGGACAGACAAATGTATTAATCGATTAATGAGTAAATAAAATAACAAATGAATAAATGAATTAATATAAGAAATGATGAATGAATGAATGAATAAATGAATGAATGGATGAATGAAGGAATTAATGAATGAATGAATAAATGAATGAAGGAATGGATGAATGGACAGACAAATGTATTAATCGATTAATGAGTAAATAAAATAACAAATGAATAAATGAATTAATATAAGAAATGATGAATGAATGAAGGAATAAATGAATGAATGGATGAAGGAAGGAAGGAATTAATGAATGAATAAATGAACGAAGGAATGGATAAATGAATGGACAGACAAATGTATTAATCGATTAATGAGTAAATAAAATAACAAATGAATAAATGAATAAATATAAGAAATGATGAATGATGGAATAAATGAATGAATGGATGAATGAACGAATAAATGAACGAAGGAATAAATGAACGAAGGAATGGATAAATGAATGGACAGACAAATGTATTAATCGATTAATGAGTAAATAAAATAACAAATGAATAAATGAATAAATATAAGAACTGATGAATGAATGAAGTAATGAACGAATGAATGAAGGAAGGAATTAATGAATGAATAAATGAACGAAGGAATGGATGAATGAATGGACAGACAAATGTATTAATCGATTAATGAGTAAATAAAATAACAAATGAATAAATGAATAAATATAAGAAATGATGAATGATGGAATAAATGAATGAATGGATGAATGAACGAATAAATGAACGAAGGAATAAATGAACGAAGGAATGGATGAATGAATGGACAGACAAATGTATTAATCGATTAATGAGTAAATAAAATAACAAATGAATAAATGAATAAATATAAGAAATGATGAATGAACGAAGGAATGAATGAACGAAGGAATGAATGAACGAATAAATGAATAAAGAAACTAATGAACAAGTGAATAAATAGTGATATAAATGATTCAAGTTTTTATTTTTGGCACAATAGCAGCATGCTGCCTGTATGTTCCCTGCATCCTCCATCCTCCTCTAGACATGTGGATAAATTGACTACCTACCTAGGCATATTGACATGCTTTAGACGAGTAATGGGAAGTGACGCAAACTTATCAACGTCACGTGACACCGCTTGACGAAGTCCAGCTACCATGGCAACAATGTGTGCTTGGTGAGGACAGACTTTACTTTGTATGTAGTGAAGAAGCTGTAGAGAAAATTTTAAATGCTTGTTACAGCTATTTTTAGACATAGACATTTTTTAACTAAGTACTAACGATTACATTTGTTTACAATTATGAATGTTGTTGTTCCTATTTCTCAGTACAAGCTATCCGTAACTAAAAGAGTTAACCCAGATTGATAGGTCGAGTGGTTAAGCTCTCAGATCTCACCACTTTGGACCTGGGACGAGCACCAGCTTTGCCATGGGTGATGAGTGTGAGTTTAGTTTGTTAGGTGTGTTGTTTTATCTCATGGATGAAAGGATGGATAGAAGAATGAATAAATGCATGAATAAATTGACGGGAGAATGAATGAGTGAATGAATGAATGGATAAATGAATGAATCAATGGATTTAAGAATGAATGAATAAATACAAGAACAAATAAATGAGTAAATATAAAAGAGAATAAACTAAACGTTGTTTAAAATACCTCATGTTTCTGTTTTTCAAGGTTTGTTCTTGCAGCAAAGTTCTGCTTTACCAAAGCTTGTATTACTGACTGTTTGGTTTGCTGAAAAGAACAGTAATTTCAAATATAAACATTTGGAATGAGAGTTGCATAGGCAGAAGATGAGAAGAATATATCTTTTTAAGCAATTACACAATATCCCACTTCTAGGCTCTTGTTACAAAACAGTGAACAGGCACGATTACCTCAAGATACACGAATAAATTCCACATCTCCCCCATCCCATGTATTATTCTCATAATAATGTATGTGTTTACTGTTTTATTGTAACATTATGTATTAAAACCAAAAACCTAGGATACAGTACTTAGTACTGTATTTACTAATTGTAAATAGAATAAATCTAGAATACAGTACTTATACATGTAGTACTGAATTCATTAATTATAAATGATGTACTGTTTATATATTAAAAATAAAAATAAATAAAAAAATACAAATGTGGACTTATGTGGACTAGAATTGGAACACTTGAAGATAAACTCCATATCTCTGCACGTTCATGTATAATACACTCTATATGATACACATGTGTACTTACAGCAAGCTGTTCAAAGTCCTTTATCTTGTTATATTTGGACTGTATAGTTTCCAAAGCTAGTAGTTTTTCTCTCCTTGTGTTTTCAAGGTCTTTTATCACTGATTGTAAATATGCCAAAGATGCCTTGGCTGCAGCTATTTCTAGCTCGCTGTGGTACAAAGACCTAACATGAAATAGAGCAAAGTCAAAACATGATGTGAAATGTTGGTAATAATAAATTTATTAGTGGTATATGACAATAATAATGATTATATTTATGATGATGATGATGATGATGATGATGATTATAATGATGATGATGGTGATGATTATAATGATGATGATGATGATTATAATGATGATGATGGTGATGATTATAATGATGATGATGATGATTATAATGATGATGGTGATGATTATAATGATGATGATGATGATTATAATGATGATGATGATGATTATAATGATGATGGTGATGATTATAATGATGATGGTGATGATTATAATGATGATGATGATGATTATAATGATGATGGTGATGATTATAATGATGATGATGATGATTATAATGATGATGATGATGATTATAATGATGATGATGATGATTATAATGATGATGATGATGATTATAATGATGATGATGATGATTATAATGATTATAATGATGATGATGATGATTATAATGATGATGATGATGATAATAACGATGAATGTGATAATCATGATGATCATGATTATTGTTATTATTGTGATTGTGATGATGATGATGATAATGATTATGCTGATCATCGTGATAATAATGATGTTGAGGAAGATAATTATGATCATTATGATGATGTTGATGATAATAAAGATGATGATTATAATGTTTGTGCAATCATACCGTATGACGATAATAAGTCTATGACGATCAATGTAATGATGATGATGATAATGATGTTGATGATAATAAAGATGATGATTATGTTTGTGCAATCATACTGTATGACGATAATAAGTCTATGACGATCAATGTAATGATGATGATGATAATGATGTTGATGATAATAAAGATGATGATTATAATGTTTGTGCAATCATACCGTATGACGATAATAAGTCTATGACGATCAATGTAATGATGATGATGATAATGATGTTGATGATAATATAGATGATTATAATGTTTGTGCAATCATACCGTATGACGATAATAAGTCTATGACGATCAATGTAATGATGATAATGATGTTGATGATAATAAAGATGATGATTATAATGTTTGTGCAATCATACCATATGACGATAATAAGTCTATGACGATCAATGTAATGATGATGATGATAATGATGTTGATGTTAATATAGATGATGATTATAATGTTTGTGCAATCATACCATATGACGATAATAAGTCTATGACGATCAATGTAATGATGATGTTGATAATGATGTTGATGTTAATATAGATGATGATTATAATGTTTGTGCAATCATACCATATGACGATAATAAGTCTATGACGATCAATGTAATGATGATGATGATAATGATGTTGATGTTAATATAGATGATGATTATAATGTTTGTGCAATCATACCATATGACGATAATAAGTCTATGACGATCAATGTAATGATGATGATGATAATGATGTTGATGTTAATATAGATGATGATTATAATGTTTGTGCAATCATACCATATGACGATAATAAGTCTATGACGATCAATGTAATGATGATGTTGATAATGATGTTGATGTTAATATAGATGATGATTATAATGTTTGTGCAATCATACCATATGACGATAATAAGTCTATGACGATCAATGTAATGATGATGATGATAATGATGTTGATGTTAATATAGATGATGATTATAATGTTTGTGCAATCATACCATATGACGATAATAAGTCTATGACGATCAATGTAATGATGATGATGATAATGATGTTGATGTTAATATAGATGATGATTATAATGTTTGTGCAATCATACCATATGACGATAATAAGTCTATGACGATCAATGTAATGATGATAATGATGTTGATGTTAATATAGATGATGATTATAATGTTTGTGCAATCATACCATATGACGATAATAAGTCTATGACGATCAATGTAATGATGATGATGATAATGATGTTGATGTTAATATAGATGATGATTATAATGTTTGTGCAATCATACCATATGACGATAATAAGTCTATGACGATCAATGTAATGATGATGATGATAATGATGTTGATGTTAATATAGATGATGATTATAATGTTTGTGCAATCATACCATATGATGATAATAAGTCTATGAGGATCAATGTAATGATGATGATGATAATGATGTTGATGATAATAAAGATGATGATTATAATGTTTGTGCAATCATACCATATGACGATAAGAAGTCTATGACGATCAATGTAATGATGATGATGATAATGATGTTGATGATAATAAAGATGATGATTATAATGTTTGTGCAATCATACCGTATGACGATAATAAGTCTGACGATCAATGTAATGATGATGATGATAATGATGATGATGATAATAAAGATGATGCATGTGCAATCATACCATGAGATGATCATGATAACACTATGATGATCAATTTCTAATGATGATAATGATGTTGATCATGATGATATTGATCATGATGATGATGTTGATGATAATAATTGTGATAATGATGATGATGTTGTTGGTCTATGATGATAATGATTGTGATAATGATGAAGATGTTGATGATGATAATGATAATGATTGTGATGATGATGATGATGATGATGATGATGATGATGATGATGATGATGATGATGATGATGATGATGATGATGATAATCAATGTGATTGTAATAGTGATGATGATGAATATGATTTATGTGTAATCATGGCACATGATGATAATAACTCTATACCTGGACAAAGCAGCACTTCCTTGCAATCCTCTATACCTGGACTCCATTCTACTTTCCATTTCTTTGTTAAGTGCTTGAAGTTCTTTATGCAACTTCCAAGCCTCATTGGCAGATCTCTCAGCGTCCAGGAAACACTTGAAATGCTGTGACTGACCCTCCTGGTTCAGAGGAACACAAACATTATTCAATAAAAAGTCAATAAAAAAATAATTAAATGATAATTTATTTATAATTCATCTATATAGCTGATTTCAAAAAGGATTCTGATTTTAGAGTTTAGCCTCCTCTGCAGACAACCCAATGGAATTCGGACTTCCTTTCTACATGTACAAAGTATATTGGGCTTCCTTTGTTGAGAAAAAAGAGGATTTAGGACTAGGGACGAAAAGTTGCCTGTGGAGGAGCCTTTTTGCAGTTTACTTTTATAGAAATTAATATATTACAATGTGACATCATTGTCACAGTTGTAAAAGTTTGCATACAAAACCACAAATTGTCAAGGTACAGCTTAAATGAGCTAAACTACACTTAATTCTTACTGTAGAGTGCAAATAATATACCTGTGAAACAATTAGTACTAATTAATACTAAATAGTGTATAATAAACACTAGAACACAATAGAATTTGCATAGAGTATCACTATTTAGTACTATTTATGTCTGTACTCTACCATTTCACCTTACATGAAATTAGCATAGCACTACATTTTATGAAACAGCATCACATTGCTTGACATTACTGATTATTGCATTGCATTCATGACTTACTTCAATCAGCTGATGAACACTCCTCAGCAAGGAAGGTGGCTTTGAAGTATCGGTTAGCTTACCCTTTTGATATAAGAACCTAAAGCAATGATTGATAGGAAAATTATACTAAGTATTCACTCTAATGAAGAAACAGGGAACAGACGGGCATGCTGTGTGCATGAGATATAAATCACACAGTTAAAAATCATGCACAGCAACAATTATGATAATAAAAAATATTTATTCGTGCAAGTTGAAAAAAAAAATTCCTGGACATACATAGAATGGGAAAAAAATATCCTGCAAAAACAATTTCCCAAACCCCTCCCCCCCCCCCCCCCCCCCCCTCAAAAATCTAATGGTCCACCCCTTAGTACCTTGGGTTACAATATATGTACATATATAGATATTGGCTAGATTTTAAAGATTTGTAGGTACAAGCTACCGGTATTTATGACAACCACAAGGGCTAACCTACTGCACACAGCACAGAAAGCAAGCTTTCTATTTCTTTTACAAAATACAAATTGATCAGCTTTACATCCCAAAACCTTACCTGAGTTCTTCAGCATCTTGTTTCAAATCAATCAAAGTGGTCAACTCCTTTAGACTTGTAGTTGAGTCTTGTGTTGTTGAAACTAGTGAGGATAAGATATTCTCTGAAGGATGCTTGTTCAGAATTCCCTACAAAAAAATTTATATCATTTGTGAAGATAGACTCCAGCATTTATAAAATCTAGTGTATTCATATTGTAATAGTAATTGTAATATATAAATCTAGTGTATTCATATTGTAATAGTAATTGTAATATATAAATCTAGTGTATTCATATTGTAATAGTAATTGTAATATATAAATCTAATGTATTCATATTGTAATAGTAATTGTAATATAAATCTAATGTATTCATATTGTAATAGTAATTGTAATATATAAATCTAGTGTATTCATATTGTAATAGTAATTGTAATATAAATCTAGTGTATTCATATTGTAATAGTAATTGTAATATAAATCTAGTGTATTCATATTGTAATAGTAATTGTAATATAAATCTAGTGTATTCATATTGTAATAGTAATTGTAATATAAATCTAGTGTATTCATATTGTAATAGTAATTGTAATATATAAATCTAATGTATTCATATTGTAATAGTAATTGTAATATATAAATCTAGTGTATTCATATTGTAATAGTAATTGTAATATAAATCTAATGTATTCATATTGTAATAGTAATTGTAATATATAAATCTAGTGTATTCATATTGTAATAGTAATTGTAATATATAAATCTAATGTATTCATATTGTAATAGTAATTGTAATATAAATCTAATGTATTCATATTGTAATAGTAATTGTAATATAAATCTAGTGTATTCATATTGTAATAGTAATTGTAATATAAATCTAGTGTATTCATATTGTAATAGTAATTGTAATATATAAATCTAGTGTATTCATATTGTAATAGTAATTGTAATATATAAATCTAATGTATTCATATTGTAATAGTAATTGTAATATATAAATCTAATGTATTCATATTGTAATAGTAATTGTAATATAAATCTAGTGTATTCATATTGTAATAGTAATTGTAATATATAAATCTAGTGTATTCATATTGTAATAGTAATTGTAATATATAAATCTAATGTATTCATATTGTAATAGTAATTGTAATATAAATCTAGTGTATTCATATTGTAATAGTAATTGTAATATATAAATCTAATGTATTCATATTGTAATAGTAATTGTAATATATAAATCTAGTGTATTCATATTGTAATAGTAATTGTAATATATAAATCTAGTGTATTCATATTGTAATAGTAATTGTAATATAAATCTAGTGTATTCATATTGTAATAGTAATTGTAATATATAAATCTAATGTATTCATATTGTAATAGTAATTGTAATATAAATCTAGTGTATTCATATTGTAATAGTAATTGTAATATAAATCTAGTGTATTCATATTGTAATAGTAATTAAAAAATTCATGAATAATTAATGAGACATTTTCAAAAGAAATCATGACCATGACGAGTGTTGTAAATCTGATACAACACTAGTGATGTATATCCTGATTTGCATAAGTTTTAACTGGTAATTTTACGGCAAAATTTATTCTAATCTTGAAAATTTTGGTAAAATATGAAAGAGCTAACCTATACATTTTTTAAGTAGTTTACAACATTCGCGTCCGTGTTGTATCGGCGATACAATCGCGCGCCTTCGGCTTGCGATTGTATCTGCCGATACAACACGGCCGCTCATGTTGTAAACACTACTTGTAATATATAAATCTAGTGTATTCATATTGTAATAGTAATTGTAATATATAAATCTAATGTATTCATATTGTAATAGTAATTAAAAAATTCATGAATAATTAATGAGACATTTTCAAAAGAAACCATGACCATGACGAGTGTTGTAAATCTGATACAACACTAGTGTTGTATATCCTGATTTGCATAAGTTTTAACTGGTAATTTTACGGCAAAATTTATTTTAATCTTGAAAATTTTGGTCAAATATGAAAGAGCTTACCTAGACATTTTTTAAGTAGTTTACAACATTCGCGTCCGTGTTGTATCGGCGATACAATCGCGCGCCTTCGGCTTGCGATTGTATCTGCCGATACAACACGGCCGCTCATGTTGTAAACACTACTTGTAATATAAATCTAGTGTATTCATATTGTAATAGTAATTGTAATATATAAATCTAATGTATTCATATTGTAATAGTAATTGTAATATAAATCTAATGTATTCATATTGTAATAGTAATTGTAATATAAATCTAGTGTATTCATATTGTAATAGTAATTGTAATATATAAATCTAATGTATTCATATTGTAATAGTAATTGTAATATAAATCTAGTGTATTCATATTGTAATAGTAATTGTAATATAAATCTAGTGTATTCATATTGTAATAGTAATTGTAATATATAAATCTAATGTATTCATATTGTAATAGTAATTGTAATATAAATCTAGTGTATTCATATTGTAATAGTAATTGTAATATAAATCTAGTGTATTCATATTGTAATAGTAATTGTAATATAAATCTAATGTATTCATATTGTAATAGTAATTGTAATATATAAATCTAGTGTATTCATATTGTAATAGTAATTGTAATATAAATCTAGTGTATTCATATTGTAATAGTAATTGTAATATAAATCTAATGTATTCATATTGTAATAGTAATTGTAATATAAATCTAGTGTATTCATATTGTAATAGTAATTGTAATATAAATCTAGTGTATTCATATTGTAATAGTAATTGTAATATAAATCTAATGTATTCATATTGTAATAGTAATTGTAATATATAAATCTAGTGTATTCATATTGTAATAGTAATTGTAATATAAATCTAGTGTATTCATATTGTAATAGTAATTGTAATATAAATCTAATGTATTCATATTGTAATAGTAATTGTAATATAAATCTAGTGTATTCATATTGTAATAGTAATTGTAATATAAATCTAGTGTATTCATATTGTAATAGTAATTGTAATATAAATCTAATGTATTCATATTGTAATAGTAATTGTAATATATAAATCTAGTGTATTCATATTGTAATAGTAATTGTAATATAAATCTAGTGTATTCATATTGTAATAGTAATTGTAATATAAATCTAATGTATTCATATTGTAATAGTAATTGTAATATAAATCTAGTGTATTCATATTGTAATAGTAATTGTAATATAAATCTAGTGTATTCATATTGTAATAGTAATTGTAATATAAATCTAATGTATTCATATTGTAATAGTAATTGTAATATATAAATCTAGTGTATTCATATTGTAATAGTAATTGTAATATAAATCTAGTGTATTCATATTGTAATAGTAATTGTAATATAAATCTAATGTATTCATATTGTAATAGTAATTGTAATATAAATCTAGTGTATTCATATTGTAATAGTAATTGTAATATAAATCTAGTGTATTCATATTGTAATAGTAATTGTAATATAAATCTAATGTATTCATATTGTAATAGTAATTGTAATATATAAATCTAGTGTATTCATATTGTAATAGTAATTGTAATATAAATCTAGTGTATTCATATTGTAATAGTAATTGTAATATAAATCTAATGTATTCATATTGTAATAGTAATTGTAATATAAATCTAGTGTATTCATATTGTAATAGTAATTGTAATATAAATCTAGTGTATTCATATTGTAATAGTAATTGTAATATAAATCTAATGTATTCATATTGTAATAGTAATTGTAATATATAAATCTAGTGTATTCATATTGTAATAGTAATTGTAATATAAATCTAGTGTATTCATATTGTAATAGTAATTGTAATATAAATCTAATGTATTCATATTGTAATAGTAATTGTAATATAAATCTAGTGTATTCATATTGTAATAGTAATTGTAATATAAATCTAGTGTATTCATATTGTAATAGTAATTGTAATATAAATCTAGTGTATTCATATTGTAATAGTAATTGTAATATAAATCTAGTGTATTCATATTGTAATAGTAATTGTAATATATAAATCTAATGTATTCATATTGTAATAGTAATTGTAATATAAATCTAGTGTATTCATATTGTAATAGTAATTGTAATATAAATCTAGTGTATTCATATTGTAATAGTAATTGTAATATAAATCTAGTGTATTCATATTGTAATAGTAATTGTAATATAAATCTAGTGTATTCATATTGTAATAGTAATTGTAATATATAAATCTAGTGTATTCATATTGTAATAGTAATTGTAATATAAATCTAGTGTATTCATATTGTAATAGTAATTGTAATATAAATCTAGTGTATTCATATTGTAATAGTAATTGTAATATAAATCTAGTGTATTCATATTGTAATAGTAATTGTAATATAAATCTAGTGTATTCATATTGTAATAGTAATTGTAATATATAAATCTAGTGTATTCATATTGTAATAGTAATTGTAATATATAAATCTAGTGTATTCATATTGTAATAGTAATTGTAATATATAAATCTAATGTATTCATATTGTAATAGTAATTGTAATATATAAATCTAGTGTATTCATATTGTAATAGTAATTGTAATATATAAATCTAGTGTATTCATATTGTAATAGTAATTGTAATATAAATCTAGTGTATTCATATTGTAATAGTAATTGTAATATAAATCTAGTGTATTCATATTGTAATAGTAATTGTAATATATAAATCTAATGTATTCATATTGTAATAGTAATTGTAATATAAATCTAATGTATTCATATTGTAATAGTAATTGTAATATAAATCTAGTGTATTCATATTGTAATAGTAATTGTAATATAAATCTAGTGTATTCATATTGTAATAGTAATTGTAATATAAATCTAGTGTATTCATATTGTAATAGTATTTGTAATAGTACCTCCACTTGGGTCCAAAGATGATCTTTACTAGTATGGCCAGTATCATCACTGCTAATAAAAAAATGAATAAATGAATGAAGGGATGAATTAAATAAATGAATGTCTTGAATAAAAGGATGAATAAATGAATGAATAAATGAATGGATGGGTGAATAACAAAATTAATGATTCAAGGATTAACAAATAGATTAATATGTGAATGAATGAATGGATGAATGAATAAAAAAGTGAATGACAATAAAAATCACCTAATTAATAATTGAATAAATGAATGATTGATTGAACAAAAGAATAAATGAATGAAATGAATCAATCAATAAATGAATCAATAAATAGATTAATTAATCAATAAATGAACAATTGAATGAATGACTAAATAAATACCGTAGATAAATGCATCAATAAATCAATAAATGAATCAATCAATCAATAAATGAATCAATCAATAAATCAATCAATAAATGAATCAATCAATAAATGAATCAATCAATAAATGAATCAATCAATAAATGAATCAATCAATAAATGAATCAATCAATAAATGAATCAATCAATAAATGAATCAATCAATAAATGAATCAATCAATAAATGAATCAATCAATAAATGATTGATTGAATGAATGAATGAATGAATGAAAGAGTGAATGAATGAATAACTTTATGAATGAATGTTTGACTAACTGAACAAAAGAAAGAAAAATACATATAGACAAATGAATAAATACATGAAACAAATAAAAAAATATAGAATAGGTGGTTGACTTAATGAATAAACAAGATAATACGGATATTGTCAGTACTCACTAAGCGTTTGTTTCTAAATCTGACCGGTCACATAAACCCATCATATATGATCCAATTGAGTCACAAGTTTCTCTGACTGATCTCTGTGAAAAACATCAGTGAAATTATCACATCACATAAATTTATATACATCTAATTGCAAGAACGTTGTCCTGACTTTTGTAAAAATTAAAAGACAAAAGAAGATCACTCAAGCTGAACTCTTTTTTTGTTGTTATTTCTTTCTTACTAAATGATAAATGTTCTTTTTTCGTGTGACAACATTCTTGCAATTAGGTGTAATCAAAACAAAATATTCTCAGAAACAATATCTGAGTCCTCTTGGCAACTATAGCCCACTTTTGATATTTTGATTGAGTGATCATACCCACAATACCAATACAAGGCAACAGGAAAACAATGAGTATGAATCAATACAAGGTACTAATACTCATTGTTTGCTCCATGTTTTGTATTGGTTCATTTGTGTACTCAACCAAAATATCCTGATATCCATGTGAACTCTGCCGATCATGGTAAGGCAAGGCATGGAAACATCAAGAAAAATCACAGGTTTTATCTCTGGCCTGGTTCACACTAGCATAACATAAGCATGAGCAACATACTCAGAGTCAGTTGGGCTTTGTTCATTACCCGCACTTGTCTTTCTAGTCGGGAATTGATTCACTGAGTCTGTGTTTGTTGCTTATGCTTAATATGTTTGTGTCGCTAGTGTGAACCAGGCTCTAATTACCTTCAATCAATAAATAATGATGCACAAAGAATATAGTTCTGTATGGTAAGACACAATTCTAACAATGATGAAAAACAATGAGTCCAAAAAGACCTTTGATGTCTAATACAAGACAAACATGACTTACAGTACAAGAAGACTCTAGAGTAGAAGCTCCATTCTTATCACAATTCTTGCGTGCTGGTGTGCCACGTTGTACAGAATAGTATGTGTCACCATTTGATTCCCTTAGAAGCAAACAAAGTTATTTTATTTTATTTTATTAGGTTCGCCCAAAAACACAAGGAAGATTACATATTACATAATTAAACTGAGGTGGACAGGGAACCCGCAACAGCAAGGACAATTACTGCGGGCCCTTGTATCTTAAAATAACCTAAATCTGTTTATAACTAAACATTATTAATCAGTCACTCAGATCATCAACAAAAGCAGTACCAACTTACACAGTAAATCATTATTTTTATACTAATTCCTACATAAGAAAATGAGATTTAATGTTGATTTGTAGTGATTGTCCAGGTTTGTGTAGTCTTGAGAAAGACCGTTGGTGTCGGTGGCTGTTTCAAAACCCCAAGCGGAAGCCAGCTCAGAGAAAAGAAACTAAAAAACAGTGGTGGAAAATAATAGGACCAATTAATAATGATATTTACTTGTGATATCATCAAAGAGGTAAATCTACATGGCGTCTTATTTAGACCAAGTACATTGATTGACAAAAACCCTCTTTTTCCTTAGTTTGTAAGAGATGGATCATTTGATATTTGATGGTGGGCAAGGAGTTAAAAACACCAAAATAATATCAATGCAGCTGCTAGGTAAGCAAGATAGCTACTTAACAAATTTACGATAGTTTCGCATGATATGTCCTCTTATTTACCATGGTTGGCATCATCGGATCCACAACAATTTAGACAATGAGATACCATAAGAAACTACCGTGAATTTATTTTTTTACCACATTAAAAATATTTTAATACCAACCATGTGTATGTATTTACCACGGCTCTCGAACCAATCAGAAATCAAGAAAATTATCAAATGTGGTAAAATTATTCTTTCATTTCTCTTTACACTGATTCCATAAATAATATTGGTTCAATTTCCTTCTCACATTTGTTTGAACTACAAACAAACAAACAAACAAAAAAGACAGAGAGCAAACTGCATGCAATTACTTGTGAAATCAGTTTAATTCCTTTGTTACCTTACCTTTCAATTTTCAGGTTGTCCAGTTTATTTCTCAGCTGTTTTGTCAGCTGTTTGTAAGCCTGGATGATGTTATCGCAATGTTTAGAGTTGGCTGACAACAAAGCATTTCTTTTTTGTAGATCACAGACCACTTTAGATGATGCTTCACGTTCTTTCTCTAAGACAGATATTACAGGTATTAATAGTCAATGTCATTAACGATGTCAATGACATGTAAATATTACAGCCGAAATCGTTGCATCGCAACTGGCAAGTTTCGAAGTTTGGTTAGTTTTTGATTTTTTTCTGTGACTGGGTGTGGAGCTTATGGAGCATTCATCTATTTTCTGTGTGTGTTGCTCTGTGCCTTTTAGCAGTCAGCAGTAACTACCATAAGCTCTGCTCCAAGTCGCAGTGCAACAATTTCGGCTGAAATATTAACAGTGGACATGGGAAATCTTTGTTCACAATATTAATGATACATGTAGTATCAAGCATTTAGAGCAAAATATTATTATGTTGTGTCATATGGCATTCCATTTTCTTTTTGGTGTTGTAAATCTTCATACAAGTTTTAACTTGTAATTTATCCTCAAGATACACTTTAATCTTGAACATTTTGATAAATATGAAAGAGCTAACCTAGACGTTTTTTAAGTCATTTACAACATTTACATCTGTGTTGTATCGGCTATACAATCACATGCCTTCAGCTAATGTGATCTGTATCTGCCAATACAACACAGGCTGCTCCTGTTGTAAACATTACGTATTAGCAGCTAAGATTTTAATAAACCAAGCTTTCAGACAAATCATTCATCCTCAGGGCTTTATGTTCAATACAATTCCTACGTACCAAGAAATTATTAATTTAACATCTAGAATTTTATCCTTACCAGATGACAGTATTTCTTTTTCAAGGTGTTTGATTTCTTTATGGACATTGTTAACCTTCTCTCTCAAGTCAGATAGTTCTTTATTTATATCTGTGTACTGTGACAAGAGTTGTTCTTTCTCTCCTGGTTGGCCGACAATTGACTTATTAGTTGGGTTGTTGTGTAGTATTTGTTGGCTGTTGGTCCATTGTCAAGTATATAACTCTCTTTTACAATAATTATTACATTTCACACTTGTAACATTTTTCAATTATTTTATTTGATGTAGATGTTAATTGCAAGAATATTGCCACATGAAAAAAGAACCTTAGTAATTTTCTTAATATTAAGGAATACCAAAGAAAGAGTTCATCTTGAGTGTTCTAAATAGACCTTTTCACAGTTCTTTCTAAAATTTCAAACGTGGGTGGTGTAAGGAGCGTGCACACAAACATAATGACTGATCTAACACACACTCCAATTGGCCAAAAACTGCCGTTGTCATAGGAACTTATCGGTACTCTGCAGAGTACAATTTATGCTTTTACTCCTCACGTCCAATCAGAATCAAGTAATTTTGTACAGTATATTATTATAATAAAAAGGATACATTTTTAAGTTTCCTTTTATTTTCTGGGCATTCCTACATAAGTACAAAACATCAAACGTAGCAGCATGAATGAGGATAATGATGATGATGATGATTGCAATCATGAAACATGCATGACAAACTTCCTTTTTTTCAAAAACAAAAAAAATTACCTGAATACATTTGGTAAAGTAAGTGACAAAAAAGAACAGTTTGCAGAAAGTATAGAAGAAGGCTGAATTGAACTAAGCTAGGGCCAGGCAAGGACAAGGACAAGAAGCTCAATTAAAAAATTCTACATAATACCCTGCAATTAGCATTTAGAGGTTATGTCTCTTACTCTTGGAGCAACAAGAAAAGAACATTGTTCCTCCAAATGGTAAGGAAAAAAAACCTTTGCTCACAGGGTATCAATATATCTGTATACATGTACATACAGTTGACTCTCTCAAAATTGCTGTATCTTAACTCTTTGTTCAAATGGCATATTTTTCCACCAAGGTATCTATAAAGATGTTTTAGGTATTGTTTTCCAAAAGGCAGCAGTCTAATGGATGGTTGCTTACAAGAGAGGAAAAACAATGAAGTGTCCAAACCTTGAGATATTCTAAAAGTGGTTGTGGTCACTTACAAGAGTGGTCGCTTACGAGAGTGGTTGCTTACGAGAGTGGTCGCTTACAAGAGAGATTTATAAGGGGTGGACCCTTTGACTTTTGAGTTAAAAGTCAAAAGTTAAATGGTCGGCCCCTAACAAAGTTTATATGGGAAACAAAACGGGAAATTGAAATAGTGGTCGCTTACGGGAGATGGTTGTTTACAAGAGTGGTCGTCAGAGAGAGTCAACACTAATAATATTTTGGCAATTGTGCACAATTTACATGTAAACACTGATAAAATAATAATGTCATAATGATGATGATGACCAATGATGATGGTGCTGATGACTTGTAATATAATGAAATGATGGTATCAATGATAACGAAAAGGACAGACTTACTTCCTCGACTTGACGTGTTTGATGACATACTGCCAGACATCCACCAGCGTTCCTCGACTCATGCTGTCATCAACAACAACAATGGATTTATTTTAATATTTAGAAACAACGAAGCTACATTCTTTTCTAAATAATAGACTAAATTACGGTTAAGGTGTATTTTAATAATGCTGTTGTTTAATAAAGCTGTTATCGTTATTATTTGCGTGAAATTCGTGGAGGTTTCAGCCAACAACAACAATATAACAGCGTATAATAAGTGCTAGTTGCACGATATTGATGGTGAACAATGTCAATTTTCATTAGATTTAAACGTAAAAAAACCTTTATTTCTTGCCATTTAAACAAACTATAGTGTATATAAGACCTTATTCTATTACTATAGATCATTTTTATCTTTGTTTCCAGTATTAAACTTACAGTTTAAAGTCTTCGACGCTCGGTAATGGCTGGTTAACATGGCGGCCGTGAGGTCGAAAGCCCATCTCTTCGATAGCCCACTCGCGCAGTTCATGGCTTATATCACCAACTGGTTTTGAAAAACCACGAGTTTCTCGTTTGCTTTGATTCATATTATCATAATATGTAAAGAATTTGGCCTAAAAATGTTGGAAAAAGTGAGAGAAATATCTAACATTTTGGAGTTAGCATTCAGCTTGCGAATTCCAATTTGGCGCCTTCGTGCCCAGTCTTCCTGCGTTTTTCTATTAATTTTTGAGAGGGGACTAGGATTGATTTCTTAATTTTCCTTCCTTCTTTCTTTCTTTCTTTAATATGATTGTTTGTTTATTTATCTCTACATTTATTTATTAACTTATTTATTTGTTTGTTTATTTAATTTTTTATTTATCTATTTATTCAAACGACGAAAAATTAAATGGGTTGAAAAAACGAGGCGCAGCCGAGTTTTTTTTGGCCCATTTTTCGGTGTTTGAGAACCTGATGAATCACAATTTAAAATTCGAGTGTTGGATATTTATATACTTCTCAAATTATTGGATGTTTGTGCTATATATGGTAGAAGAAACGAAGACAACTTAACAATGACAACGAAACATTAATTGATATGGTTTTTTTATCATGATCAGGATGGACAATGGTTTTCAAGTCTGTGGCTGGTGTGTCTCTATCACAAGGACCGTCCGATTTGTGGTTATCAAACAATTATCTTGAGAATTCCCTGGCCCTGCCCTTCCTTGGCCGTTCACATTACAAGAATCGCTTTATATGGGCTGCCTTAGAAACGAATAAGGTAAGTGCAGAGACAGTGTTGTCCTTAATAGTTCAGATTCTCAACAACGCAACAACGCATCACAATATCTCACACCAAACACTACGAACACCACATCTTTAAAATTCACCGCACACAGGCCGCAGATTCGGAAAAGCAAACACCGCACACCGAATTAAGGCATTTACATCCGTGACGGCAAAACCACAATATCTCACACCAAACACTAGGAATACCACACACCATACACCGCAGCTTTGGAAAAGCAAACACCGCGCGCACAGCGAAGGCAAATTACATAACCGCAAAACCCCAAGAAAGATTCATCAACACCGGAACACCCCATTACCCCTCATATAGCGAGATGCATATAGCGTCATATACGTATACTACCAGTACCAGAATATATGCTTTGCGTACTTTCTTTTGTTGAATAATAAGTGAAGAATTGTTCTAGTATTCTTAAGAGGGTATGGATCGAAATCTGAATAAGAAAGAATATTCGTAAAGCATTCTGGTACTGGTAGTTAAATGACGTCATCATGCAAATGGCCTATTCAGGAATTGAAGCAGTACTCTTTTAGAAGCTTGTGAGAGGTGCAGCTAATTAGCGAATGCTTAGCGTCATCATTACAACT
The DNA here is from genome assembly GCA_949775045.1 of Metridium senile. Taxonomy (NCBI): domain Eukaryota; kingdom Metazoa; phylum Cnidaria; class Anthozoa; order Actiniaria; family Metridiidae; genus Metridium; species Metridium senile. Next base: position 22,721,830 of record OX459096.1, on the reverse strand, counting down.
AATTATGATTGTTTTTGTCCAGGTTCGAGTATCCTTGTACAAGAACACCAACGAGGTCGTGAGATTAGTTTTCAGAACGGGAAAGGCTCAAACAAAACCAACTGGTTTGCAGTTGAACGGGTGATTTTGTCCATGGACAGATCTCCTTTCTCAACCAAAAACCTTTTTCTCCATCTTTGGTCAAAGAGTACAAGCTTTGGTTACTCGAACTTTTAATGCCCACAGCTTTAATAAATATTGTCAGATTGATCTGGGCTGGATGGCATTGATTGAGAAGGGGGTATGTGTTTGGGAAAGGGTGACCAAGTTTTGCATTGCCTACTCTGTGCTGTCCACACGTGCTAAATACCACAATTCAGGTAAGCTAACCGATTATCTACCCTTTTCCGTAGGGAACTCCTTTTGTTTCTTTGGGCTTCCTTTGTACGGGTTTATTGATCGTTAGGAGACTGAGGACGGTTAAGTGAAAACAAGAGGAGTTGCATTCTACTTCTCGCCCAATCAGGATCACTATTATTCACAACATCATCGCGATTGGTTTATCATTAACAATGTCAGCATTATCAATATATATGGTAAAGAAAGAGTATCCGAAATCCGACTTTTCCAAACAACTCCAAAAGTACGTCTGTTTTGCAGGTTAGTTGAAGCTCACGTGGCATGGTTTGACAAAACACACGTATCAGGTGATCTCGCTTCGAAGCGCACAAAAGAATGTTTGTCAAAACGAACAGTTCCAAAATGGCGCCAAGGGACAGCAACAATTTCGGTTACTCTAGGCATTTGTTTTTGTTTATATTCTTTTTTATCACTGATAGAGCAGCAGCGAACGTTTTTTGTCCAAGCTACATATAATCTTTTATAGAAACAAGGGAAAGATTTCTCTCGAAAGACGCCATCTTGGAACTGTTGGCGATGCATGTGACAAAAATGCTTCTGATTGGCTTATACTAACCGGAAGTGCGCGCGCGAAATCACCTGGTTATATATTTTATATAGCTACTGTTAAAATCATGTCTATATTTCTAAGAAATGAAGAAATCTATCATCCAATATTGAAGTGATTATGAAACTAACAAATCCATTGTCCGTATTTTTACAGTAAGGATACTCTAACCGTGAACACTTGACTTTTTATGTCATTATTTTCTGAACTTTCTACAGCTTCAATACATCTAAAAGTCAAGGTGTGAGTTCAAATACACTATGTGTTCATAATAAATCTTATTTCTAATATATTCGCTCATGGGATATCGGGTAAAAAAAATTAACAAAAAAACTCAAAGTGTTCACGGTTCGAGTGTCCTCACTGTAAATCTGATATCAAGTTTTCACTTTTTGTGGTTACCCTATCTATAAGATAGGTAACCACTATGTCATCGTGCAGAAATGTCCGAGTGTAACTACTTTACAAAAATTTGACGTGATTTCTACCCATGCTACCTTTCGGTCTATTCGCGTAGACTTGAAGCCTATTGACGACAATGTTTTTTGAATTGACTGTATACAAACTTATATATTTATCTACTTACTTATTTACTTACTTACATATCTTTTAGATATTTATTCGTTCATCCATGCATCTATCCATTCATTCTGTTAAACATTTATTCAACCATCAAGTCAGTCATTACTTACTAACAATTTGATTTTGTTTCATGGTTCTAGTGTTTTCGCTCTATAGCACCTATTCAAAACACATTTATGAACAAAAAATATTTCCCTTTTATTTGACATTATTTCAATTATATTGCTCAAACTTTGACAGCTGTAGTCTTGATCGTTTTTTCATTCTCCTAAAATAATTATTTCCTTTCATTTTCACTCACAATTTATATCAATGATGGCCTTTTTATAGTTATATTGTTTCTAAATAACCATACTTCGATGGCGTCTTTGCTTTTGATAAATGTTTTCCTACATCTTTGCGAGCAAACTGTAAAAAGGAAAGGCAAATTCTTGATTCCAAAGACTTCATCAATTGACTTGATAACTCGTAAACCTTGACCAACTTTGACACCACCGCAGCAGTCGCACTTTCCAGAACTATGCGAGAACAAAGATGTTAGAGTTCAAAACGTTTAGAAAACTTTGTAAGTAGACGTGACACGCTCGGAAGACGGTCGTGTTAATGTATGTTGTATTTCTTATAAGGGTATCAGTATAGCGTTTCTACTGATGGGCATCGCGTACTCATTCCCTGACACCCGATGCTCAAGCTGGTAGAAAGCAGATAGCATATGTTGGCCAGGTGGGCCAGCACAATCCACTCAAGTGCTTTATTGTGTGCAGGATGTTCTGTAGTCTACCTCGCAGCCGTTATTAGTGTCGGGCTTCCTGTCTCCGTGGACAGGAAGCCCGACACTAATAACGGCTGCGAGGGAGACTAGGTGTTCTGTAGCCAATGGATTGTTTGTAGATCTAAAATCGAACTGTTAAGCCATCCGATAGCTTGAGTCTGTCGCATGCGACAACTAAACCCAACTTATACTTAACTTGGGCAAACATATCGTACATCGCCTTTTCTAAAGGTTTTTCGGTATCTTTTCAGGGGTGTTTTTGAAAATTCCCAACGAGCATACCTGATATTTTACCCCTGGGTCCCCCCGGGGCTACCCTGGAACCCAGGGTACCCCGGGACCTATAATTTCAAATTAGTAAACTTGTAAGAAGTAGAGTAAAAAAAGGTTAAATAAATATTATAAGCAAATTAACGTTTGGAACGTCTTTTATACAATGTATCTGTTACTAATAGCAATCAATGTATTTACCTTTTAAGAAACGATTTGATGGTGTCTGGTAAAGTAGCCATCTTTAAACTGTCTTGTTCGGTTTTAAGTACAACCAGCGAACACAATTCATAAAGTCTCTGAAAAATACACAAAGATGTAGGTTATTATTTATGAAACGCTCAGTAATGTAACGTAGTGGACATTTTTTTAAACTTTATTGGTTGCAGCGCTCAATAAAAGTTTGTTGAACTATTTGGCGATTTGGAAAACAGTGGGTAAAAACGCGTACAAAACGTGTTACAAATATGTAACGCTCATAACGCAATGGAAAAGTCGTATAATATATCCGTTACATCGCACAATAAAAGTTGAACTTCGCACTCTAGTAAACAGTAGATACACTTGAGGCGTTACAAATACGTAACGCTCAGAAATACATAACGGAAAATGCCTTTTGTGGCTCAAATAATAGCGCATTTCAAATAGGTAATCGGCCAAATCATGTTAACAAATTATATCGTTATCAATGTGCTAATGCATTAAAGGCGCACTCTAAAAATAACACTTTCAAATATCCTATTTTTCAATGTTTTTCTCCTCTTTTTCATTTCTCACTTCCTCCTATTTTTTCTGTTAGTTTTCTGAATGTTTCAATTTTTTTATTGCATTTGTTTCCCTTTTCCCCATGTTTTTCAGCAATCCCTTCTTCCTTCTCACTATGTTTACCAGTTTTCTCAGTATGTTTTCTGTTTCTCCTTCCTCCCCGATTCGTTCCACTCCCCTCCCCTCCCCTGTCCCCTGGGGTTGGTTACTCACTTGCTTTGCCCTCCCTTCCCATGTTTAATAATAATCGCTTTAGCAAGTTACGTAGTGTCTTTTACCTGGGGTTGGTTACTCGCCGTTTCTTTCCAGAACAATGGATGAATGAAGTTGTTATTGATCCGTAAGTACTTTAAAGGGAGACGTAATGCGGTGACGGGCAGTGCTCTTATCTGGTTCCCTTCAACGCTTAGTTCACGCAAACACCTAGAATTGTTAAAAGACACAGTCTTATCAATTTATAGCAGAACTTGATAGCGATTTTACAATAAAAAAATGAATGAATGGAGAAATGGGTGGGTGGATGGATAGTGAACGAATAAATGGACGAACGAAATGTATGAATGAATAAATAAGAGTATGAATAATTGAATAAATGAACGAATGAATAATTGAATGGATGGATGGATGGAGAAATGGTTGGGTGGATGGATAGTGAATGAATAAATGGATGAACGATATGCATGAATGAATAATAAATAAGAGTATGAATAAATGAATGAATGAATGAATGAACGATTTAATCATTGATTGAATTGATGGATGGAGGAAGGGATGGATTTGAGAATAGATGGATGAGTGAACCAATGATTGACTTGATGGTTGAATAAATGTTTAACAGAATGAATGGATAGATGCATGGATGAACGAATAAATATCTAAAAGAAATAATGGATGGATGGATGGATGAAAGAATACAGTTATGAATGCATAAATGGATAGATAAATGGAAGCTATAAACATTAAACAACAGTATTAGGCTATAATATACTCCCCCTATTCTATTACCTAAGGTTTCCTATTTCTGATGGTAGGAATGAGATACGATTATAGGATAATTCTAGCACCTCAAGATCCTTCAACTCAAATAAGCTGAAACAAAAAACAACAACAATATTTTAATAAGTAAAAGAGATTTAGAGAACGTTTTTAAAACTAGATGCTCTATGAGCATGAAGTCGGGCTAGTCATAAAATCAACACAGGAGGCTAAACAATTCTACTTTGGGCTTCCTGTGTTTGTTCCCAAAGCATCATGGGGGACTATACGTGACATAAAAGATAGATACATACATAGATTGACTAAAAGGTAAACCTAGAGTCGGGCCCTCTAGCCCGACTAATAAAGAGTAACACAAAAATCTGACGTTTCATCTTGACTCCATTATCAAGGCTTTAATTATATCAACATATTTAAGCGACTTGTCAACCTTAACATAATTTAAAAAGCCTTGAAAATGGAGTCAAGATGACTCCGAAACGTCGGATTTTTGCGTTTTTATTTTAAATACTTTAATAAACTTTTAAAATATCACTTGTACATATTAATTACAAATCATACTCAAGGTCATGCAATTTCCTATACTATTTAAATAATGACTACCATTATTGGTTTGGCTTACCATTTAGGTAGAGTGGTGAGAAGGTTAAATGACATATCCAACACTTTAAGGCTCTTCAAGTTACAGATTTCTACAAATAAAGGAAAGTCAGTCAGAATTAGTTGTTATAACTTATGTAGTAAAACAGGAAAAGTAAAAGCACTAATATTTCACATCTGTAGTTCAAATCCTTCATCTAGAAGGAAGCTGGTCTTTCAGGAAGCCAAAGTGCACTCGTTTGCTCTGTTTAGGTAATTAGATATACACATTATGCAATTCCCCTGACCAGTGACAATATCACCAAGCTTTCAGGTCCAAGAATGTGATCCACCTACACTTGCAATCTTTACTTCTTCTAATCTATATATATTACTATAAAGGGATTTCATGGCAGCCATGCTTGTGGTCAAAACAATGGAGCTTTTCTCTGAAATCCTTTGTCATTTTAAAAACTTTCAATTCTCTTGTACTTGTCCACAATCATGGCTGCCATGAAATCCCTATATTACAAATAATGGTAACACATTACATATTATAAATGGAATTTACCATGTGGAATATCCTTGATAGGATTATTTCTTAGCCGCAGTGATACCAGTAACTCTAAATCAAGTATTTCAGGAGGAAAAATCTATGATGACAAATAAACAAATTAAATTATGGGAAATTTAAATGAATCATTTAATGAATGGGTGAAAAGATAAATGAATGAACTAACAAATGAATGAATAAATGCATGAATGATGGATGAATGAATTGATATTATGAATAAATGAATAGATGAATGAATGAACAAATTAATTAATGGATGAACTAATTAATGATTTAATGAAAGAGCAAACAAATAAATAATCAAGTGAATAAATGCAGAAATTATTGAACACATAGATAAATTAATTAACAAATGAATGAATAGATGAATGAATAAATGAACAAATAAATAAATGAATGAGCAAATGAGCAATTGCATGAAGAGCCAAATGTATGAATAAGAGAAATAATTAGAAAAGTAAGAAAAATAAAGAAATAGGAAAGAAAAAAAAATACAAAGGAAAGGTAGATGTGAATGGAATTGAGTTGGCAAGGCAAAGAAACAAATTAAAAAATAAGTGAGCACCAAGTGAATAAAAAATGGCTTGAAAATATGTGGAATAATTGATGTAAAGTAAAGAATGAATATAACAAATTACGATCTTTAACGGCATCTTACCCAGAAGTCATTGAATGATGCATTTAGATGTGTTAGGTGGTCAGACAGCTGAATTAAGGTTGGAAGTTCACTTAAGAAATGTGCCTGCAAAGAAAGATGCACCCCAGTTGAGATTTATCCATGTCATAATTGCTTATTTTGTTTTTATAAGATGACAGTTAAAATCTTCAATTCCTTCTTGCTCAAGATCAAACTAAGTTCCATTCCTCCTGAATTATCGAAGTTCCCCAACGAAGCTCACTGTGAACTTCCTGAAGTATCATAGGAACGTCTAAATGAACTTCAAAAGTGATGTAAAAACACACAAGTTGTAATAAGGTAACATTATTAGTATTATTTTTTTATTATTATTTACCTTGATATTGAAAGTCGCTGATTCTGTCATTATTGCATTTAATATAACTGCTTCAAGTGGAGTGACCTGAGCTTCGTCCTCATCTGCAACACCTATAAACCACATTATAACACATTATGAATTAATAGACATATTCCAAAAAGGTTATCAAAAGCAAACTGCTTTTTTCTAGGACAGAAAGGAAAAATGATTTTGTTGTTTAACTATATTATTCTAGAACATTATTTTTCCTTTCTTTTCTTATGTTATTGCTTTTTGTTTTCAACTATTGTTAATTTGTTTGTTGCTTTTTTTAAATTACCTAAAATGTATTTATTATAATAATTATTATAAGTACATCTGGTATATTAAATAAATTGATCTATCAATTTTTCTTTCTTTTTGGTGATGGTAGTCACTTTGAGGGGTGATAGTGTGGAGGGGGGGGGGGGGGGGAAGGATCGAGGTTTAAGACAGTATAGAGATATTAAGAGCAATATGACAAATGTTTACCAAAAGGTGATGATGTCCTTGGTATTGCTTCACCCTGGTAAAACACTGGTGCTGAGCTTGGTAGAAGAACATCAAGGTCTTGGTATCTGATGACCTGTGGCAACCTATCAGTTAAAACAGATTAAGATTAGTTTTAAAAGCAAAATATTTTAAAATATTTAATGATCATACAAGGAGCTTCACTTTGGTCTCTAGAGCATACAATACAATAGACAATGTTTTAGTTCCCATTTAAATTTCAGTTCAACATACAATTTGTCTCCCCGAGAGATCTGTTCCCTGAGGGATACTCCCTTTGTCCAAGTGGTAGGGGTGATCGGCGGAGGTTTTGGAAATGACCCCTAAAAGGTATGCACAGATTAAAATAACTGTTAAAACCTTGCTGATTTTAACTGCTAAATGGTACGGATATGCAATGCTCTTGCCAGCTGAGCTTACTTTTAGCAACGGAGCAGAGTAAAAATGACCCTTAAAGGTACGGATTCATGTTATATAACAGCTTTTAAGCCAGAACCCTCAAAGGACCCTAAAAGGTACACACAGGAAATTTTTTCAACCCTAGAAGGTACACCAATCACCCCTACCACTTGGACAAATGGAGGACCCCCCCCCCCCTGGTATCTGTTAGTGGATCCATTAGGTCCCATATTATACTTACTGATCAAATGTCAACCCCCTTTCATTCATCCACAATCCATCCTGCTTGTTCCTCACAGCTACCTTGTCTTCAAACTCAAAGCTTTCCTCTAAGTCTGGTGGTTTAAAGTTAATTTTCTGCTTTCCTAAATTCTTATCATCTTTGATTTCATCACTTGGATAATCCTGATCACGTTTGTCTATGCCAATTATCTTTTCTGCTGTTGGTTGGCCGACTGACTTCACTTCATGTCGCTCCGGCAATTCTAAGGGTGTATCATATATTTTCTCTGTTTCTTTAAAAGTTAAAAATGTCTCTCTTTGCTCAATTGAAGAGTCAAGGAGAACTAAATCTGTAACTGAAACATTTCCCCCAGGGTGTACCCCAAGAGTTTTCTGTTCAATAGGGGGTAGGAGAGCCCTGTGTCTTGAGTAGTTTGTTTGTTTAGATACTGCTGGAGTTACAGGTAGATATTTGGGTGTTCTGTGATCAGGGTATCCATAATATTCAACAGAATCACTAACATCCATTTCTGCTACTGGAAGTTTCATCTCTGGAATAAGAATCAGGAAATTGGACAATCAGTTTGTGCACATAACATTTTATATTTATATATTTTTTAATTTAAATAAAACAAAATTTAAACTTAAAGACGCGCGGCCAGCCTTCACATGTAATTGAAGTTGTGATGTAATTTTTTTGAAACTTAGCATAAGGAAACTTGATCATATAAGAGTTTATAAAATTGTTGGTATCTAACGCGCGCTCTGATTGGTTGATGGCCATGTCTATATGAGAGAACAGAGAATGAAAATGACGAAGTCGCGCGCTCTGATTCTAACGTGTTTACGAAAATTCGGTAGAAAAGTTTTCTCTTCTCTTTTTTTGCGAAAAAATTTCATAAAAGAAATATAAAACGGCCGCTTGTGTCTATGTACTGTGATATAAACACGCTGGGAGATGAAGAGCACTAAAGAAGCAAGAGAAACACTCGCTGCGCTCGTGTTTCTAAGCTTGCTTCTCTCGTGCTCTACATCTCCCAGCGTGTTTATATCACAGTACATAGACATGCGCGCGTTTTATATTTCTTAATTAAAATATGGAATAAAAAATAATGGTCACCATGCTCGATTTCGAGACAAATTGTGGTGAATGTTGACCATTTTTACGCAAGTGGGGGTTTGACGACTGCTCCAATGAGGTATTCATTATTATTATCACTTAGAGTCTTACCAATTAAAAGCTGTCTTTCTGGAATCCTGGGAGTAACATCTGGCACTTCAATGCCAGCTGGAAAAAAAAAACACAACTTTAATATATGAAGACCTTGTCCTTCACAAGCAGTAATGATGATAGTAATGATGATGACGAGAATGATGATATATATAATGATGATGATGACAATGATGATTACAATAATAATGAATGATGTCAATGATGCAACATATAATGATGAAGATGATGATAATAAACGTTTTCACGTGTCTATATTGTTTGAAATGGAAGAAATCTTAATTATTTCTACAATAAATTATTAATGTGTTTTAAAGGCTTAATTTAACACTTTAATTGTCAGTGTAACTTAAATTTATAAATATTTCATCAACTCACTGTCTAACTCCAGACTGTGTATTTCTGATTGTTTAGGACGGTTGGCTGTTAACCAACTCGTTAATTTTTCATAGTTTTGGTCCGATATCATAACCTCTTTGTGTTCATCTTCACCACAACGCGACGGGATTCGCTGGGCAAAGTTTTTAAGTGTGAAAGCTGGCGGAGGTCTCGTGTATGAGTCTAAGATAGTAGGAGGTGCTTCTCTGACTTTTCTGGGTTGTCTTGGAGGTAAAGCTGGAGGTCCTCGTGGACGATAGGGCTGAACAACAGAGGTGTTTGGCAACGCAATGTCACCACAATAGATATTGTGGTTGTCACCAATCTTCGACCTGGAACGCGTTTTTGTTGAGATAACTGGAGATTTTGAGCGTGCTGTAGAGTTGTCATCTTCGTAAAAGCCCAAGGAAGGTAACGTGGAGGTTGACGTTGGTTTTGGTATGGGCTTTGGCGGTAAAGGCCGGCGTAGAAGTGGCATCGGTCTTTGACGATTCGCGGTGGCCGCCATTTTGCTTATTTGGTGGTTGAGGGCCAGCTGTTGCCATAACAACGTAAATTGATAGGGGAGGGGTAGGCATTGTACTCCGCATGCATCTGGTGCATCTCCTTATTTTTTCTACATTCTTTTCCTCTTTTAAAAAAAATTGACAATATTAAAATCTCTCTATTTTTTAATACACGGAACGATTAAAAAAAATTGCAATATGTTTTAATTGTTCAATAGGTTTTTTATCAGTTTTCCTTAGTGTAACGTATATTAACATAACTAGATATTTAAAAAAATTCTAAAATATCTCTACACACACTAAAAAATAAATAAATTATAGTTTATATCAAGCTAAAAATCTAAAACAAAAACACTTCACTAGCTTTGCATTTGCTTTCCAGACCAACCAACTATACCGGTCCGAGCTGGCTTGGTAACTAATACTCATAACTTATAACGCGTGAGACTCAAAGTTCATGTTTTGTCCCATGGTTTTCTGATATTTTGGTGGTTTTCTTCTTCATTTAAGATCTATAATGTCTACATCTGATTCCCCAAAGCTAGAAAATGGCATAAGAAAGCGTAAGAGAAGGAGTTCTTCAGAAGAAAATTCAGAAAATGGCAATGTTTTGAAGAAATCTCGTCAATTGGTAAGAGTTTGGAAATATGAGTTACGTATTTGGTTTTGCACTGCGTACGTGTTCTGAAATGGATCGATGAATTCTAATGATAAAGATTGTCGTTGTTTACATAGAAGATAACTTCCACAGTTGTGAATCATGTCAATGCTGTAAGAATTGATTTTAAATTGCATTTTCACAACATTGAGAAGTGAATTATTGATGTGTTTCTTGCCACATTTCCTTCCAAAAAAGAGCATTTCGAATTCTTATTTACGACTTGCATCAAGAATCTTGAACACGTATACAACTGTATTTTCTGTCTTTGTTAGTTCTAGCTGTTTAAATTTCTTACAAATCTGAGTTTTTCGAGGATTTTTAATTCAAAAAGCGTGGGCTTGCAGAGACGAAACCATGTCCAACTACAAGCTTAGTTTGGAATGTTTACAAGGAACAAGCCAAATTATGTACGAAAACCTGAAAGCCTTTGTATCTTATTTCTTTTCCTGTAAATGTAGGCTCCGTCTGAACCGGCTGTGTACTTTGACCAAGAAGAGACTGAAAGACAGACAAAGGACTATGAACCAATTACTCTCGAAGACGCACAAAATGGAAAAGGTAATTGCGATAATATCATATTAAATGAACATTGATTTAATATCAAAACCATATTTATAAAAAATAATAATGATAATCAATAATTGCTGTATTTGATAAAGCGTTTAACCCATGGGCAATATAAACTTAAAAATTTTCACTAAAATTTAAAATGTATTCATTATGATACGACAAATTGCAGGTTGCTTTGAACTGGATATGAATCTCATGAATATGATTAGTATGACCTGTAAATTCATATTCAGGTAAATTAATATTATTCCATAACAGCAGATTATGGAGTTGATTATATCCAGTTGTTGATAGGATTTTAGTTTAATCATTTAATATTTTGATTCAAGTTAAAAATAATATTTAATAATAAGATTACTACCACAGGAAGCCCACAATTGTTCCTGTTTACTTTTCATATTATGTAACATATACATCACTTTCGTTCTTTTTTATCTTGTTTTGTTTTTTACCTATTTTGATTTGTGCCAAGAAGTTGAATCATATGGGTCATTCCACATGAGACATTGAAATAATGGAAATTTGACAACATTAAAAAGCGTGCTCCAAAAAGAGAGTTAACTGACTAAGGTTCTCATTGTGATTTTACTGTAATATTATCTATTCTATGTGATATTTACTAAGCAAATTAGGCAATTTTCTTATATTTCACTTACTGAATTTGCCATTTGTAATGTCCGTCACGTTTCTTGTAATGTCGGTCACGCTAAATATTCCCTTTTTTTTAAAAATATAAAAAACAACTTAAAAAATATAGGTCTGCAGTAAGAAAACTTAACCTATAACCAAATGCTAAAAAGCAATTGTTTGCTATAAACTTCTCACAATTCACAGGAATTTCACTTCTAATTTACCCAACTGGAATTAGTGGTAGTTTTAGCTGTAATGTCCGTCACGGTCCTTTTGGACAAAAAACTGACAAGTCGAAAATTATTTCTGAAAACTTTTTTCATGCAAATTGTAGACAAGGTTCTAAGACAGTCGTGTGAAAAAATAAATTGTAAGATAATGCAACTGTGTATGAAACACAAGCTTATTTAGGTCTGTGAATGTAATGTCCGTCACGGTGGAATGGCCCATATACGCTTTTCCTTTGTATATGTCTTTTTGGGGCTTTTATATTTTATTATAGAATGATTTTTTACTTGTTCTTTTTGCTCACTTATGTTAAGTAACTGTTCTCCTTGCTTCTATGTGTTTTATATATTTTTCATTTCATCCACTTTTTCATTATCATTTCCCCGTATTTCATTTTTCACTTTTCTCTTGTTTTTCTTCCAGCAACAAGACCAATTCGTGTTTATGCAGATGGAATATATGATTGTTTTCACTTTGGCCATGCTAGATCTTTAATGCAAGCAAAGAAATGTTTTCCTACATCAGTTTACTTGATGGTTGGAGGTAAATATGAAGTACAAGTTTCCTTGGTATTTATACAGCTCTTTCAAAAAAACATTGAATACTGAATAGTGCATTCCAAGACCAAAGGGAATTGTGGGTCTCATTTATTTGAAAAAAAAAAAATACAGCAATATTTACTCATCAAAACTAGCTCGTATATTGTTTTGAATGAAATGCGATAAGAATAAAATAACTAATTATTATTTGTTTTATTTTAAACAATATTACATGACCCAAAAAATGTATTTTGGTCTTACAATGCACTATTCCGTAATTCAGTATTCAAAAATGTAGTGTATTCAACTGTAGTTCAAAAATGCACATTCCAGATATGCTATTTCAAGCTTCCTGTTTTGGTTCAAACAAAGATATCACTGACAAAAAATTACTCTTTTTTAATAACAAAATGAAATAATGGTGTCTTGCAACAATGTTATTATGTCTATTTGATGTTTCTATTGTTGTTTCAGTTTGTAGTGATGAGTTGACACATTCCAGTAAAGGTTTCACTGTAATGAATGAAGAAGAACGATACATGTCTTTATTACATAGTAGATATGTAGATGAAGTTATCAGGGATGCTCCATGGACAATTGATAGCGACTTCATTGACTTACACAAGGTAGTGTGATTAATGTTTAACTCTTGTTTTACCGATAATTAATTTTACTTTTTTTTCTTAACTTTTTATGATTTTTATAGTTTTTTTACTTTTAAAGTGCACTTAAATATATACATTATTATGAAATCATTAATAGGTCGATTTAAGAGAAGGCAAGTTAAATTTTTTATAATATAAACAACACTTCTCAATTTTAGTGGTTACTCCTGTCGTAAGTTCATGCGCTAATCCAAAATTCAAAATGGCGGACGACTGTAATTTCGAGAATTCAAAAGAATGGCCAGCTTTGAACGATCGAAGTGTTTGTATTTTGGCTGCTACTTCATATCTGTCTAAAGAAACTTAACTTTTAATGGGTATTTGTCCTATTCATGATAACTAGGCCTTATTCACTTAAGTAAATAATACCTACAAATCCCACTAATTTATAAATGTACAATCTCGATGTGTTTCTACGTAACCATAGAGTGGGAGTAACCACATGCAGTCTATGAACGCCTTTAATTTATACATGTTTCTGCATTTGTGACTTCTGCCATCCGCAGTTTATTCGTTAAATAGGAATTACAGCGTATCAATACACAAATGAAAACAATACATAAAAGAATGATATAATGTAATTACAATAAGGAAAAGGAATGAAAATGAATACTAATGAAGTAAAATAAATTATACAGAAAGCCTAATGTTGACATGTTTAACCTGCGCATTGAGCACAGGATTTTCCTAATTGATGTGCAAGGCTTGTTTGATCTTAAGTTTGATGTTTGATGAAGCCTGATCTATAACGCTAAAATAAATCAGTAATGTTGTGCAGTTCATTGATGATTGTTGCTTCATTATTATTCTTTTTCTCAAAGATTGACTTTGTAGCTCACGATGCCATTCCCTACAAAGCTGCAGGTGCTGATGATGTTTATAAAGACATTAAAGCGATGGGCAAGTTTGTACCGACACAGAGGACAGAGGGAATTTCTACTTCAGATATCATTGCTAGAGTTGTGAAAGATTATGATGTCTACATTAGGAGAAACTTAGCCAGGGGATACACAGCTAAAGAACTTAATGTTGGGTTTATGAAGGTAAAAGCTAAAGTCAAAAAGCTTTAATTGGCCTTTTCCAAAACGAGTAAAGGACTGGGTACTAGTTTCCCTAATTAATGTAATTAAGAAATGAACCTCATAATATACACTGTAAAAGAGCAGATCAATATATGTAATATTCCTTAAATTAATTAGGGAAACTAGTAAACAGTCCTTTACTCTTTTTGGAAAAGGCCAATTACAATAAGGTTGCACTAGAAGAGAACAGGGAATAAATATCAGCAATTTAAAAATTTATCCTCTATTTGTTTAGTAAAACGAAATTCTATTTTCATGCCGATTTTGATCAGTATGTTTACAATGTTCAAAGCAAGGGATCAATAATTTTGTTTATCATTATTTAGGAAAAAGAAGTGCTGGTTCGAAATAAAGTGGATGAAATCAAAGGCAAAATCAACAACAAATCACAAGAACTCCTAGAAAAGTGGGAGGAAAAGTCAAGGGAATTCATTGGTCGTTTTATTGACATTTTTGGACGGGATGGCCATCTGGTAAGCCTTTTCAAATCGTTTAGTAAAACAAGCTTGTTTAAAGAAGACACTGAACCGTTTAAAAATGGAAATGAAAAATAGTATAAATGGGAAATGAACAATGGGAGAAACTCAATGGAAATGGGAAATCAAATTGTGGTAATTCCTCTTTAGTGAATGGAAATGGGGAAGGCTGAATTGATTATAAGTTAAAGCAGTTACAATTTGTTATTGGAAATTGTATAAGATGCAGAAAGAAATCTTTTTTTTAATGTTTTTTGTATTTTATTATTTTGTAAATATGGTAAATGTTAAAATGTGTAAATTAAACTTAATTATTTGTTATATTTTGAATGAATTTTCTAACTTTTTTTGCTGTAAATATTAAAAATTTAAATGATTTAATCAACTCAAAAAAACTTTTAACATTTAAATACTAATATTATTTATTAAATTTTTAGATTTTTTAGAATTGTACATAAATAATGCTTAGTATAAATTCCCAGCTAAACTTATAAACAAGACTAAATATACCAGTTAAAACAATAAATCAAATAAAGTTTTTAAATGGCTAAATTAATATTAAAATGTACATAAACTCTGAATTTTAAAATTAAATGTTTTGTCAAAGATTATAATGATATTATTGTGTTTGAGTACAAGTCAAAAAAAGAAAGTAGATCATTGAAGTCAACCAATTAAAGGTAAAACTTATAAAAAAAACTATAAATCCAGTAAAGTATTAATAACAGGTTCCCATTTAAATCTGTACTTATGCAAATTGTGTTGATGTGTGCTAAACACACAGATCAACCAATCAGAAAAGTTCACTTCACTGTGTGTTTAGCACACATCAACAAAATTTGCATAAGTACAGATTTAAATGGGAAAGTACAGATTTAAATGGGAACATGTTTAATATATACATATCTCAACACTATAATTAATTCCTACAGTCACGGTCTGGCAGTAGCTGCAAATTCTATTCACCTTTTCATAACAATCCATTTTGAAATCACAATCTTACATTATTGCAAATCACAATTGCTACTTAAAACCAAAACTATAAAAAAGGCCGCAATAGAAATATTCACAGTTGCCATCCACAGCCTCGGCCTTGATAGCTTGCAATATATTCTTTGCAATTTGACTACAGCTTGCTGTAATTTAAGTTATGAACACATTTTCAAACAATTGAAACACTTCAAAATTCAACGGGCTGTAGTCAAATTCTAAAGAATATATTACATGCTATCAAGGCTAAGATTGTTCGATGAGAACCTTGAGAAAGTCTATTGGATATTGGACATTTTTCGCACTTTTCTACTTATTTCATTTACTTCATCAACCAAATGCACTCTATAACTTTGAAAGTACTTTTGCATTCTCTTAAATATTTTTGCCAATTTATAGAATTACTTACTAAAACTTAGGCTGTAATCTTAAAAAGACAAATAAAAAATAAAAAAAATCCATCTAATATAACCAATATAAATTGAAAAAAATGGCACTTAAATAAATTTATTTGCAGTTGCTAAATATTATTACTGGTAGAGTACAAACACTAAAAGTGTGCAATACTTTGTACTATTTACCACTAAATAGTGTTGATTAAACAATAGAGAACAATATAATTAGCAGTATTTAGCAGTATTTAGTGGTAATTATGTTGCACACTTTTAGTGTTTGTACTCTAGCTAGTGATTAAAACCTAAATGCACTAAACAATAAACTTTAATGAAATTTTTTTTTTTTTTAATGAAAAGTTTTCAGACATTTAAAAATCTAGCCTCAATCTGATATTCATTTTTCAAACTTTGTAAACAACTATGCAGGCTGTGTATGTGTCATCAATTTTGCATTATCATATCCAATATTCCTTACAATATATTGTTTGCATTCAGTATGCATGCATTGACAACAAAGACAACATTGTAATATGTTTTACAGCTTCTTACATTGAAACCATTGTTTTGTAATCACTCAAGCGAATTCGGAAAAGGCATATTGATTTGATAAATGTAGTCAAGAATACATTTTATATCGCTACCATTATATCCATGAAATTGCTACTGTGTAATAGTTCTTATCTAGTAACTATTAGTCTCTATCAAAAACAACTAAAGTTACTAAGTTGTATTGAGATATTGTTTCTTTTTGTATATTGATTGCAATGTTTCTGGTTGATTGATAGTCACTAAATAGAAACTATTAGTAAGTAATTATTTTATTTTTATTTCATGGTAATAGTGTTTTTGCAGCTACTTTCAAAATTGTACTGCACAGCTGTCAAATTACCCTTGCCTTTCCATATAACACTCTTGTGATTTCATCTCCCTACAGGATAGACTTATAATCAAAGGAAAAGACAAAATATTGGGTGCCGGGCAAACAATCCGAGGTGCTGGAAGACGAATTACGCGTGCACTGTCACCCAACCCGTATACAGATGATTACTACGAAGATGTCTTGGGAGATGACTCGCCAGAAGGAAAGAGGATGAAGTTGTCATTTGAGCCAGAAATATCAAGTGATGAAGAGGACTGAACTACCCTTCTAGAGAAACAAGAGGGTTTTTAATTAGGGTCATACCAAAGTGTTTGCTTGAATAAGTGTTTAAATGAATTGAAGGATATCAAAAGCTATAGTTGATTTAAATTATTCTTCAGTTTGTTTGTGTAAGTAAAAACCTCAACCAAATTAGTGAACTTTTTGGTGTTTCGACTGATTATGATGTCACAACAACTTACATTTCTTTAATGAATGTGAATATATTACTATTATTTAATGCCTTGAATATTTCAGGGAAAAGCTAGACATATACTTTATATTTGAATTTTTTTCAACAGACGTTTCCATATTTGCTTCACTGATCACGGTTCAACAATATATTTATGTTCAGACTGGAGACGATAAAATACAGTGAATGCATTTATAGATTCATTCACTCCAGTCTCGACTTAGCCTCCTCCGCTTGCAGCTCTTGACTTCCTTTGTTGACTTTGGGCTTCCTGTGGCAGAACAAAAGGTGGGGGAGGGGGTGAGAGAAAACTCCTCCTACTTAGGCCCATTTCTCTCCGGTTCGCATGATAAAGGAAACCCAGCAGGGGACAAAGGAAACCCAGCAGGGTTGCATGCGGAGGAGGCTAGTCTCGACTTAAATCAATAATTATTTTTTGATTAGACATGGAAATTCAGGAAAGTTTGATTGTAAACAAATTAATAAAACAATAGATTTGAAAAAAATACAGAAAACAGCATGACATTGAAAATTCTTTTTTTGGTAACAATTTAGCAATGTTTGGAAACAACTCATTTGTGTCATATTACACACATCCATCAACAATAGCTTGCAATGTAATGCCACATTTAAATAAGCCAATATTTTCATATAATGGGCAATTTGCTTTTGGCGTCATATACTAACAAGACCAGAATGCTTTGCATTGTGAAATAATTAGTGCAGATTGTTCAACTTTTTACAAGTAGGATTAAGAATCTGATTAATAAAGAAAAGTAGCAAGGCATCTGGTACTTGTAGTAAAATGATGCCATCATGAAAATGGCCTTCTATTATAATATTATAATATTTATAGTCTAGCTTTGCCTTTGTACTGTTTAAAAAGTATATTTGAATGTATAAAAAAAACATTAATTATTCATAATATTCAAATAATTATTGATATCATAATTATTAATGATGGTCATGATATTTGACTATTTTGATTTTCCTAGCTATGTTAAATGTTTATTAATTTATTGACAAATGATGAATGCCCATCTACTTCAAGAATGATCACAATAATTGTAAAACATCAAGAGTTTTTTTTGCATTAAGTTGAATAAATCTTTCTTCTATTCACATCCATAATTATTGCATCATGACTAGCAAATTTATTGCAATTTTTTCAAGTTGATTTTAGATTTTCACATCAAGCAGTTTTGGAGGTGAAGCTTGTAATAACTCATAAAATTATTGGTTGATGTAAGTTCTGCCTTAAAACCGATTAACGGATCAGAAATTCACAATTTGCTAGTCAAGATGCAATGATTATAATCGCTATAATCCATGATTATAGTGAATTTATACTTCTTTATTATTGATAGGTCAAAGTAATATATTGGCGTTAAAAAACATTAGATGCATAATAAAGTGGTGCTTAAATTATAAGTGACTTTTTATATTTTGAAGGAACTTAAATTTTTATAAATTACTAGGCTATATTCATTTGGTAATATTAACTGTCAAAGTGAAATGCCACATTGGGTATATGAAAAAGGGAAAAGCAATAAAAATAAACTTAGAAACAATGAGAAAGTATTTACTTGTTATTGTCTGCTTAAAGCATAACACAACTTACCATGGCCACCCAATTAAAGTTTTGTACAAGTTAGCTTTGTGTACAAACGTTTCACTTTTCAAATTGTTTGCTACATTCTTTTCAAATATAAACCTGGGAGGATTTTAAGCCAGTTATACACTTTGCCTTTGCTTTGAAATTATAAAATAAATATGTTTGTTACTTGGTGTGTCTATTATACTAAAATCTAATTCTTGCTTTTTGATTGGTAATACCTCAAAACTTTAATTAAATGGCCATGGTACTAAGGTACATCACACTGTAATTTTGTCAAAAGTAGATAAGTACTACACCAATTTCAATTTTGATTGTATGATCACACATACAATACATACATATTACACATACAATATATGCAAGTCTATTCTACGCCATATCTTACAGTAGAAGCTATTAGAATGGCTGGAAGTAGACACATGAGAATACCAAAAACATTCATCAATGGAGTATTAGGTATTTTCTGTACAGTAATCTTGACCTTGTCCCATCGATGTGGATCTCCCTATGCAGCAGTTCTTATCAACACCATATCTTACATACAGTAGAAGCTATTATAATGACTGGAAGTAGCACCATGAGAATACCAAACACATTCATCAATGGAGTATTAGGTATTTTCTGTACAGTCACCTTGGCCTTGTCCCATTGATGTGGACCTTGCTATGCAGCAGTTCTTATCAACACCATATCTTGCATACAGTCAAAGCTATTATAATGGCTGGAAGTAGACACATGAGAATACCAAACACATTCATCAATGGAGTAATAGGTATTTTCTGTACAGTTGCCTTGGCGTTGTCCCATCGATGTGGTCCTTGTAACCTCCACTGCGCAGCACCACAAGTACCAACTAACAATCTCCATGCTAGGGTTGGGTGCCTCCACAGCTGTGGCTTGGCACCAAAGCTTGATGCAACATCATCAATGTAGATAATTGGATCTTCTTGTATAGTGTGTCTGGCTGATGGATGGTAGCGCTTTCGAGTGTAACAATGTGCTTGTTGTATCTCCTTCAGCATAGTTTCTTTAGATGGTAGTTTAATAGTTCCTTTGCACAAAGCAGAAAACCAACGGCCTTGGATTTCACAAACTGGGAGAAGTCCCCCTGAAGCAGGCTGTATAAAACCAATAAAAGCTAGGGTGGGGCCCAACTCAGGGGAAAAGACGCTCTTAAACAAGTTCATTTTGTTGGTTCCTTCTTCCATGACTAGTGGCTTGAGCTTGTCTCCTAAGTAAGGTAGATCAATGTGATATCCAGTTGCACAAACAATAGCATCAGCTTCCATCTTAGATCCATCGGTAAATGTCACATAACGCGAGTCTAGTTTTGCTATGTTGGGCTTCATAAGTATGTTCTGTCGTTGAATGTGGTGGATTAAAGTAGCACTAACGGTAGGTTGAGTTTGCAATGCCCCCATTTTAGGATTCAACCCCCATTTCCATGGACTGCCAAACACACACCTACATATCCAACCAAATACCAAACTTGTCAACTGCCATGGTAACCAGAGGAAAGCTCTGCAAGCATAGTGATCTGTAGGATATCCTGCGACATAGTTGGGGATAATCCAGGCACCAGAACGAGTACTGACACACACTGGCTTAGTGCTTCCCATCTCAACAGTGTTAACGGCAACATCAACTGCACTGTTGCCAATGCCAACTACCACTACTTTCTTATCAATCAGCTGATTGGTTGCGGCATCTTTGTAATCAACTGTGTGAAACAGTCTACCTTGAAAAGACTCCTGTCCCTCAAATGATGGCATGTTTGGAGCGGCATGATGCCCAGTAGCTATAGCAACATTCCTGAACCTAAGAGTTTGTTCCGGTCCATAAGGTGAGCCTTTTTCGTCAACTTTTACAGATGTCACTGACCAAAGTCCATCATCTGTTCGGTTGATGTTAACAACTGTGGTGTTGAACCTGATATGACGCATAACGTCAAAGTGTTCAGCGTAGGATTCAACATACTTCATCATATGGGAATGATGTGGGAAATCAGGGGTGTCGTCAGGAAATGGGAAGTCAGAAAAACAATAGTTGGCCTTGGAAACATTGCTGGAAAAGAATAAGACATTTTACATTTTTTTAAACTAATCAACTCACTACTGATCAAAATATAAAGATGAATAGATCAGGGAGAATTAGGGATAAACCCAGTTAAAAAAAAAAAACACTCAAAATAGACAAGGAGAAAATAGGGAGGAGGAAGAAACATCTAAAATATTTGGGGAGATTGGGGGGTATATAATTATTATACACAACAATATCAAAAGTTGGAAGAATTCTCAACTTTCACAATAACCATAATGCCTTCTGTTTTTGGGAGGTAGCTATAATATAATTCAAATCAAATCAAACAAATTAGGGATATTTCAATGATATAATGTGTTTCTCTATTTCTTTTTATTACACACAGAATACAACCAAATGTACACAATAGTCCCCTTCACAGTTCCCTGTGTTATCTGGAAAGGTAGCTGGGCCTTTGCATCGAAGCGAGACAAATGAGCTTGCAGTGATAGAGACCTTTTCAATTGACACCTTGCCGGACATTGAATTATTGAAGTGTCTTTATCATTGCAATCTCAACATTCGTCTTGCTTCTATGCAAATGCCCAGCTACCTTTCAAGATTAGGCAGGGAACTGTGAAGGAGACTATTAATTAAAACTATTTGAATTATAGAGACAACTGAAGAAAGATCGGGTTAGTAAATCTCAATGCTTTATATAATTACTTACATGTGGGTAAACCTCATAACACCATAAGCATCCTCCCTGAAGTGCCACAGTCCAGCAATACCATCACTTTTCTCATATACTACAATATTGAATTGATCATCTAGTAGACACTTAGCTGTTGCAATCCCAGAAATACCAGCTCCAATCACAGCAACATCATAAACTTCACTGGAACTCATATTGGCAGCTACAGACAATTAAAAAAAGAGATTAAGTAACTCAGTTAGTGAGGGAGTAAGCAAGTGAGTAAGTAAGTTGGTCACTTCTCTTACCCAGACCCTTCTCAGCTTTCTAACGAAAAATCAAAGGCTCTGGCCGGACAGAAATCCAGCGTGAATATGATTGGTTGAAATAATTACATGCGCAATCAGCGATAATTATACACACCTTCTACGCAACGATTTTGTTTTGATGTTGCTAGAGATAACTTTGTACCTTTGATCGCATTTACTTGGTTTCAGACTAGATTTACTGATAAGGCCGTCCATTGAAAATAATAATAATAGTAATTTGGGCTATCCATCAATTGATCTATGAATAGACGTTAATCTCAGTCTAGTTAGTTCTGAGAGCTGAGAAATTCCAACGGCTAGTTGCAAAATATTGGTTGGCAAGTAATTAGCAGCAGACAAAATAACCGTTGGGTCCGTGGGAATGTCTGAGAACACAGAGACTAAAATAGCAGATAACAAACTCTCCAATTTATTTACTTTGTTCAAACACTTGACATAACTATAAGCATAACCAAACTTTGTTTTTCTTTAGGATCGAATTTACATTTACTTTGGTTAACGCATCAGCGAGAATTACTTGAAAATTTTATTACCGGAAGTTAGAAAATATTGAGCATGCGCATATCTTACGACCCAGATTCTGGGTCTTCTGGTTTGTGTCCGACCAGAGCCTTAGTTTGATCAGTGAAGCTGAGAAGGGTCTGGGTAAGAGAATGGTAAGTTGGTAAGTAGGTTGGTAAGTAGATAAATATGTGAGAATTAAAGTAAGTAAATAAAAGAATGATCAAGTATGCACGTAAGTAGGTAACTAAATAAGTGAGTGAGTAAGTAAGTAAGCAAGCCGACAAGTAAGTGAGAATGTAAATTAACAAGTAAGTAAGTAAGCTAGCATGTAAGTGAGTAAGTATGCATTAAGTAAGTATGCAAGTGTGTGAGTAAGTGCAGAGAAAGTAAATCTAAGGGAGTGATCGAGTAAAGAAGTCAAAATTTGTTACATCCGGGCCTCGGCAGAGTTCAGAACAAAAACACAGATGCCAAACAACATATTCTTTTTATCCATTTTTCTTGTGTATTAAAATACGCAAAACTGTTTCCATCTTGAAACAGGATGAGGAAGTGGTTATCCGTGACCCGTGATTCACCTTAAATTCAGCCAGGTGATGATCTGTGAAATCATCTTCATGCACCTGTGAATTGTGATTTACAGATTTTCAATGTCGTGATTCGTGATTACAGAATCAGCGCTCAATGAAACGTGGAAGTTAGTGTTGTTGCTTTATCGTAACTCATTGATCCGTAAAAGTATGAAAACCGGCCCGTGATTCGTGATAGTTCAAACAATACTAGTACAAGATATTTCCAGTTTTGACAATTTTGGAACAGATCGAAAAATCATGACATTGTTCATTTGGAGCATCGAAAGACGTAGCTTATCTACCAACTAGAAAAAGAGCTAATGTACAAGTACATTGAGAACGAAGTCCCAAGAACTTGCTAAGATCGTGTGACATAAATCCCTAGCTGAGCGACCTTTGTACCTTGCTAAAATACCAAAATCTCCGGCATTTCGTCAAGAGAAATATAAAAACACGACAGTTTGAATTGATTAGAACTAAAAAAGGAATCACACAGAAAAGCAGTACTTACAAGAAGAGAATGCGGCCTTGATCTTCTATATTAAATGACTAACCACTTTTCCCTTTAGCTTCCTTTCTTTGCTTTTCTGTTCGATCTCGAGCCCAGTGTGCCCGGCTCAAATTCAATTTCTCCCACCCTTGGGTACCCCGGTTAGTCTGATAACAAGACTAATTGGACGATTTGAGGCTTAAAAAAGCTCAAATCTTTTTAAAAAGGTCAACAAACAATTTTTAAATTCATATTTTATATGATTTAGGAAGAAATTACTGTATTTAAAAAGGAGGAATAACAACAAAAACGCAAAAAAATATAGTGTACCCTCTCCTCCCTCTAAAAAAAGTATGTTAGCCAATCACGTTCAGGGCAAGTTCAAGGCACTTTCGCGCCATTTTCAATACATCAAACCAATATGGCGCCAACTGGAGTCATGGACAATGATAATCAAGATGGTATTTCTCCTTTCTTACTGCTTCGATTTATCTGAATTTTACACAATTTACTTATAAGTCTATTATTTATCTTTTGGTGAATTTTTGTTGCTAGATACGACCGCATCTCGAAGATCCAAGCGATCAAGAAAGCAGAGAAGTGGAGCTGATGCATTGGAGAAGATTAGGTGAAAACATTGTTTTTATACTCCTTAGATTTGCTATTGATTGTGTGTTAGTTGACTGAGATTGAATAATTTGATGTTTCTCTTTTAGGAAATTTCGTGAGACCGGAGAAAGAGCGTCTTTTGAGGTTTGTATACGTTAATTTGGAGCAGTATAGTTTTTGTTCTTATGCAACCAAGGCTTCAATTACATTTTCAACATTAAAATATGTTTTTCCTTGTATAATCTTAAGTGTACTAATCTAGCCATTCATTGTACTTTTTTTTGTTAATTTAATAAGCTTAGTAATTTTGTATGTGATGATATAAAAGGATCCAGTTTTACCATATATTTTGTATCAAAATTAAAAACATTAAATCTTAATACTCAATTCATTTCATATAAGGGCTTTTATATGTAATCATATATGTAAGACTTGTATCAAGAACAGTAAAACTTACTATGAATAACATGGGTGGCATCACAACTGTGATATACATGCAGATTCAAGTGCTAGCATGGGTGATCAATGGACATGGATCATACACATCGTAGTATTATGTATACACATCCAACAAACTCAATTAATTCACAATTGTTTTATGGATCTCATGCAAAATCAAACTGTTGGTAGAGTTGTGGGCTAAAAATATTGTATTATTACAGCAGTAGTGCATGTGGGTCTGAGTGTCCCTGATACTCCTTCTAGCACTGCTGTACAATTTGACAGAAGGTGCATTTACTCAGGGATAATCTTGATTCGGTAAAATTTGAATATGTTTTTTATTCTTTAGCAGTAGTATATTCCTGTGCTTGGCATGTAATTTGTGAATATTTTTACAACAAATTGAGGCTTAGCCTGTGTAAATATGCCTTTTGTCAAGAAGAGCAGTGCTACTAGATAACGCAAAACTGCAGAGTACAGTAAAGCCCAGCATGAAAGAACCAGTGAATTTTGACTTCAGGCTGAAGTGGTTCTTATAATTATAACAAGTACTTAGAAAGAAATCAGGCTGGTGGTTCTTAACCCACTGGTTCGTTTATGTGGGGGTTTACTGTATTAGTAGGACACTTGTGTCTTCTAACCATCATGTACACCAAAACATATGTGATTATTACCGGTATGATATTTGCAGGTTGGTGGTGTTCAAGATGTCTATGAGGTTGTCAATGAGGATGAGTATTCAGAGATTGTAAGGCAGCGGCAGGAAGATGATTGGGTTGTCGATGATGGAACAGCAGGTATGAGAATAGTTGTACATGTCAATGTAATAGTCCTTTTCACAGTTCCGTTCAGTGACCACAAATAATAGTTCCAAGTGGAGGTTCCAGTTGTTGCACATAGCAAAACTATAATCTATCATCAGCAACAACTAGAACCTCGACTTATATAATTGCAAACATTGATTTCATAATTCTTATTCCATGTTGTTTTTCTGAGTTTCAATCATTATCAAAATTCTCTATTTTGGGGGATTTCTCTAACATTTTGCACTTCCAAATAAAGTACTTCATAAGTGTACATGAAGGTCTTATATATTGCTCATGGATCTATTTATGGCAAAAGTTAGTTGACATTCTATTGGTTGTTGCATGCAGAGGGGTATGCTGATGATGGAAGAGAGATATTTGATGATGAATTGGATGAAGCACCAAAACAAAACACTAAGAAACAGTCCAAGAAATCTGTAAGTTCCTTGATTAATGTTATGCATTGTTTACTAAAGAAAATATTTATTGTTCATTCATTCATTTGTTCATTCATTCATTTGTTTGTTCATTTATTTGTTCATTCATTCATTTGTTCATTCATTCATTTGTTCATTCATTCATTCTTCTATTCATTCATTCAATTATTTATCCATCCATCCATATCATCTATTCATCCATCCATCCTTCCATTCATTTATTCATTCATTTATTTGTCCATTCATCCATTTGTTCATTTATTCATTCATTCACTTAATCATTCAATTATTTATCCATTTATTCATCCATCAATATCATTTATCTATCCCTCCATTGTTTAGACTTTCATTTTTTATTCACATATAACATATTCATTCTTTTTATATCATCCATCCATCCATTCATTGATTTCTTATTAGTCTGACACTTAGCCATTCATTTTTTCATTCATTCATACTATCTGTTGTGTATTCAAACGACAAAACTAGTCAAGACCGTGCTCAACAAAATGGCTTCCAAAACTAACTTTTATTTCACGTGCAAATATACAAATGTGGTCATGTGACTGGAAGTGAATCATACATTCAACAGGAAGTGAATCTCACACTATCATTAATTTATTCCTTAATCCATTTATTGTTTCTTCACTTTTTTGTTTGTTTGTTTGTTTGTTCAAGCCACCTTTTTACTGATTTGTTTACTTGTCTTACAGAATGCTAAGAAGCCTATTGCTAAACCTAAAACTATCAACAAAATGTTTCTTGCTGCTAGTGCAAAAGCAATGAAAAAAGAGGTAATCAAAAACATGATGAAAATAATGATATTGATGTTGATGAAAATTATAATGATGATGATAGTGATGGTGATGATAATAGTTGTGATGATGTTAGTGATGATGGTGATGATAATAGTGATGATAATGATGATGGTGATGATAATAGTGATGGTGAT
The DNA here is from genome assembly GCA_949775045.1 of Metridium senile. Lineage (NCBI taxonomy): Eukaryota > Metazoa > Cnidaria > Anthozoa > Actiniaria > Metridiidae > Metridium > Metridium senile. The sequence continues at coordinate 22,695,049 of OX459096.1, read as the reverse complement.
GATAATAGTGATGATGATGGTGATGATAATAGTGATGGTGATGATAATAGATGTGATGATAATAGTGATGGTGATGATAATAGAGTACTGAAGTGTGACGTCACAATTTTTTTTTTATCTTTTCCTATTCAAATAATTTTCATCATAGAATGCTAGCCTATATTTTGATTAGCATTCTATGATGAAAGTTGTCTGAATACGAAAAGATAAAAAAACAAAATTGTGACGTCATCACTTCGGTACTCTATTATTGATGATAATAGTTGTGATGATGTTAGTGATGACGGTGATGAAAATAATGTTGTTGATGATGATAATGGTCATGGTGATAATGATGGTGTTGATGATGATGATAATGTTGATGGTCATGGTGATTCTGATGATGGTGACAGTGATTTTGATGATGGTGATGATGATAATGATCAATGACAATGAAAATGATGATGGTGTTGATTGAAGATGGTGATTATTGATGATGTTAGGCAGACATGTCGACATAACTGTTACATTTGAAATTACTTTTCGGAAGCTACATTCTGTTGTCCATTCAGCTTATGCTAGATAGTTACTTGTTATTCTATTTTAGTCTGATAAGACAACCCTAGGAAATGATGACTTTCTTGAAGATCTACTAAAGGAAGTTGAGGTAAATTTATCACTTATTATCTACCAATATTCCCAAGTGCCTTTGGCAAATTTAGTAGAAGATGGAATTTTGTTTTACTTCTTTTATTCATGCATTTTTGATTTTTAACAGTTTGTTTTTGATCACTTCCTAATTCTTCAATTTTTTTCTGCTATCCTACTTTCTCGTTATAATGTCTGCTTTCATTTCCATTTTCGTTTTCACTCTTTGTCATTTCTTTCAACCTCTTTTGCATCTAAATATGTGGCCAAACCTACCTACCATCTATTTATTCTTACTTATTTATTAACTTATCTTATTTTATATGCCATTTATGTAAATATAACTTTACATTTTGATGTTTAGAATCCAAGACCTCAGACTATCAAGATACCCCCTAAAGGAAGAACCAATCCTTTTAGGTAAATTGTTTTTATAATGTGAAGTTCTGATTTTATTTTGAATTTAACTCAGAAATGCTTTATGTTTTTATCGCTTATTTGGCTATTTTCTGCTCTTGGTGATATTTAGTGATGAGTTTTGATTTTCCATAATTTCAGGACACCACCAGGATCCTTGAGCCAGAAGACGACACCAAGACGGCTTCAGGTAAAATGATGAATGTAGTTTTATCTTCTCTGTTTTTAATCTGAATGTGAGGCAAATGACACTGAAGACAGACAGATTGATATAGACTGAATGTCTGACACCTTTATACTAAAAATATAAATTGTATAAATTGATTGGCTTATTGGATGATTGATTAATGGATTGATTGATAGATTGATTAATTGATTGATTAATTGATTGATTGATAGATTGATTAATTGATTGATTAATGGAGTGATTGATAGATTGATTAATGGATTAATGAATTGATTGATTGATTAATGATTGATAGATTGATTTATTAATGGATTGATAGATTGATTAATTGATTGATTAATGGATGGATGGATGGATTGATTGATTAATGGATTGATTGATTGATTAATGGATTGATAGATTGATTAATTGATTGATTAATGGATGGATGGATGGATTGATTGATTAATGGATTGATTGATTGATTAATGGATTGATTGATTAATGGATGGATTGATAGATAGATTGATTGATTGATTAATGGATTGATTGATTAATGGATGGATTGATAGATAGATTGATTGATTGATTAATGGATTGATAGATTGATTGATTGATTAATGGATGGATGGATTGATTGATTGATTAATTAATGGATTGATTGATTAATTAATTGATTGATTGATTAATGGATTGATTGATTGATTAATGGATTGATTGATTAATTGATTGATGGGTTGATTGATTGATTAATGGATTGATAAATTGATTGATTAATTGATTGATTGATTGATTGATTAATGGATTGATTGATTGATTAATGGATTGATAGATTGATTGATTAATGGATTGATAGATTGATTGATTAATTGATTGATTAATGGATTGATAGATTGATTGATTGATTAATGGATGGATTAATGGATTAATGGATGGATGGATTGCTTGATTGCTTGATTAATGGATTGATTGATTGATTAATGGATGGATTAATGGATGGATGGATGGATGGATTGATTGATTAATGGATGGATGGATGGATTGATTGATTGATTAATGGATGGATTAATGGATGGATGGATTGCTTGATTGCTTGATTAATGGATTGATTGATTGATTAATGGATTGATAGATTGATTGATTAATTGATTGATTAATTGATTGATTGATTGATTGATAGATTAATGGATAGATTGTTTGATTGGTGTTGGTTGCTTGGTATGTTGGTTTATCAATCAATCAATTTGTTGGTCAATAAGTTGATTGGTTGGTCCATTAGTCTCTTGACTTATTGATTGAATGACTGATCAGAAATACCAATTGAATTTCAATATGATCAATTTTCTCTTATCCACAAATTCAATTCAGTTTTATATTTCTGATCACTAAGGCATTGTGTATGATGTTAACTATTTCTCTCTGTTGTATTACAGTCAGGAATAAATTTCCCCAAACCAAAACAAGTTGAAGTCCCCAAGTCTCATAAAAGTGCCATGCAGAAGCGCAAAGCTGTAAAACAAGAACCTGTCGACTTTGAAGACAACAATGACTCTACGTATGGTGGAATGGTAGGAGAGACTTTAGAGATGAACCATGATATTGGCAATGAAGGTCAGTGGTAGTTGTAATAAGGAGCCTTCTCACAGGCTACTACTTTATTGGGATTCCTGTGGGATTAAGAGGGAAGACTGGTCACACAATAAATGAAGACTAGAGATTTTTATTTTATTTTATTGACATTTGTCAGTACCAAATACAATGTGATGTGAATACTGGGCAAATGATGAGAGTATTAGGACTTGTCCCTAGTCACTAGTCCCTTGACACAGAAAGCCCAACATAAAAACAAATTATGGGAATAGTCTTTCTGATTTTGATGATGGTTATTGTTTCGTTATGAAAAGATGACAAACAAGTCGACGTAAAAGCTTTATTCTACTCCGGTTGTCAAACTAGTACAAGCGACTGACTTTACATACGGGACTTAAGAATGTCAAAATCCTATTACGTCACATCCCTCTTGTCAACAAATAACAACAATACCATGAAAACAGGTACTATAACTTAGCTGAATAACATGATAGGTTTCTTCAGTGAATGACTTTGGTAACCTTAATGTGACACTAACAGATAATGATAAGGGTCCAAATGTCAATAAATGTTCATAACTACTGATCAATAACAAATATAAAAGTGTCACTTAGTGTTCAAACATAGCTTTGTTTTAGCCTGGTACAAAGTCATTGAGATGGCTTGGTCTTCGGATCTCTCTCCCTCGAGAACTGTATTTGGGGGGTGGAGACTTGTCGGCGGGTTGCTTGACTTGGGCTGGTCTTTCTACAGCTGTCTGTGGAGATGGTTGAACTGCTGTCATCACAGGCAAGGGTTGTTCTGACTGGCTGCTTGTATCTGCTGAGGGGGTAGGGCAGGTTTCCTTCTTCTCTGTGTTTGGCTTCTCTGGTGATGACTGTGGTGGTAGTGGGTCCAGGATAACTGTTTCTGGTGTCAGCCTCAGGTGGCGTCGGTTTCTTCGATATGTTTGGCCCTGTTCTGTTGTAACATTGTAGGACCTGATGTTCACTTGGCTGTCCACCTCTGCTTTAATCCATCTTTTACCTCCGGCTCTTGGTTTTATGCGTATACTGTCGCCTGGCTCGAGTGGTACCAGTTCCTTGGTTCCTCTGTTGTAGTAATATTCTTGTTTGTTCTTGCTCCTTCTGAGTTTATCTGTTACATTCTGAGCACCTGATGTTTCTAGTAGCTTGGTAGGCGTTGGCAGTAGGGTTTTTGTCCTTCGTCCAAACAATCGCTGCGCTGGTGACGTTCCAATGCCTTCTGTTGGAGTGTTGCGAAAATCTAGTAATGCGAGGTATGGATCTGTTCCTGACTCCAATGCTTTGCACATAATCCTCTTCACAGTGTTGACTGCGTTCTCTGCTTTACCATTTGACTGTGGGTAGAGGGGCGAGCTTGTGATGTGCTGGAACTGATAGTCTGCTGCAAATTTTGTGAACTCTCCTGAGCTAAATTGAGGGCCATTGTCACTAATCAGGCGGTCAGGTATTCCGTGGCGACTGAAATGGCTCTTGAGTTTGTTGATGACGTCACATGACTTTGTGCTGTAGAGTCTGTCAACTTCACCGAAGTTGGAGAAGTAGTCTGTAGTTACCAGGAAGCGTCTACCATTGAACTCAAACAGGTCGGTGGCAATAAACTCCCATGGCCGACTTGGGGCTGGATGGCTCATCAAAGGCTCTTTCTGTTGCCCTGCTTGGAATGTGTTGCAAATGCTACACTTGGAGATGTATTCTTCTACCTCTGTGTTCATTCTTGGCCAATAGAAGGCTTCTCGGGCTCTACGCAGACAGCCTTGAATCCCGAGATGGCTGGCATGTAGTTTACTCTTTATTTCATCTCTCAATCCATAGGGAATGATGACTCGCTCACCCTTGAATATGATACCGTTCTGAACTGAGAGGGTTTCTCTGAATGGGTAGTAGTCATGTATCTCTTCTTTTACTTTCTTTATTGTGTCAGGCCATCCTTGCAGTATCACTTGTTTTAAAGTCTGTAGCTGCTGATCTTGTTGAGTGTGTTTTTGGATCTTTGACAGAGTTTCGTCGGTGACTGGCAGGAATTGACACATATTGATGTTTTCAACATCCTTCTCTGTAGGGGTTCTGTTGACTGTCATTACCTGCTCCAGATCAGTTGAGGAGACTTCATGGTGCGGAAGGTATGCTCTGCTTAATGTGTCTGCCATGTACATTTTGGCTCCCCTTTTGTAGGTTACCTCAAATTCGTATCGTTGTAGCCTTAACATCATTCTCTGTAGCCTCTTTGGTGCACTTAGTAGACTTCTCTTAAAGATTGTCTCTAGTGGCTTATGATCAGATTCGACTAGTGTCTTCCGGCCATACACATAAGTGTTGAATTTCTCCATGCCATAAACGATTGCAAGCATTTCTTTCTCTATTTGAGCATAGTTACTCTCAGTAGGTGTTAATGATCTGGAGGCATATGCAAGTGGGTGTCCATTTTGCATCAAACATGCACCCAAACCATTCTGTGACGCATCACATTGTAGCACTGGTTGGACTTCGGGATTAAAATACTGTAAGATGGGCGCATTAGAGAGAATCTTCTTAGTTTCATCAAACGCTTTGCCATGAACATGTTTGTCCCATAGGAACTCTGTGTCGTTCTTAATAAGGTCTCGGAGTGGTTTGGTTACCTCTGATAGGTGGGGGGCAAACTTTTGCACGTAATTCACCATCCCCAGAAGCCTTTGCACAGCTTGTTTATCAGTTGGAGAGGGCATACCAACAATAGCACTAACTTTCTCAGGGTCTGGTCGTAGACCATCTGCTGTAATGACATGACCCATGAAGGCGACTTGGTCCTTCCTCAACTGCAATTTGGACTCATTGAGCTTGAGGCCTTTGCTACGACACCTGTCCAGAAGGTTTCTCAGCTTTGTATCATGGTCCTTCATGGCTTCTTCATCAGTTGCGCCAGACCCAAATAGCAATATGTCGTCAGCTATGGCTTTGATTCCAGCCAGTCCTTCTAGTGCAATATCCATTCGCCGCTGGAATTCTTCAGGGGCTGGGGATATGCCAAAAGGCATTCGAAGCCATCTGTATCTACCCCATGGGGTTGAGAATGTCGTCAAGAAGCTGCTCTCATCATCGAGCTGCACATGCCAGAATCCATTTTTAGCATCTAGTACCGAGAAACATCGTGCTTGTGACAGGTCAGGAAGAATATCATCAATCGTAGGGAGAGGATAGTGGTTTCTTTTCAGAGCTTTATTTAGTGGCTGTGGGTCAATGCAGAGTCTTAGCTTCCCATTTCGCTTCGTGGTAACAACTGTAGCTGATATCCACTCTGTTGGTACATCAACAGGGGTGATTACACCAAGGTCCGTCAGACGCTGAAGCTCCTCTTTCAGGTTGTCTTTTATGGCTATGGGCACTTTTCTTGTGGGTAGTTGGACTGGTGGTACCGATTTATCAATCTGAAGTTGAAGCTTTCCTTCTAGGCATCCTTCTCCTTTAAACACATCAGAGTACTCCTGTAGTATCTGTTCCCTTGTCACTGGGGTGTATTGTTTCTGGTGAGTCACATCTACCGCAAGTATATTAGCTGGGTTGGCCGTCAGAAGCTTCATCTGTTGGCTAGCCTTGGCTCCAAGGAGTGATCGTGCACTGCCTTTTACAATTACAAACTCCACGCTGTACTTTTTACCATTCTTGGGATTCACCATTTGTACTCGTTTCTTGCCTAGTGGCCTCTCTTCACTCTTGTTGTACATGATCAGGACAGTGTTAGTTGGGTGTAGTGATCTGAGGCTATCCATACCATACAATCGCGTGCAAGTCTCTTGTGACAATACATTAACAGTGGCCCCACTATCCAGGTACATTTTCTCCTCTTGGCCATTAAGTAGCATGATAGCTGTCAACTTGCTATCAAACTCTTTTTCACCGACTTGGCCAATGTGCTCTTTGACGCTCACGTATGCTATGTACTCATCAGACTCATATTCATCATCATCATCTACTGCGTTGACTTCTTGTCTCCGTTGTTCACGTGTTTGTCCTTGACAGACTTTTGCAAAATGATTTTCTTTGCCACATTTCCTGCATGTCTGTCCCCATGCTGGACACTGTCGACGATTCTTGATATGTGTGTTTCCACAAAAAAAACACCTGAGCTTTGGTTCTTGCCTTTTGTGTTGTTGTTGGAGTCTTGGTTTTGACATGGTACGTTCTCTGGGCTCCCACTTAGACGGTGCCTTCTTGGTAATCGCGTGGACTTCTTCGTCGTTGTCGATTGTCTTTAACTGCTTTTTCGTGGTCTCAAATGACCGGCAAATGTCGATGCAATTTTTTAAAGTTAGCTCAGACCTCTCTAGGAGTCGTTTCCTTGCTGCTGTGTCACGTACTCCAATGACTATTTTATCTCTGATCAGGCTTTCTTCAAGGTTTCCAAAGTTACACGTTTTTGAGAGTTTCTTGAGCGCTGTTACGTAAGTGTCTACAGTTTCATTGGGCTCTTGTACTCTCTGGTTGAATATATAACGCTCGTAGGTTTCATTCGTCTTACCAATGCAATGTTTATTTAGTTTGTCGATCACAACATCAATATCTTTTCTGTGATCTTCACTGTCAAAGTCGAGACTGTCAAAGATATCTAACGCTTCGCTGCCCATGCATGTGAGGAATGTCGCTGTTCGCAGCTCTTTGTTGTGGGTCGGATTTGCTGGGTCTTTGAGCCTTGTAGCTAGCTCGTAATTCTCCCAGTCACGCTTGAATCTCTTCCAATTAGTAGGCAGGTTTCCTGTCGTTTCTAACTTGGCTGGTAAGGGAATATTCATTGGAATATGTACAACACTTGGTGTTTGAAGTTTTGGCGCCGCTTGTGCCACGTTTGAAGACGAGGATTCTTCGTCGCTCATATTTTCCTTTTTTTCGTGCTCAGAAATACTCCAATCCTTGACATAAATTGTAAACTATTATTTCTTACCAGATCCTGCGTTGGTCCGTTAGATTTCTGACACCATGTTTCGTTATGAAAAGATGACAAACAAGTCGACGTAAAAGCTTTATTCTACTCCGGTTGTCAAACTAGTACAAGCGACTGACTTTACATACGGGACTTAAGAATGTCAAAATCCTATTACGTCACAGTTATATATAGATGCAATATATTTATCAAATTTTTATAAATTATATTTATTATAGTTAGCATATATATATATATATATGACATTTTATTTTAGCACAGGGGCATCCAGGGGTATTTTCGTGACCCGTGATCGGGCATTTTAATTTTCCGTGATCCAAGAATTCAAGAAATAATTTCTCATGATTCGTGCACGGTACTTGTCCCGTGACTCGTGAAAAGCTAAAATAATTGTTCGATATTCAGGAATCAATTGGTGATATTCGTGAATTTTTTTAAATGGAAAACAAACAGACAGACCAGTTATGATAATCCCTGGCGAATATCATGCTGACGCGTCAAACATGATCAAAAAAGTAAATGATTAAACATAACGTTATACTCAGATTACATGGCCTTTTTTGTGTGTTTTGGTTTAATAGTTAAAGAAGGGACTTATGTGTACAGAGGGTGAATTAATCAATTTTATTTAATTATTTGCTATATCTTTTTATCGTGATTCGGTAAATGGGGATTTTGTTCTTCGTTATTAGTTATTGTGCAATTTTATTTTTCGTGATTCATGCGACGTACCCACCCTGGACGCCCCTGTTAACACGTAACTCAGCTTTTGGCTGCTACATGTAGTTATTTAAATAAACAATCTATCTATCTAAATAAACAATCTATCTATCTATCTATAGTGGTGATATTTTTTTGGTAAAAAATACAATGTGATGAGAATACAGCGCAAATGATGAGAGTATTAGTCCTTGCCCCTAGTCTCAATTTGACACAGGAAGCCCAAAATAGCTGTGCACCATGCTAGGTAATAGTCCCCTTTACAGTACCCTGCACCAACTTAAAAAGTAGCAGGGCTTTTTCATTCATTGAAGCAAGACGAACAGCTTGAAACAACTTCAAAGAGTACAATATTCATGAAACTTTTCCTTTGTTTGTAGTTACTGATGATGTGCAAGATAACGATATGTGTTTTGATATGGATGATAATGATGATCTGGGTGATGCTGCTCTGGAAGCACTAGATGCCGCTGAGAAAGTCAAGCCAGATGTTGTCAAACAGGAAAAGGTACATAGTCCAGCATGGTTTTTAGTGTGAGAGAAATTAACTAATGCGATTTGATACTTCTTTTTCTTTAAAGATGGAGATCAAAGAAGAACTAAAGCCATTGCCGTCTAAGTATGTTGACATTGTCATTGCGTTCTTCATGTAAAATAATTATCAAAACATTCATCATCATCTTCATGAATATCATCATCAGTATCATCACCATCATCATCATGAACATTGACATTATGAACATCATCATCATTATACTCATCATCATTATCGTCATTACCATCATCATCATCATTACCATGATCATTACCAGTATGAACATCATCATCATCATAAACATTTTCACCATCATCATAATTAATCATTATCACCAGTGTATCAACACCTTGGTCCTCATCTTCACTATCATCATCATCATAAATATTGTCACCATTTTCACCATCATCCTCATCACTCATCACCAGTATCAACACCTTGATCTGACATCTTCACTATCATCATCATCATTATTATAAGACAGTCAGCAAATTTGCTGTTTAAAAAGGGATACCTCCATAATAAAAAGTATTGATTATAAAATGATATTATTATTCATTACTTATATTTGCTTTCATCCTTCCAGGAGAATTGAGCTTGACGGTGGGTCTTCATGGGAAACAATACTGGGACATGAAGATAGTAAAGAAGAGGTAATTCATCAGAAAAAGCCAGTATCTGTTTACATGTATTAATGGGAGAGATGCTTGTTTAGTGGTTTGGATTCCATGGCAACATGTTTGGATTCAATTCCTTGCCCAGACAATTTCATTGTGTTCTAATTCAAACCAAAGTTCAAACCACTGATAAAATACAGGGAATGTATCTAGGTTGCATGAACATCTTACCAATGTCCATGTACGATCATGCAAGATGCAGGCAAGTTCCGGGCATGATCTTACAAGATCATGGCATGTTACCCTCAATTTGCAATAACTTGCATGAACTTTCAAGTTTTTGCCAAGCTTTAATTAAGATCTTCTCAAGATCATTCCAAGAAATTTACTTGCCAAGGTTTTAGTAAAATCTTGGATGGTCTTAAAATAACCAGATCTTACAATTTACCAAGATGCTCAACCTGGACAAAAATGGATCACATCCCATTATTGTTTTTATAGGTCATGATGGATGTGACAATAGATTCTTCATCTCTTCCTTTAGAGGAAGTCAATGGTATGTAAAGGCTGTTTCCCTTACTACTGTAAATAGATTTGGATGAATATTTAGAATAGTTTGATTTTTGTTTGTCTTGCAGGAGAAAAAGTCCTTAAAATTTACTGGTTTGATGCATATGAAGACAGATACAAGCAGCCAGGTGTGTTATAGATGTCATTATAATCATGGTTGCCATCATCACCACCATCATGATCTTTATTATCATCATCATGGTTGTTATCATTATCATCATAATCATTATCATCATCAACATGGTTATCATCACCATTATATTTGTAATCATCACAGTTATCATCACCATCATTATTTTTAATGTCTAAATGCTAACAGTCCTATGATATTTCAAGGTGTTGTATATCTGTTTGGTAAAGTGAAAATTGAATCAGCCAACAAGTTTGTGAGGTAAGATAAATCATGAAAAGCAATTAACAGTTAAAAATGAAATCTCTGATACATGAGCGTCAGATGGCCTTTACTAGTGGTGATTTATCCAATTTCCGTCGCCTACGAAATCTAGTAAATCGCCAGCGCAAATTATGCAGAGCCAAGTACTATGAGTCCAAAGTGGAACATCTAAGAAACTGTGAGCCGCGCACATGGTGGAAAGAAGTTAAGACCCTTGGAGGAATGCAGTCAGCTACACGTTCTGACCCTCAGTCAGTTCTAAAACACATTGACGCAGGGCCTAACTCCAGTCCTACTGCTCTAGCTAGTGTGATCAATGAAGCTTTCCTCGCCCCCATGAACATCTTCACGCCTCTAGCTCCGGAATTCTCCTCTCTAGATGTGCAGCACAGCTTTACACCCGTGGTTACTGAGCACTGTGTATTAAAGAAACTCGCATCACTGAACGCTGCTAAAACCTCTGGACCAGATAATATACCATCCTGGCTGCTGAAAGAGAATGCTGATCTGCTGGCTCCCGTTGTTACAGATATTCTCAATTCTTCCTTTTCTGAAGCGCGGCTACCGCAGTCTTGGAAACACGCTGATATTGTTCCCATTCCTAAACAGACACCTGTTACTGACGTGAACAAACACCTACGACCCATCTCCCTCACACCTGTTCTATCTAAACTGGCGGAGGAATTTGTAGTTGACCGTTATGTCAAACCCGCTGTGCTCAGAAAGATCGATCCTCGTCAGTTCGGTACAATCCCTAACTCTAGTACCACTGAGGCGCTTATAAGTATGGTTCACGAGTGGAACAGTTCAACAGATGGAAATGGCACCTCTGTTAGGGTGGTGCTTTTCGACTTTAAAAAAGCCTTTGACCTTATTGACCATCACATCCTGGTAAAAAAATTACACTCCTTTGATTTGCCTGATGCAGTTATTGTTTGGATATCTGATTTCCTGACACAAAGATATCAACGGGTCAAACTCAGCCAAGATTGTTTCTCTGAGTGGGGTGCTATTCCAGCCGGAGTCCCCCAAGGGACAAAATTAGGTCCCTGGCTTTTTATCGTCATGATTAACGACCTTGACATACCTGGTATTAACCTTTGGAAGTATGTCGATGATACCACGATCTCTGAAGTTATCCCCAAGGGAAAAGGTAGCAGCATCCAGACCGCTGTAGACACCTTTGCTTCGTGTGCCGTTTTAGACAAGTTTCAGCTAAATGAGAGCAAATGCAAAGAGCTGAGAATCACCTTCAGTCGCACAGGGTCATTAAATCCTGACCCTATTGTCATCAATGGTAAAGAAATTGACGTCGTCTCTCACACTAAGATTCTGGGTCTACATATTTCAAACGACCTTAAGTGGAATCACCATATCGACGAAATTACTAAGAAAGTGAGGAAGCGCCTCTATTGTTTAAGACAACTAAAGCGCTCAAGCCTTGGCTCCAACGAACTTGTGAATTTTTATCGTACATGTATTCGCCCGCTTACTGAATATGCCTCTCCAGTGTACCACGACAGTCTACCAGCTTACCTGTCTCAAGATCTTGAAGCATTGCAGAAAAGGGCTCTGCGAATTATTTTCCCGTCTTTTTCATACGAAGACGCCCTTGAGAAAGCTAGCCTTACAACTCTATCATACCGACGACAACTACTTACCGATAAGCTCTTCAAGAACACTATGGACAATAAAGACAGTAAACTTTATAAGTTATTACCAAAGTCTAATCTTTCCAAGTATAACTTAAGGAGGACTCATACTTTTAATCCAGTTTTTAAGACCAACAGATTTCGAAACAGTTTTATAATTTCCAATTCACTTAAGGCTTAGACCTCCTTTTAAATATTACGACACATTTTATATTTTTACATATTTTACTATACCTTTATTGTATTTTTGTAACTTATTATTATTATACTATATTATATATTGTAAATATAACGTAATTCAACCGTAAGGTTGCTAAGTTTGTATATTAATAAACTATCTATCTATCTATCTATATCTAATCACATAATAATAAATAATGAAAAATAAAGTTGGGAATAGATAGGACTAAGCACCAGATGGGAATTGACAGAGCTACTGGAGACTCTAGTGTAAGCAAAAGGTTGATAACGTATCGACCACATTCAACATTATGTATTGTGCTTTCTTGTTTGCCTTCACATTTGATTTTCTTACTTTCCTTTTAGTTTCCTTTGTCCTGCAATAGGTCCTTTCTTCCATCCATCCACGTCCTTCATTTTTCCTACATTGTATCTGTCAATCATTGACCCAATACTTTCCAATCTGTTTCCTTCATTCTCCCATTATCTTATCCCTCTCATTCACTTTTCATTTCTTCTTCAGTTGTTGTGTTGCTGTTAAGAATATTGACAGAAACATATTCCTCTTACCAAGAGAAAAGGTAAGATTATTATTATGGCCAGGCAATTATATAGCCTTGAAAAGCCTTGTTTAAATGAGTTTCCTATTCCTTTCAGCGTCGCTCTTCGGATGGTTCTGGTGACCCTGTACTTATCAAGGATGTCTACGAGGTCAGAATAATAATCACAAAATTGTTTTTTACACATTAATATAACAATTGTTTATATGTAAAATCAGAATGTTAATTCTTTCTTTCTTTTTACATGTTATATGTAAATTGTAGCTATTTAAGATATCAAGATGTTTTTATTTTAAACAGGAATTCAATGAAAGAATTGCCAACAAGAATAAAATCATGAAGTTTGTGTGTAAGGTAGGTTAACCCAAAAAACGTTATCGCCATAGTTAATATAATCATATGCTGCAAAAACATGAATTCAGATAGCGCAGTATTTTGTATTCTTAGCCCTGAAGATGACGTTTAGTCAGAAAGCACTGCATGTTAAGTAGCCATAAGAAGTCGATGCAAATTTATTTTCAAGGTCATGATTTCTACATATAAGACATTCTCAATTTGATATCATTATGATTGTAGTTATTACTGTTTGGCACTCAAATTCAGACTGGTGCCATTTTTTCTTCTATAAGAAATTATGTCTATTTATAATAGTACTATTGTTTTGCTCATTTTCATTTCACTAATTTGATAAAATGCACATTATTATTTACAGACCGTTTCCAAAGATTATTGTTTTGAGCTACAAGATATCCCAGCCCAGTCTGAATATCTGATGATAAAGTATTCTGTAAGTATCACATTTGTATTTTATAGTCATGCAAAACAAGTTACTTGTTAAAATAAGTTTAGGAACTGTTATTTATTTATTTATTTATTCATATGCTCATTTGTTTGTACATTCATTTAATTTTTATTCATTTATTTATTTATTTATTTATTCATTCATTTATTTATTTATTCATCCATTCATTCATTCATCCATCCATTCATTTGTTATTCATTCATTCATTTTTTATTTATTAGCTCATTCATTTATTCATTAGCTCATTCATTTATCCATTCATTTATTCATTTATTTATTCACTCACATATATTTTTCAGGCTGAATATCCCCAACTGCCTGATGATCTTCAGGGGGACACATTTAGTAAAGTGTTTGGAACCAACACTACAAGGTATGTTATGAATGGAAGAATACACAAAGAAATAGAAGGGAAAATGAATGAAAGGATGACAGAAAAGTGAATGAATAAAAGGAATGAATGAACAAATGTAGGTGGATTGATAGAAGGATGGATGGACGAGTGAAGAAATCAATGAATAGATGGATGCTTTTCTATCTTTCAGCTTGGAACAGCTTCTCCTCAGCCGTAAAATCAAAGGACCCTGCTGGCTTCACATCAAAATGCCACGTGAGTCACCACAAAATGTTTTTTTTTATCAATTACCAATAAAGACTGTATCATTGAAGGAGTTCTAATTATGGTAACAAAAAGAAAAGCTGGTATTACAGTTTGATGAAAATGAGTTAGAACAATGGATTCATTTCAAGGATTTCATGTCAGACGTTCATGAACGTTAACATACAACTATTACTGGTATAACAACAGTTACTATTGACATGGCCATTGGCATAAGAATGGTACATGAACTCATACATCTTTTTCATATGTTTTGTTGTTCTTGACAGAATTGGCCAAACAACCAGTTAGCTACTGTAAAATAGAGGTAAGAAAATATAGATATGGAAAATATAACAAATAAAGTTATACACATCTGATATTTCATATTTAAAATGCATAAGATTTTAAAAGGACCTAAAATTCTTTGCTCTCTCAAGTGTCTGGTTGATGACAGAACAATTTGGTTTTTTTTTGCAGGCCGTTGTGAATAAACCTGATTTTATAGAAGTTGCACAAGAGCAGGGAGATCAACCTCCATTTGTAGTGATGAGTCTAAGTGTTAGGACACTGCTGAACCCAAGAACACATTCACATGAAGTAGGTCTTGTGTTTGAACTATTTCCTTACATTCATTCAATTATTCTTTCATTTATACTCTTTTTCATTAACAGATATGTTTATTTATCCATTCATTCATCAGTCCATCCATTTATTCATCCTTTCATCCATTCAACCATCCATCCATTCATTTATACATCCATCCATTCATTCATTAATCTATCCATTCATTTGTACATCCATCCTTCCATTCATTTATACATCCATTCATTCATTCATACTTGCATGCATTTATTCATCCATTCATTTTAATATTCACTCATCCATTCATTCATTTATTTATTCATTCATTGATCAATCCATCCATCCATCCATCCATCCATCCATTCAACCACCCACCCATTCATTCATTCTTTTTTATTTCATCTCAAGATAATTGCTATCTCAGCTCTGATTCACCAAGATGTTTACATGGATAGAGGAGCTCCTAAAAACAAATATCAATATCGATTCTGTGGTTAGTATTTATTTCTTAATTTCATAGATAATCAAAAATATCAAATATTAGTATATACACAATTCACAACCTCATAAGAACGCGCGTTCTCATTGGTTCGCTATCTCGGGATATTGAACCATATCTACCACTGATATAAGAACGCTTTATAATATTACGCAATAAATTTTTATTTTATACAAGAATATTCATTTCTTTATTTTTTTGTTCGGTTGTAAATTGTGTATATACTAAGACTCGCGGCTCAGTAAATATTTGCCTCATAACCACTTTGCCTTCGGCGAATAATTATTAATTATGCAACAATCCAGGGGAGGTGGTATTTGTACAAGTAAATACCAAATCAGTTGGTTTTTACTTGGAATGATTTGGGTTTTATTTGTAAAAGGTAACTTTTTTTGGTCTTGGCACACATTGAAAAAAATGTGTACTCTATGTAAAATATAGAAAAGCCAAGGATATTCCCCAAGAGGGAGCCATGTTTTAAAGCATTTTATTATTTTCCTAGCTGTCAGTAAGCCAAGTGATAAGCTATATCCATTTGACTTCAAAGACGTTCTCAAGAAAAAGGTCAGTTGATATATGAGGCTTGCATAAATGCAGATGCACTGGAGTGAGATTTATGGAGTGAAGATAAATGATAAAAACAAAATTATCTTCACGCTTTTCTTATATTTTTTCAGCAAATCAAGATGGAAGTTATGACATCAGAAAGAGCGTTATTAGCATTCTTTGTTGCTAAGATACATAAGATTGACCCTGATGTTATGGTGGTAAGTAGGCTATATATTGCTTGGAATACATAACAGATGTAATAACTGTCGTTTTCTTGCTTGCTTGCTTGCTTGCTTGCTTGCTTGCTTGCTTGCTTGCTTGCTTGCTTGCTTGCTTGCTTGCTTGCTTGCTTGCTTGCTTGCTTGCTTGCTTGCTTGCTTGCTTGCTTGCTTGCTTGCTTGCTTGCTTGCTTGCTTGCTTGCTTGCTTGCTTGCTTGCTTGCTTGCTTGCTTGCTTGCTTGCTTGCTTGCTTGCTTGCTTGCTTGCTTGCTTGCTTGCTTGCTTGCTTGCTTGCTTGCTTGCTTGCTTGCTTGCTTGCTTGCTTGCTTGCTTGCTTGCTTGCTTGCTTGCTTGCTTGCTTGCTTGCTTGCTTGCTTGCTTGCTTGCTTGTAAGAAAATGTCATAACAGTATGTTTTCTTTTCAAGGGCCATGATATCTATGGTTTTGACCTGGATGTTCTTATGCATAGGATCAATGCATGCAAGGTAAGATCAAGTGATGTGATACTATCATACAGCAATGAACATTTATCCTTATCAAGATATACTATACTTGGACATTTGTAGATTCCACAATGGTCAAGAATTGGAAGACTTAAAAGAGTGATCATGCCAAAGGTAATATAACAGTACTTTTTTAAGAACACTTTTTAGTACAATTCATATTCTTGTGTTTTTTCATTCACTGGTTCATTCATTAAATCATCAATTCATCCATCAGTCCATTCATTAATTCATTCATTTTCCCATGCCTCATTCATTTATTCACTAGCTTATTCATCCATTCATCCATGCATCCATCCATTCATCCATTGATTCCTTTATTCATTCATCCATCCATTCATTCCTTCATTCATCCATTCAATTATTAAATCATCAATTCAACCATCCATCCATCCACTCATTCATTTATTCATTCATTCTCTCACCCACTCTGTTCATCCATTTATTGATTACTTCGTTCACATAGTAAGAATTATTAACTTGATATAATTCAATCATTCTTGCATACGACACTGCCATGTATATAATAGTTAATAATATAATGTAATTGTAATTGTAATAGTTAATAATGTAAGTATAATTGTAATGTAAACACACGACCACATCAGCCATGCTGTAAAAACCCATCATGTATAAATAAATAAATATTATTATTATTATTATTATTATTATTATTATTATTATTATTATTATTATTATTATTATTATTATTATTATTATTATTATTATTATTATTCATTCTTGCATGCATGCAATCATTCATTTATCATTTTATTACATGCTTCTCCAATTATTCATTCGTTCATTCATTCCTTGCTTCTTCAATAATTTTATTCACTCAGTCAGTGAATCATTTACTAATTTATTATTATTATTATTTTGCTGTTCTTTCTAGATGTACACACATGGCAAAGCAGGTGGTCGTCATGGTGACCCTACCCTTACATGTGGACGTTTGTTATGTGACGTCAAGATATCGTCGAGAGAACTAATACGATGCAAGAGTTATGACTTAAAAGGTAAGCCAAAGCCATGCAAGCCACATAGTCTTTTAAATGTGAATATTCGAGGTGTTTGAATGACTACACATTACCTTCTGGACACCTTCTGTTTGTCTGACTGACTGTCTGTCTGTCTGTGACGGACTGCCTGTGTCTGCTTGTCAGTATTAAAAAAAAATCGTCTTTTTGTCCGTCGTCCAAGTGTTTGTCTATCTGTCGGCATGCATGTCTGTCGTCCGCACAATCGCCTATCTATGTATTTCTGTATGTTGCCTGCCGGTTCGTCCTTCTCCCTACATGCCTATGTTTATGGCTGTCTTTCTGTCTTTTAGTATGCATGTCTATCAGACTGTCTGTCCTTTTAACCACATGTCTGTCTGTCTGTCCGTCTTACCAGTTGTTGGTCTTTCTATCTGTCTGTGAATAGCTAATCTTGTCGTTCCATTACTTTGTAGAGCTTTCTCGTGTTGTTCTGCAAACCCCAAGACAGGAAATCGACCAAGATGACGTCTCCAATATGTACAAGTAATGAATCTTTGCTTAATTATATATAACTATTGTATAACTCTTGTTATTTGCTTACAGCAATCTCAATATTGAATATTGATTAAATCTATGTATGTTTTGTTATAGTACATCACAAGAACTTTTATACCTTCTTGAACTAACTACGGTAAGAGAATTCATTCATTTAGTTATTATTTGTAATTCTTAGTATTTTAGACTGATAATTCATTCGGTTTTTCGTTAGCTTGTTCGTTCTTTCGCTCGTTCGTTCATTCGTTCGTACATCCATCCATCTATTCATCCATCCATCCATCTATTCATTCATTTACAAAACTAATTAAACCATTAATTAATTCATACATATATATACATTTTGTTTAATCATTCATCCATTTATTCAATCATTTTTAATTTATTGCTTTCAATCATGTCAATCAGTATAAAAGTTATTTATCCATTCATTATGTTTGCTCATTCATCCATTTATTCATTTAATCATTTGTTATTCAACCCGACATTTTTCTCTTTTGTCCACTTATTTATCTACTTGTTTTGCTTCTTTCACCAGATCGATTCTCTCCTGGGTCTACGTCTTATGTATGAATTGAACGTAAGTCTAACATTTCAATGACTCAATGTCGTAAATATCCCAAATGATCCCAAACATAATTTCTGACAATACCTTTGGATGTCTTACAGGTCTTACCGCTGGCCCACCAAATCACAAGCATTGCGGGCAATGTCATGGTAAGGATACTGTAAACTATCTAACATGACAGTTTTTGTTGATTTCTGTGTATTAATGACGTCATTCTCGTTGTAGTCTCGGACGCTGCTCGGCGGTCGTTCGGAAAGAAACGAGTATTTGCTGCTTCACGCTTTCCATGAAAAGTAAGTTTCTAGATCGGGGTATGTTGTTACTCAGCTTGTGCTGTTCTCCTGCTGCTAATTCATGTTGTTGCTTCTGACTGTTTTTGTTTCTGCTGCTGTAATTAAATTACTATTTTTGACATTGTTGTTGTTGTTGATGTTGTTGTTGTTTCTGCTGTTGTTGATGTTGTTATTATTGTTGTTGTTGTTGATGATGATGTTGTGTTGATGATGTTGTTGTTGTTTCTGCTGTTGTTGCTACCATTGACTGTTCTTGTTTTTATATCAATTTTTTGAAGTTTGCATTTGTTCTTGTTTCAGCTAAACGGTGAAAAACAATAGAAGTTAATTACAAGCTGTTGTATTTTTATATCGAGTTATTTACATATTTTTGAACTATATTTACTAACAAATATGGATGATTCTACTATATATGGAAGAGCGACAGCTTTGTTTAGAAGAAACATTGATATGTGTTTGTGATGCTGTTGCTGTTGTCACTGCTGTTTCCCTTTCTGCTGTTGTTGCTCATAGACTAATACCTTTTTACCAACTCGAAAGCTCATTGTGGCTTTATTAATAAAGTTTTTTCGTTGTTATTTTAAAGGGGATTTATTTGTCCAGACAAGAGCTACAGCAAGAAAGCTGTTGTTAATGAAGACGATGAATCCGCGACCACATCGAAAAAAGGCAGGCGTAAGCCAGCATACGCTGGAGGTCTGGTACTAGAGCCAAAGAAAGGTGAGCAGAGACTGAAAACTCAACGGCTCAAAGTGTGATGACGTAATGCACACCAAGGTTACAGTCAATTCCAATAAGGTTGATAGAGCGAAAGTCGAGTGTTTCAACAATTACAGTGAGGACAATGGAACTAGTGTGAAAACTTGACTATTTTCAGGTTATTATTTTCTGAACATTCTACTTCTTGAAAACCTAAAAATGAAGTACTGTGTTCAATTACACTGTGCTAATAATAAATGTCATTTCTAATCTATCAGTTCGCTCAAAGGGGTATGAGTAAAATAAAGTAACAATATTCGAGTGTCTGCACTGTAAAAGAAACTAAAGAGGGATTTCATAGCAGCCATGTTTGTGGTCAGAAGAATGGAGCTTTACTCTCAAGGTGACTGAAATCCTTTGTCATTCAAAAACGTGTTTTGTACTTGCCCACAAGCATGGCTGCCATAAAATCCCTCTATATTGGATTCACAATTACTTCTAAAATTCGTGAATGAAAAGCGATAGACAATTCTGTCCAATGAACACAAGAAGGGCACTTGTTGTGAAAGCAAAAGGGGTATTACTTGATATTGAGCGAGGGATTTCCGCCTTTGCTGTCTCATTTTACTCGGTACCCACTTTGCCTTCAATTTGAAAGGGAAAACAAAGATGTTTAACTTGTTTTGTTCCTGTCAAACAGGTTACTATGACAAGTTTATCCTGTTACTGGACTTCAATAGTTTGTACCCGTCAATCATCCAAGAATACAATATCTGCTTTACTACTATTGACAGAACTGCTTCACAGAAGACAGGGGTGAGTTGTTTGGGAGGACCTAGGGGAGGGGAGGTTTAGGGTAGTTTGACATTGTTCATTCCAAAGTGACCCCAAGTGTTATTATTGCGGGCATTTTGATCATCATCACCATCCGGCATTATCTTTCATCATAAATGTTGATGGCAATATTATAATCAGAAGTATCAGTTAACTCTTCATTACCCCCCCCCCCCCCCCCCCCCCCCCCAACATCTTAAGAGCCCTTCATTTGCAATTGTGACACCACCTGACAATTTGTTGGATCCGCCCCTGCTACCACCATCACTACCTCAACGTTTACCATCATCATCAGCTTCTTCATGATCATGATCATTACCATCACCATCAGTATCGTCATCATCAACAGCATCTTCAACATCTTCAGCATCTTCAACAGCAGTGTTGAATGACACAAGATTAAAAGTTGATGATGACAGGATATTGAGACGTTTCTACTTGTGTTTCACAGGATGATGAAGAAGAGATCGTTGACCTGCCTGACGCTTCGTTAGAACCTGGAATTTTACCCACAGAAATTCGAAAACTTGTAGAAAGGCGAAAGCAGGTAATACTAGAGCACATTCTCTGCCCCTGGAGAACATGCCAAATATTGTTACTTATTACAACAACAACAACAACAACAACAACAACAACAACAACAACAACAACAACAACAACAACAACAACAACAACAACAACAACAACAACAACAACAACAACAACAACAACAACAACAACAACAACAACAACAACAACAACAACAACAACTTTATTACCAGCAATATCCAATCCTTTTTCTGCGAAACCAGAGCACATACACCAAATAAAAATATAGAGCAAATCGGAAGTTTTTGGACTGGAAAAAATTATCGATCAACATCGTTTCCAGCGAAAACACCTCGAGCAAATATTATTTAGCTGAAAACAAATCGAATACACAAAAAGTTTGAATATCCGCATCAACATCGTTTACAGCGAAAACATATCGAACAAATTATGTAGATGAGAAACAACGAGTGCACTTAAAGTTGCATCAAAAATCATCAAAAATCAAATGACACGTCCCTTTTTCTATACAATTAATTATTCGATGTTTTATTTCTTTAGGTTAAAGGCTTGATGAAGAGTGTTGGGCGGGACACAGATAAGTACACACAGGTAGGGTGTTTAAAATCTGAACAAGTTATTCTCTAGTTTAATTGATAGGCAAAAAATGAAATTTGTTAGCCCTTCCTTCGTTCGAGTGAAAGACTCCGACGAAGGGCTAAAGCTTGAAACGTCAGTTACGTTGAGTTTCATTTTTTGCACTGTTACAAATTTCATTCTATTACCTATATCGTTTATATCAACACCGACGCAGGCTATACTAGTTTACTCGCTAATTTTCACTTACTCTTTAGTAGAATTGAAAATCAAGATTATAATTGTATGCATTTTTTACAGTGTTACAAATTTCATTATATTACCTATCGTTTATATCAAACATCGATGCAGCCTATACTAGCTTACTCGATAGTTTCCATTTACTCTTTTTAGTATAATCGATAATCAAAATTATGGTATGTATTTCTTTCAGTTTGATATTCGTCAAAAAGCTTTGAAGCTGACTGCGAACAGGTGAGTATTATCGCTCACGGGTTGACTGATTTAAGAAAGGAAAATAAATCTTCAATATACAACTAGCTTTAAAATTGTTGAGGCACCGCGCGCCCTGGCTAGTTAAAATAATAAGTGGGTATACGCTTTAGACAGAAGTTTATTAGCTATATCCTCAGTGTATCAACTCATTTTGACGCTTATTGTAGAGGAGATCCTTCTGTTTGAAGCTTACCTTAGTCCAGAGCTGGACCCACTTATATTTTTGTTCGGATGTTAGATGCTCGCGCGGTAATATTTTATCAAACATTAATAGAAAGCAACTCTCCCAATCAGTAGAATAAGTCCGTGCACGTAAAAGAAAAATATCTCTATTGCGAAAATTGGGTCCAGCTCTGGACTAAGGTTACCTTGGCTTTCATTAGGGTTTTTTTCCTGACTTGAAATCACCGCTCATATCACGTGACAAAATTGCTAGTGTTAAAGAGTCTTAACAGTGTTTAATGTTTGTTTTGTAGTATGTATGGATGTCTTGGTTTCTCTCATTCAAGATTTTATGCCAAGCCACTGGCTGCTCTGGTTACCAGTAAAGGCCGTGAGGTAAGTGATTAAAATCATTTGTCATTGGCCTTTTCCACACTAGAGAACGGACAAATACAGACAAATCGTCCATACATTTGTTCGTCTAATGTGAATTCAACAAAATCAGACGACTCTTTCGTCTCAAATTGTGTTCGTCCCGTTTTCAAACCAGACGATTTGTCCGTCATAAGACGATTTGTCCGTCATCAGTCGATTTGTCCGTCCAGACGTTGTGTCCGTCATAAGACGATTTGTCCGTCATAAGAAGATTTGCCCGTCATAAGACGACTTGTCCGTCATAAGACGACTTGTCCGTCATAAGACGACTTGTCCGTCATAAGACGACTTGTCCGTCATAAGACTTGTCCGTCATAAGACGTTTTGTCCGTCATAAGACGATTTGTCCTTCATAAGGCGACTTGTCCGTCATAAGACGACTTGTCCGTCAAAAGACGATTTGTCCGTCATAAGACGATTTGTCCGTCATAAGACGACTTGTCCGTCATAAGACTTGTCCGTCATAAGACGTTTTGTCCGTCATAAGACGATTTGTCCTTCATAAGGCGACTTGTCCGTCATAAGACGACTTGTCCGTCAAAAGACGATTTGTCCGTCATAAGACGATTTGTCCGTCATAAGACGATTTGTCCGTCATAAGACGATTTGTCCGTCATAAGACGACTTGTCCGTCCAGACGATGTGTCCGTCTTCTAGTGTGAAAAACAGCTAATAAATACATAAATGAATCAATGAATCAATACATAAATGAATGAATAAATAAATAAATAAGCAAGTACTAGTAAATAAACAAACAAATAAATAAATAGATAGATAAAATCAATCAATCAACACCTTCGATGGCATTTAATGGTGGCAACGAACAAGCAAACATACAACTCGCAACTTTTGAATTAGCAGAATGTTGAAAATCTATCAGTGAAACTATCTGAGATGAAATCGTTAATAATCGATGTATTCGCGTACAACACTGTTCCATTTCAAATTGCAGCTCAAATGTTACTCACAAAAAAGGAAACTATCGGTTTCGCAAAGAGCAAAAATAATTAACTAAATACGGCAAAATGTACGAGCAACATTCTCACTGGAATTTAGCTGCAAGGAAGCAGTGTTGTGCGAATGTGAACATGCAATGTTGGTGTTTTTTTTTTCGTTTCTTATTAAGTAAACTAATATCAACAATTTTTATCGTGAAGTTAAAATAAATTTTCGCATTCAGAAATGATTCAGTCAAAAGTCTCCAGTCTGGAATATTTGTAGAAATTCTTCGATATCAACTCTGCCATCACCATTTGTATCCGCGACCTCCATCATTAATTCAATCTCTTCGCTTGTGTGTTCAATCCTAAGTTTCGTTAATACTCGTTTTATTCCTGCTCCTTCGATAAAACCCTTCCTGTCGCCATCAAACTCCTCGAAAGCTTGTTTCAATTGAGCTTCCTGTTCCTTTTCTCTGGTGATTTTGTGGACAAGACTCGAAAACATTCCGAAGTTTATTTCGACGTTTGGGTCTGTGTCAATGTTTATGCCTGTAGGTAAAGATTATGAAGAGAGAATTAGTGTTTTCGTGGAAGAGGAGCGAAAGAACGTCTGTTTTCTCAGGTTAATATTTTGAGACGAGAAAAGAGAAAAACTTAATCATATATCAACAACAACAAAAGGAACAGCAATGGTAGGATTACCAAACAGCCGCAAACACTACAACAGCGCAAACACAGTAATAACTGCAAAAACAACAACAATATCAACAATGACCGCAGTAACAGTTCAGCAACAGCAACTGCAGTAGCAGTTATAGTTAGGCTTTCCTAAAGTTTTATATGAAGCTATTTACATCGGCTTTTTTAGAGTGTAAACAGTATAGAGTTGTTCTTACTTAACCGTGATAGTCAAATAACAACAAAAGAACACAATGTAATTAAGGTGTATTAAGTAGTGCAATTTTATCTGCTAATTATATTGTTTTCTAGAGTTAAATTATC
The DNA here is from genome assembly GCA_949775045.1 of Metridium senile. Classification (NCBI taxonomy): domain Eukaryota; kingdom Metazoa; phylum Cnidaria; class Anthozoa; order Actiniaria; family Metridiidae; genus Metridium; species Metridium senile. The sequence continues at coordinate 22,670,232 of OX459096.1, read as the reverse complement.
ACTATAAATGGCTGAATGAATTAGTGAGTTACTTAAAGACATTTCATGTGTAAATTTATCTTTTATGAAAAGGCAACGTCATATTTTACAACGTCATATTTTATGTGTTGTCGCTTGGCAACTATCACAAAAATATTTAATGGCGCAAAAATATTTCATATGTAAGCTTGTCTTTATAAAGCACACATGCATTTAGCAAAAAATAGACTCTTAAAATGAAAAGTCAAATTGAATTAGATTAGTAGTAACAACCCGATGCTTTTCAAGCCAACAATTTTTGTTTTTCAAAAACTTTTGACCAAATATAAAAAAACAGTTTTGACTATTCATTCGTTAATATAAATATCCTCAAAATGCTGAATTGTGCTAAATTAATTGAATAGTTGTCAAATGTTTGTTGTTTGTTTTTTCTTCAATAATACCCCGTTTCAATTTTGAGACTCTTTCCCCCTCTTTTCGACAATAACAATTATTGTTTTGGTAAAAAAAATCGCCACAAATATAGATACTACAATCATATCCAACATTCAAAAATCTAGGTTGAAAATTTTTTCAGTTTTCAAGCCAATCATATGTATTTTAGAGTCACAAGCTTTAAGTTTAATTTCTTTGACAAATATTCAGATTTTAAACTGTCTCATAGTTTACAAGAGCTCTTACAACAATTACCAGTTATAAATTTAACTCAAAATTACCTGATTTTTTAAGGAATGCTTCTAGTTCTCGATCACCAACATTGTGCCCAAGTTTCGAGAGAATTTGTTTCAACGTTTTCGCTCCAATTTTGCCATCTTTATCGCTGTCTGCTTCATTAAATGCTTTGTGTAGTTGCTCATTATTAAATTTACTCGTAGTTTTCATTTTGTCGCGTATAAATTATCTTAAAAGTGGAGTACAAATTCAGTTGGTTAACTGCTTAAAAGCATGCACTCGAATCAATGGTGTGCTTGCATAGTTTGGCGAATTGTCTGTTGTTTCAAAGGTTCGCTTTTCAAAGTTGTTAATTATTTAACATGAATATTATTATCTCTAGAAGTCGTGAATATTCATAAATAGCGTCATTTGAACCTAACAAAGAATGCATCTTTAATTGTTTTTATTTTAAAGTTTTTTACGCTAGCATCTTTCACAAATTTTCTGCGTTATTTTACATGTATCGTTAAAATTTTCATATTTTTTTTCTTTTTCTTATATTTTTTTAGAATAAATATAATTCTTATTTCTAAATTGTCTGTGTAATTTTTCCTAAATTTCCTCATAACAAAATATATATAACAGTTTCAGCTATCGTCCCTATTTTATATCGATTTAGAAAATTTCTAGTCGATGAAATATCGTCGTGCTTCGTCGTGCTAGCAGACCCTGAATTCGAAAAGATATCGATTTACTACTCTACATCCTCGTAAAATCTCCGTAAAATGTACGTAGGAAGTTCAGATAAAATGTTCACCACCTATACGATGCCGAATTGATATCGATTAAGCGTTTGTCATCCTAGTAAAATATCCGTAAACTTCCGTAACCTGTTTGGTTGAATTGTCAAAAGTCGAAAATATATTGATTCTCGTGAAATTTTCGTCGATAATTCGTGAAAACGTTGTCTTCTAACTTTAGATAGTCGAACAGGTATCGATTAAGAGTTCATCATCCTCGTAAAATCTTCGTAGCTGACATTACCATCGCCATCATAATCTGCTCCTTGTATCATACTCTCTATTTCATAATCCCTAAAATCTTGTCCCAGTAATTTCAATACTCGTTGTAGCTCATCAACTCCTATGTTGCCGTTGTTATCACGATCAAACACTTTAAATGATTCCATCATTATATCTTCTGGATCGGTGTCCTGGAGGTTCTTGGACATTAGCTGAAGAAACTCTGGGAAGTCTATAGCTCCATTGCCATCAGAATCTAAAAAACAAAGAAACCAATGTTAAGCTGTATAACGACACTAGATACAGGGTTCGTGCTGATGTCAGTAAACAAAATCTAAGGAGTTTTCAAGGAGTTTTCAAGGACCAAAAAGTAATTTTTAAGCACTTTTTGCGACAACTTTGATATACGAAAATTTACTAATTTACGAAAATAATGTATAATACTAGGATTTTTACTTAACTTTAATTTGCAATGCTCGAATTTTTACCCTACTTTAGCTAGAATTAAGGAGTTTTTAAGGAGTTTTTGCTGATTTTCTAAAATTCAAGGGCTTTTCAAGTGCCCTTAAAAACGTAAATCAAATCTAAGGAGTTTTCAAGGAGTTTAAGGAGTAGCACGAACCCTGTAGATAGCAGTGGAACTGTTGTTAGACTTTTTCCTCAGGATTCCGAAAATTAGCTTTTTAAAAAACACGGACGTTGCGGAGATTGGACGCGAGAAGGGGAGGGGAGAAGAAAAAATCAGTGTTTCTTATGGAGCAATTGGAGTAAAAGTGCACGATAACCAGTGGTTACTAATGTGTGCTGCATTGGTGCTCCCGTGGAAACAATCCATCGTAATGTGGTGATAACCACAGGCTTTCTCGGACCAGAAGAGTAAAAAGGAAAAAAATATGTAAAGTGTAGTTTTTACACTAGTGTTGGCCGCGTCAGTGTAACGGGAACAATTTAAGTAAAAATATGCAATTACTAGCGGTTTAACGTCATTGTTTCAAAGGCAACAATTAGTTGTGAAATACGTAATAATGCCGACTAACCCTAAGTTTACAGGAAGTCGAAATTTCCAGTAAGCAGCTAGTGTGTAATGCTTCGATGTTTTTAAGAAAAATACTTGTTGAATTGTACCTACTAACGTTCCATACCTATCTGGTTCATCATATCCATTAGTTCAGCCTCTGTGATGTTGTAACCCAATGAAGTGACTAGTTTCTTGAGTTCTGTAGCACTGATACAACCATCGCCATTATCATCAAACACCAGGAATGCTTCTTTGATTTCACGAACCTGTTTACACAACCAATGATCATCACGTATCCTCATCACAATCATCGTTATCATCATCATCATCATCATCATCATCATCATCAATGTCATCATCATCACCACTACCATCGCCATTATCATCGAACACCAGGAATGCTTCTTTGATTTCACGAACCTGTTCACACAACCAATGATCATCACGTATCCTCATCACAATCATCGTTAACATCATCATCATCATCATCATCATCATCATCATCATCATCATCATCATCATCACCACTACCATCGCCATTATCATCGAACACCAGGAATGCTTCTTTGATTTCACGAACCTGTTCACACAACCAATGATCATCACGTATCCTCATCACAATCATCGTTATGACCATCGTCGTCGTCATGGGTATCATTAATACCATCATCAAAACTGAACTAAAAACTCATCTTTTCAAATTAGCTTATTCTTTGTAATTGATTACGTCTTTTTGTTACTGTTGTTGTTGTTTGTAACAAACAATGTATTGCGCCTAGAACAGATTTGTATTTGCGCTTTATAAATAATTATTATTATTATTTATTATCATCATTATCATCATCGTTGTCGTCGTCTTCATGGGTATCATTTATACAATCATCATCACCGTCGACGTTGTCATGGGTATCACCAATACCATCATCATTATCATCCATCACTATCATCGTCATCATCGTTATGTGCATTATCAACATCATCGTTATGGGAATCATCATCATCATCATAATAATAATCATTATCACCATCATCATCGCGAATAACCGTTACCACAATCATTGTCGCATCGTCACATATATAAATATCACCTCCACCATCTTCATGAACAGCATCATAGTTGTCATTATTATCACTGTCGCCATCATCGTTATCATCATCATCGGCAAAATGATAATCATCTTCACCTATAGACCCTTATAATAAGTCCCGAAGTGTTTTGTTTTCTGCGCTTGATGTCAAATTTATTATTTTCAATTCCTTTCATATTATACAAATTTCAAAAGAATAAATTTGACGTCAAGCGCGGAAAACACAACACTTCGGGACTTATTAAAAGGGTCTATATGACCATCTGTACTGTACCATCATGCATCATCGTCAGTGTAAAACACAGTACCTGGTTTTCAGTCAGTTCTAGACCATTCAGTATTTCAACGCTCGGTATCACCACGTTATCTCTCGCCGTATTACTCGTTGCTCCATCAACAAAAACATCGTCATCTTCGGCTGATAGCCGATCGCTTTCCGAGTCATCTAACAGATCCTCGGAATTGACCGTCAATCCCGAACTCTTTGTGGACACTCGGTGAGGAATCGGTTTTTGGTCGGTTTGGTTCGCAATGTGCTCGTCAATGGGTGCGAGGCTTAGAGATTTAGAATTTGCTATCGAAAAATAAAATATAATGAAATAGGATTAAATACAATAAATTAAAATAAAATAGTGTAGCTTAAAATACAAGACGCAAAATAAACTAAAATAATATAACATGAGTAAATAGTTCAAACAACAACACGTATTACAATGATCAAAAGAAGCTAAAAAGACGTAGAAAAAGTTGAAATCTGAACAATTTTTGTCCTGACGATGGGAGGGGACAGTATTTTTTTATACCAAATGACATCTCATCCCTCCCATATACAGTACCTCTTTTGTCTTGTCCTTTTACTTTTCTACTGTCCTCGGGCTCCTCGGCGATCGATGGATAAAGTCGTCGGGACATGGCCGGAGTTTTGATCTGCCTGACAATTCTATCTAGAAATAAATTGCAAAGTTTTAATATACTTTTTAAAGATAAACGTAATTGTTTACTAAACGTGAAGTCTTTTAGTGGATTTTTGGTCTTTTTTTGTTTTCGCTTCCTGTTACATACATATTTTTAAATCCTCAGAAATCCATACAGAAATATGGCTCAAGATAATTTGAATTGGCAATTTGAAAACGTTTATGTAAAGATTTAATTTAAATTATTCAGTCGGCTTGCAAATTTTCAATAAGATTACTTGAAACTAAACTCCAAAATATTATTGGCATTTACAATAACCAGGACACTATAACTAAAGAACCGAAAATATCGATATCAATAAAACTTTCCCAATTATACTGAAACTATTTGTACAAAAATAGGTTTTCCAAAGAGTCAATGTTTGAATCTCCTGCTAGCATGCTAGCAACGACAACAACAAGAAAAAGAATACAAAAAACATAACATTCTATACATCTTTACACAGTAGAACTGGTAATACCCAAATTTATCCTCAACCAGATACAAAAGATGTGTTATTTCGAGGCAAAGTTGATTAAAAGTTTGAAAACATTGGTGAAAACAATGTCGACTCAGACCAATGACAACAAGAACACATGGAAATGCATGGAGGAACATTCCAGAATATCAAAGCATAACACAGACTTACCTAACTATTCTTTTAGTTAGACTTTCACACAAGACGACTTCAATCACAACAAACCTCTGTCATTCTGCGATATAACTAATCTTTTCGATTGAATTCAATTCAAAAAAGTAATAAGTATTTTGTAAAGAGTGCTAATTATGCGATAGGTTTTCGCGACCCCTTTGTGCCGGCATTCAATGTAAACAATGTGTAATCCTTTATTAATTTGTTTGCATGGTCTAGCCGTCGTTACCCTTTATTGGCGTGACTATTCAAGGGTTCCTTTCAAAGTGCAGCCGATTAAAAACAACGCGGAGTATAAGGTTTCGTCTGAGACGATATTTGCATTAAGTTGATTATTCTTGCTCATTATCGTCTCGTTTGCCAACAAATGATAGAGTTTTAATGTGTTGTTTTGGAAATTGCTTTGGAAATTTTTCGCTATCAATCTTTTTTGATGTCCCATGGTGCATTTTTTCTAATAAAGCGAAGTTATGACGTCATGTGATTAATTTACGTCGTTGCCAAGGCAATGCAACTTCCTCGTTGTATAGAGACGAATGTCAAACTTTTATGATGTTCATTATGCACTACTTGGGTTTATAAAACGTAAAAATGACGTCATTTGATGTGTTTGAGCTGTGTCAACTTTTTATTAATGCCCCATGATGCACTTTGATTGATTACAACGAAGTCATGACGTTATATGTTGCTGTATTTGTGATAGACTGGAAATGAGTTCAATGTTATATAGTGTTTTTACGACAGAAATGAATTATGGGATGATCCATCAAGAAATTACGGATAGTTGAAGTTTTGGGAATCATTTTTCTAGTCAAGAACATAAGGGTTTAATATCATCATTAGATGGTTTTGTATACACCTATTTCAATTAACGTTGTCCTTGTGGAATGGTCGATCTGAGACCGATAGGAATTGTGGGAGCTCGTTAAACTGCAAATGCACTATTATAATCACGCTTGAATATTAATGTTTACTTCTGAAATACTGTTATTTGTAATTCAGCACCATTCAAGTGTGATTAAAACAATGTATTTGAAATTTAAAGAGCTCCCACAATACCTATCGGTCTCAGATCAACCATTCCAGATGGACAACGTTAATTGAAATAGGTGTACACCCTTTCCGAGAGCAAAGGATCATGGATCAGTTCAGAAACTAAATGTGCATTCGGAACGCCTTTCTTGTTGTTTGATAAGTCAATAACATATTGACAAGTATAGCAATGTGGCCATGAAATCCCTGCGTTCTAATAAAGTATACATAGGTAACCCATAATCCCCTGCGCTACAAGCTTGCAGACTTTTCACTTCACGGGTGACAAGGTTTCTCGGAAAGGTTGTATTATATACCTAATCTCAAGAAATTTGGCGGTTTTGAAATATATTGCGTGACAATACGTGACATAACCATTATTATTTTACGCTATGTTGTAGCTGCCAGTTGACTCAGTAAGCTACAACATATAGAAGAACAAACAAAGCGTATCCAAACTATTCTCAAAATAATAACAAAACAATAATGATAATTTCACGTATTGTCACGCAATATGTTAATATTTCAAAACCGACATCCTTCTTGACATTAGCTATATACTTAACGAAAACCCCAAATAGCTCCTAAAACTAAAGAATTTTATTTTGAGTTCGTAAGAAGTCCCCACCCGAAAGTTTTTCTAATCTGATCTGTTTCTCTTTGTAGATCCTTATGAAAACCAAAGACCTTGTACAGCAAGTAAGTGGGATTTTTTCTAATTATTTTTTATCGTACTTTGTTAGCCTGCGAAGCGGCTCTTGGGGATTTGGGAGAGATCTCCTCAGGCTACACAGGCTAGTACTTTGTGTATCGTAATGACACAGGTAAACCACCTACTACTCTATGACGTAGCCTGAGAAAACGCACTAAGTGCATCTAGTATTATCGTATTTTGTGTATCGTAATGACACAGGTAAACCACCTACTACTCTATGACGTAGGCTGAGAAAACGCACAAAGTGCATCTAGTATTATCGTATTTTGTGTATCGTAATGACGATGTTTTTCTATTGTTAGATGCACCTTGATGTCATCTACGGAGACACGGATTCCATCATGATCAACACTAACTCCACGGACCTTGCTGAAGTCAAGAAGATTGGGAACAAAGTAAGTATTAGTGTAGATAAAAACTGTATCATCATCAGCAACGGCGTCAATATCATCATTATCAGCAACAGCAACAACAACAACATTATCATCAACAACAACATTATCAACATCATTTTTAAGATCATTACCTTCAACATCATTAACATCATCAACATCCGCATCGTTACCATCATCATTATTAAGATCATTATCATCAACACCACCATCGTCATCATTATAAACATCAGTATCATCCACATCATTTATCATCCACATCATCATCATCATTATTATCAACATCATCATTATTATCAACATCAGCATTATCATCATTATTAAGATCATTATCATTATCATCAACACCATCATCGACATCGTCATCATCAATATCATTATCATCAATATCATCATTACCGACATCATTATCATGAACATCATTATCATCAACAACACTATCATCAACAACACCATCATCAACATCATTATGATCAACATCATCATCAACAACATCATCATCAACACCATCATCAACAACATCATCATCATTATGAACGTGATCATCATCACATCATCATCAGCATCATGAACATCAACATCCTCATCCTCATCATTGGTTTGATCATCATGAATGTTTCCCATGTGGCTCGTGATTTGCCTTTGGCCGTGTGAACATCAATAATCTGTTTTACAATAGTCACCAAAACTGAGTCCAACATAGTCTTTCTAGAATCTGTTTTTGTGTGTGATCTACTAGTAGCAGATCCTCAATTACTACCAGAAGAGAAACCAGAAAAAAATATGTTTTCGTGGCCGGTGCAGATATTCGCTATCATTTCACTTAGTACAATCCATTATTGACTGTTTTCAGGTGAAAGGCGAGGTTAACAAGCTATACCGTCTACTTGAGATTGATATCGACGGGATCTACAAGTCAATGCTTCTTCTGAAGAAAAAGAAGTAGGTTCAGAAATTAAAAACAAACTTAGAAAACCCTTTCTTTTTATCTCCCTTCTTGATTTTTTACTACCTATGTCCTCTCTACCTCTCCCCTATTATCCTTTAGTCTTTAAAATGCTCTTTCTTGTTCGCTATATGAGACTGGCAACCTAAAATATTGCTTTTTTTTATTTGTTTCGTTTCGTTTATCTCGTTTCATTGTTTTATTTGCCTTCCTCTTAGTATTCAGTGTTTACTTTGTTTCCAGTGTTGTTTGCTTTGTTTTCATGCATTGTCTTGTTTCGCTGTTTTGTTTTGTTTCCAGTGTTTTGTTTTGTTTCCAGTGTTCCGTTCGTTGTTTCCAGCGTTGCGAGTTGTTTCATTTTGTTTTGTTTTCTCCAGGTACGCAGCAATATCTATCTCAGAGAACAGTGATGGTACGTCTTAATTAAATTAGATATATTGTGTAATTATCTTCCCTATGAGTATAGCATTGTCATAAATCCATTATGGGATTTATATTCACATGAAATTTATACATCAAACTGTAATACTTCAAACGACCAAACCTCTTAAGTGACCACTTGTTATGACTTGTCATGGCGGGATGAAGTTCCATTATAATATCTTTTATTTTTCTTAGGAACTCTGAACGAAGTACCAGAGATGAAAGGTCTTGACATTGTGAGAAGAGACTGGTGCGACCTTGCTAAGGACACTGGAAAGTAAGAAGATTCACTTTTGTCCGATTCTTGTCAGTCTATTGTTTATTCCTAACACAACTTGTCGTTTCCATAGCTACGTCCTTGCACAGATCCTGTCATCTCAAGCACGTGATACGATACTGGACAATATCAACGAATACTTGATAAAGAGTAAGTTGCTAATGACACTAATCAGAGTGATTACATTGATGATGAAGATGATATTGATGATGATAATTCTAAGAATATGGTGATGCGAAAAAAAGATATTGTGATAACGATAATAACAACAATAACTACAACGATGATAATGATAGCGATAATGATAACGATAACGATTATTATAACGAGAATGATAACGAGAATTATAATGATAACGATAATGATAACGATGACGATAATGATAACGATAATTAATGATAACGAAAATGATAACGATAATGATAACGATAATGACAACGATAATGATAACGATAATGATGACGATAATGATAATGATAATGATAATAATAATGATAATGATAATGATAATGATAATGATAATGATAACGATAATGATAACGATAATGATAACGATAATGATAATGATAATGATAATGATAATAATAATGATAATGATAATGATAATGATAATGATAATGATAATGATAATGATAATGATAACGATAATGATAACGATAATGATAACGATAATGACAACGATAATGATAATGATAATGATAATGATAACGATAATGATAACGATAATGATAACGATAACGATGATAATAAATATAATGATAACGAAAATGATAACGATAATGATAACGATAATGACAACGATAATAATAACGATAATGATAACGATAATGATAACGATAATGATAACGATAATGATAACGATAATGATAACGATAATAATAACGATAATGATTACGATAATGATAACGATAATGATGATAATAAATATAATTATAACGATAATGATAACGATAATGATGATAATAAATATAATTATAACGATAATGATAACGATAATGATAATAATAAATATAATTATAACGATAATGATAACGATAATGATGATAATAAATATAATTATAACGATAATGATAACGATAATGATTATAATAAATATAATGATAACGATAATGATAACGATAATGATTATAATAAATATAATGATAACGATAATGATAACGATAATGATGATAATAAATATAATTATAACGATAATGATGATGATTAATGATGATGATTACCATACCTGTTACGATGCTAGTAATGCTAGTGTGCCAGTACTGACTAAACAATAAGTCGATAGTATGTCCAATACACTCCTTTATTCTCATATAGTTGGTGAAGACGTTAAAGATGGCAACGTTGATATCTCAAAATACGTCATTAACAAGGTATGCCGGCCACAGTCCCAATAACATCAATCGATGAAATCAATATATTCAACAACGACAACCCCTATATTTCGTCAAGTTTTTACTAAACCCCTATCAAACAGCATACGATTTGTAACACCCCCCCCCCCCCCCCCCGCCCTATATTGCTTCCGAAAATAAAGTGATCCCCCTCAATATTGCCGCCTTCAGTTCCCCCAAAACACTAATAAACGAAAGCCCCCTAATCAGCGTAAACACGAAGCACAAGTGTTTGAAATAGCTCCTCATATAATATTAGAATATTAATGACAACAAAAATACATTTGTGTGGAGAAAAACTGTATAAATCAAACCCATATGTTTGACTAGGTTTCCAAATTCACCCACATGATCAAATTGGGCATTCTGGTTGATGGGGAATGTTATGCACTATTAATGAGTTTGGGCATGTTATTTTTATGTCAGCAACTGACCAAATCTCCCAATGACTACCCCGACAAGAAGTCTCTACCACACGTCCACGTTGCATTATGGTTAATGAGCAAATCAAGGAAAGTCGGTGTTGGAGACACTATTCCATACATCATCTGTGACGTAAGTATCAATAAGCCTGCGTCACATCCGGACTTTCAACTTTCCGGATGTGACGCATGCTAGTATTGACTAGCGATGTGAGCACACTCTTGCAGTGTTATTGTCCTGAGTAAACACAAATTTTAACACAATGCGAACAATGCATTATGTATGCATTGTATTTTTGAGTTCATATTTTTTTCTTTTTTCACGGGAAGTTTATGGTTTTGTATGATTTTCAGTAACGATGTTGTCTGTTTTTCGTAGGATGGTTCTGTTCTTCCTGCTTCACAACGCGCCTACCATCCTGATGAATTCAAGAAATCAGACACTCTGAAGATTGGTATCCTTTTTGCGATAATCAGTGATATTGATCAATTATTATGTCAATGATGATAGTGATGAGATGATGATTATAATGATGATGAAGATGATTCATGATTCATGATTATGATAATTGATGTAAACAGAAATCATTCAAAATATTTATCGTGTCAACAAGCAGTGGAAAGGGTGACCAGGGAAGATGATGATGATAATAGTGATGATAACGTTTATTGACGATCATGATTGTGATGATTATTTGCCGTCAGATTTTATTCATACTTATAAGACAAGCCCTCCTTAACGATTGCTATCAGATGTTAAGTACTACCTGTCAAGCCAGGTTCATCCTGTAGTATCGAGGTTGTGTGATCCTATTGATGGTACAGACGCTTCTAGGATAGCCCAGTGCCTTGGTATGTACACCTTACATGTACTACTAGTTCAAAACCACATAGAGAACAAACATCATAGCCATTATAGCCTGCAAAGCAGGCGTTCTTTCGGTTTTTTGGGGAAATAGGGTTTTGGGCTCCCTGTGTTGTACGGGCGAGCAAAATTCCCCACAAATATTAAGCCCAAGATCCTAAATTCCCCCAAAAGCCAAAAGAACGCCTGCTCTGCAGGCTATAGTCATTATAGAGTGCACACACTAAACCCATGAAATAAAATAATATTACTACAGCTGTATTAGTTTTTATTCACTATCAAAGGCAATATTGTAGCTGTCGGTTTATAGTTTCTCATAAACATTTGTTTTCTAGGTCTTGACCCATCTGGATATCGCAGTAGTTCGACTCATCATGATGACGAGGCTGATGCTCTACTTGGTGGACAAGCACTGATGACCGACGAGGAACGATTCAAGGTAGATACTTCTTTGATATAATTAATCTTCATTGTTTTGCTTATGTGAAATGGCTGAGTAGGAAATACGAAAGGCATATTTAAAAATTGCTTCAAAATGTTAATGAAACACATGCAAGCTTGAGTAATATTTTTAAAAACATTTTGTACAGTGCTTACATTGTTGATGTGTACCCATAGTAATTGCTTTGTGTAGGACTGTGCTCGTCTGGTTGTCAAGTGCAGGGATCCAGGCTGTGCCCAAGAGACGACATTGGAATCACTTATTAAAAGCCAGGTCAGTGGGCAGAAAACTTGCTTCAACTATTGAGAACTTCTATTTGATTAGTTTTAAAGTAATTTGTTCAGCGTTTGTAACAATGAGATCATCTCTGAAGTAATTTGCGCAATTTAAGTTGCGAAGTCTGAAAAATCGCAATTGCGCTACTACTTCCTCTTAACCATAATGCCTTCTTTCCTTTTTTTTTCATCTCCCTGTTTTTATTTTATTATTTTATTATTTCAATAATAAAAACAGTACAGCATTAATTACAATTAACGAATACAGTACTATAAGTACTGTATCCTAGATTTTTTTGTTATTATTACTATTTACAATTTATAGATGCAGTACTTAAGTACTGCATCCTAGATTTTTTTTGATAGCTATTATTTACAATTAATAGATACTGTTTTTTCTTATAAATATCTTACAAGGTAATTTTTTAATATATTTGATATAAACAAATAAATAATAAGGATAGAGGAAAAATGCCTTCTGTTTTTGGGAGGATTACCATTTGCTATCCAAATTGTTTGGATGAAAATGAGCACATTTAGACATTTTGATAGTGTACTTTTTTTTTATTTTTTTATTATTATTTTTTTTTTATTTACTCAAGTCAAAATAAACAACGAAAAGCATGCTGGTAAAGCAGCATGGGCTTTTTAAGGTGGCTCTCCAGGTCTTTTTTTAGACGCCTTTTGGACGTCCACCCCATCGTGAAGTGAAGTATAGTTTTTAATGGTCTGCTGTCGTAAAGTCTTCAGATATGTACAACACAGTGTAGCTTACGTTATGCATCGATGTTTTGCGTGGAACCAAGTTTTGTGTATTTGCGCAACTTCTTCATTGATGATTTTTTCCAATATGTATGCCTATGTATAATTTTACTGAGGCACCTCCGATGGAACTCAAGTCCAACTTATGAGCCATTTTTCACTGTCATTTTCACCAGTATAGATCGTATTATTTCATAGATTTTGCTTGATTGTCTTCCCAGGATCCTTGGGAAATCAGTGCTATGTGTTCAAAGTGCAGCAAGGTCTACAATGCGGCCACCATACTCAATCAAGTGACCATTACCATACGCAAGCATTTGAAAGAGTACTATTCGGTAAGTAGCGCTTTTAAAGCTGCTGTGTTGTAGTAGCAGTAGTGTTGCTGGTGTTGTAGTTTCTGCTGCTGCTGTTTCTTTTTATATTTCAATTGTTTCTACTGCTACTGTCGTTTCTGCTGTTGTTGTTATTGTTGATGATGCTGTAGCCTGTTTTGTTGTTGTTGTACCTGCTAATGTTGTTGTTTTAGCTTGCTTGCTACTCTCATATTGTTCTGTTTTCAGGTTGTTTTACTCTCACTGCCTCATTTTCAGGATTGTTGTTTGTTGAAATAACAAATGTAGATTCTGATCGTCAACACACGACCTCACACCTCCACCTCATTCCTCACCAATGTCAAAAGTATTATGTATAAGGAAAGGAGACCGAATAATGTGTGTCATGAAGTAGGATAGTTAGTGATTGATCTTTGTTTGTTTTCAGGGCTGGCAGAAGTGCGAGGACCCGTCATGTGATCATCGTACACGTCAAGTGCCCCTGACACGCCATAGGGGACTCCCCTTGTGTCCTCATTGCCATCGAGCACACATCATACCCCTGGTAACATTGATAAACGTTTTGTGTCTTTGTTCTTTGTTTGTTATAGTTTTGTTTTGTTTGTTTCTTTGTATTTTTTTTTTTTTGTTCCCTTGTAGTTTGCTCGTTTGTTTGTTCCTATGTGTTGTTTGTTTTGTTTCTTTGTGTTATTTGTTCGTTCATTTGTTTCTTTGTTCGTTCGTTTTGTGTTTGTTTGTTAGTTTTTTTATTTATTTATTTGTTTGTTTCTTTGTTCGTTCGTTTGATCCTTTGTGTTATTTGTATTTTTTCGTCCGTTTTGTTTATTTTGTGTTTGTTTGTTAGTTTTATTTATTTCTTTGTTCGTTCGTTCGTTCCTTCCTTTGTTTTGTTTGTTCGTGAACTCATTTGTTTCTTTGTTCGTTCGTTTTTTTGTTTGTTCGTTTGTTTATTTGTTAGTTCATTTTGTTTATTTTGTGTTTGCTTGTTTGTTTAGTCATTTTATTTATTTGTTTCTTTGCTCGTTAGTCCTTTGTTCTGTTTGTTCGTTTATCATTTGTTCATGTTTTGTTAATTTTGTAGTCAATTTCTTATTTGTTTGTTGTTCAATCGCTTGTTTATTAGTTAGTTAGTTATCTCGATGAATTCCTGTCAAGTTGAACTATCTATTTGTCTTTGTAGTATTCAGATACGTCATTGTACAACCAAATACTGTACTATAGTCGTTTATTTGACAAGGAACACGCTGTGAAAAGCCTGGGCAAGGAAGCAAGTAAGTGATAAGTAGAAGAGTAGGAAATATATATTGAAAAAAAAAAAAAAAACACGAAAATAATATCAAGTTTTTATCACTAGAAATGCATCATAATTTTTACTGTTGCATTGCATTATCTTTGCAGTTACATTTAATTTGCCACGCTCTTTTGCATTATTACAGTGCAACTACTGAAACCGGGGCCACCAAAACATGATTATCCAATCACGATCGAGAATATGAACAATAGAATCTCTACAAATGTTTGACTTTTTTGATTAAAATACTAATAATTTTCATTATTTGTGAACCGAATAAATAAAGATTGAATAAGAAACATCTTAGCCGGTGAGAACCCTCTACAATTGTTTTTCAACTATTTATTTTGACATTTTGGGTGGCCCCGGTTTCAATAGTCGTACTGTAATTTGATTGGTTTATCCATAGTTGAAAGAGGTTTATCCTAAACCGCCATTACACCGAAAATCGTCACATCATTACATAGTGAATTTCAATTTGATTGTGGGTTTTTCCGACCCGTCAATCAATATTGAGGTGGAGTTTAGTTCAAGTTAACCATAATTTCACGAGTACAAGTTCTACCCTCTAACTCATTGACGCTTTACGAAAAACCCAAAATCACAATTTGCTAGTTGTGGTACAACGATTTTCACTGTAAATATTGTTTCCTTTTCGATGTTGAATTGACCCTTTGCAAACTTTGTTTGTTTTTCATAGAATATGCTAACCCTGGACCTTTCAATCGCTCTGATGTAAAAGAATTCTACACGAAGCTTAATAGCAAGTTACAGAAGTTGGTCTCTTCGAATTCATATTCTGAGGTCAACCTTGCTAAGCTATTTGCGACTTTCCTCTCTTGAAAACCATGCATATATATCTATGAGCTTGTGTACATTTGGTACAGATTGTGTGCATTCGTTTTCCACTTTACCACTGCAGTCTTACATCATCAATCTACCTTATATTCTAAAAACATTATAATAATTAAATTATAATTATTAGAACATTTCACGAAAAGGTGAAGGATTGCTTTGAAGGTATTGAAATAAAATGGATTTACTGTACTGATATAACGTCATTCAGCTCAGTCCACTGTCCATATTTACTATTCCCAATTTAATAAGCTAAATTAATGCTTTGAGAAAGGAAAATGAATCAACAATTGTAAAGTTATGCATATTACTCAAACATTTTGCCACATAGATGGACAATGTATGGACTGCATGTACATGCATGTACATGAATTGTCACGCTTACCACAATGTGGATTTTTCCATATAAATATTGCTTGTAACAAATTATTTTCAATTAAAACAAAAGTTTAATTAATAAGCTGTCTATTGTTATCATTATTAATAACAATCTCTGTCATACTTATCATCGTTCCCAAAAAATCATGGGTGATCGATGAAGTGGTTTACCGCTGACCTCTTATATGGGGCATATAATGTGAGTTGATTTTGTTTGATGTGTTGTTGTTCTCTATTATGGCAAGGGTTTTTCTCTGGGATATACGGCTTTCCACTTCACCCCTTTGCAAAAATGAACTTGTGAGCAAAATCGTGTGCGAAAAATAGTATGAAAAATGTTTTCATCCTTATTCGCTAAAGTCGTCATTATCTCATCGTCATTCACTGTTCTTATTATCATCAATCGACTCATCCCGTCATTATCTTTCACTCACTAGCGCTGTTTTTCTAGCGGCACATTAGCCTGAGGATCAGACCTTTCATCCCCCGATACTCGGGCTAGCGGCACATACCTGTATAGCAATATTTAACCCCATGCTTAAGAAACTTTCCTAATGAAGATATATAGCAGTTATACCGCTATTTCAAAAAACGTAGAATACTGAATAGTGTATTGCAAGACCGAAACGCATCTTTTGGCTATTGTTTTGAACGCTTATGATTGGACGATATATTTTAGTATAAAAGAAACTTTGTTCCAAAACAGAGTTTTTGCACATTTTATTTTTTACCTATAGGCTGCATGATATACTTTCAGTCTGAAAACTGAGACGTTCTTATGTGAGGAGGTTGCTATTGCCGCAGAACAATAGAGAGTTGCCTACTTCTTACACACATCATTACTTAATCAATTCTGGTCATAACAATAGTAAAACACACACAAAAAATGCTGGTCATAACAAGTTTGAATTCATTAGATAACTACAATACTTGTCAAAAGTAGTTGGCACTATTCTAGTTTTATCTCATAATTGACTACTTTAAAAATTTACCCCCTTTCCCCTCACATCAATGTTGGTGTGAAATGATAGCGATAGGTCAACCAATGACTCCCTTCTCAACATCGCCAAAGGGGGTGGTTTAAATGCCACATTCATGCCGACACTTTTGTCAAAGATTATAGCACAAAACCAACATTGGCTTTTCGGTCTTGGCTTGTTTTTTACTAGCTGCGACGTTTTTTAACTTCAAGTGAATCAAGAGGGCTAGGTATCTCAGTATTGTGGCTTAGAAACCATTTTTAACGTTTCTTAAGTGTGGACCCACTTTGTTTTTCCTTTTATGGTGTGTAGCTTCTTGAGTGACTCAACTGGCAGCTACGTAGTGTACATAATGTACGTAAAAACAAAATGATAGATGCCACGTACGTATATAATTTAAAACTATAGAAACTAGTTACCGCGTGTCTTATATGAATGTTCTGGATATATTTTGCCGTATCTCCGTTATTTCCGTTATTTTGGCAAGATATCCCCCACCCCTCCCCCACTCCCCCCCCCCCCCCCCCCAAGGGCGGGAGACGTTTCGAGCGCTAATTCTCGGTTTGCATGTGACGTCCGGAGGTCACATTTACTGTCCGCCAGCATGTAGAGATTTTGTCTGCGCATGCGTTTGTCTTGATGCTAAAATTCCTTTTCACGTCGAATGAAAGAATTTTATGCTGACATGGAACATTTAGTTTGCAATCTCATCTTGCACAACTATGTTCAAGAACCGAATTACTGAGATATCAAATGTTGACCGTGTATAGTGCGCTGTAGTTAATTATTTCAATCGAACAAACTCCGGATGGAAAAATATCACACGTCAAAGTCTGACAAAAGTGGATAAAAGGACCAGAACTTCAAACTTTCGAATACAAGTTTGGGCGCTAATTTAATCTATTAGGTAAACATAACAGCGCTATAAGTGTAAGGTAACCAAGGCAGTTTCATTGACGATCTAAGGCGTCTAATATCTCCTAATATAATGTAATACACAAAGTAGCGTGTTGGTTATAACTTCTACTAAAAGTTTTGACCTGCACATTGGTTTATCGTCCAACATGCTACTTGAAAGTACGCAGTTCTGGTCTTTCTTTTCACTTTTGTCAAACTTTGACGTGTGATATTTTTCCATCCGGAGTTTGTTCGATTGAAATAATTAACTACAGCGCACTAGTAGACGGTCAACATTTGATATCTCAGTAATTCGGTTCTTGAACATAGTTGTGCAAGATGAGATTGCAAACTAAATGTTCCATGTCAGCATAAAATTCTTTCATTCGACGTGAAAAGGAATTTTAGCCTCAAAACAAACGCATGCGCAGACAAAATCTCTACATGCTCTGTCCGCCATCTTTGTGTACAAGTAGCTCATTAGCATATGCCAAAACGCACACGTGTGTCAGTATTTCTATTTTGATATTACTATGTCAAGTGTTTTTATAAGCGATTCTAATAAAAAAAATGTCGAAGCAAAACCAAAAGCGCAAGCAGGCTAGCCCCTTATTGATATATGCACGGTTTGATTGGCACATCACGACAGGCATTTATTATAGTAGACTAGTGATGTCACAGACGGTATTTATCATGTCAAATATTGAAATTGTGCTATATATTTCCATCTAATTATGACCTTTCACAGTCGATTTTGGCCTTTGAAATAAGAAATAATAAACGCCTTAACTGTCTTTTATTGATAGTAAAGTAACAAAGTATGACATATAAACCTATATTAAGAACATGCGGCGTATTAACAATTTTTTAAACTATTTTAAAAAACTCATTAATAATTCATGAGCTATTAGTCCAATCGGGGCATTCCAATTTGGTCACATGCATGACTTTTATACCCCATAAAACACTGCCATAGGTACATTATATAAAAACACATGTGTCTTTATGATAAAGGTACGTGTGTCTTTATGATAAAGGTACGTGTGTCTTTATGTACCTATGACACTTGTAAAGGTCTCAGTTTTAATCTCTCATCATTGACCTTTACTAGAGGCATCACCCGAAACAATGCTATCAAGCTCCTACTATATTATACACGACCTTTCTCAAATGTGGGATGCCAAATGTGGTGCTTAATGGTGCATGGTGTGATATGAGAATGCGCAGTGTACCTTGCAAATAAAGTTTGTCTCCAAATTGGACTTTTCTTCAAGAAACTTTTATAATTTAGTTTTGAATAAGTGTTGGAGTTTTTTAAGCTATATAAAAAACTCGCAGCACGTGTTTTATCAAGGATCAAAAACCCTCGCTGCGCTCGGGTTTTTATCCTTGATAAAACACTGCTGCTCGTTTTTTATATACTACTTAAAAAATTCATGAATAATTAATGAGACATTTTCAAAAGAAATCATGACCATGACGAGTGTTGTATTAAAATCTGATACAACACTAGTGTTGTATATCCTGATTTGCATAAGTTTTAACTGGTAATTTTACGGCAAAATTTATTTTAATCTTGAAAATTTTGGTAAAATATGAAAGAGCTAACCTAGACATTTTTTAAGTAGTTTACAACATTCGCGTCCGTGTTGTATCGGCGATACAACACGGCCGCTCATGTTGTAAACACTACTAAAATGTACAAAATGCAGCGTCAAGTTCATTTTTAAGCTTGAAAGTTTATTGTATCAGTCTTTCCTTGTCTCTTCTATAAACAAATTCTGGTCACTCCGCATTGTTTAAACGTTTTCTTATTAATTGACTCGCGTTTGGAAACTGTTTATATCACTGGCTGGTCGCTGCATGTGATCCAAAACTAATTGCTATCGCGATCGGTTGTACAGCGTTCTTTTCGGGGTTTTTTCCCCCCGAAGCTTTTATTACTATTTTGCTTGTGGTTGCATGTCTATCTCCCATGGTTGCATACACTGTGTAGTTGCTATCTTGAACCTTGCAGGGTCTTCTATGGCCATATGGCTTCGAGCCGCCTGCTTGTCTCGATTTGCCGTCACCTGGCCCACAGCACACCAGATCAAACGTGCTCTCGACTTGTGGTTGTCTACCCAAGTTATTCCATTCTTCGAACATGGTCAAGAAAACATGTTTATCTGGGCTTTTGAGCTGCGGCTCTGAGGTCAACATCAGTCCAATGAAGTTGTCATGAAGATCGAAGTTGTAAGGACACTCCCAGAGAATGTGCAAGTTGGTTTGATAGTCGAGCATGTATGTGACTACTCCAGTACTTCCTGTACAAGCCCAGCTTCCCGAGTTATGCCACAAACACTGGTCTTGCCTTTTCGACTCTAGATAAGGGATTGGTGGTACTTTGTTATGGCCATGATGAAGATACCATTTAACAAGGTGAATGTCGTGTTCAGAGCCGTTGTAAATGCTCATGGCATTTCTTCGTCCACCTCCCTCAGCAAACAAGCCAAATGCATTCGTCGTGCGAGCAGATCGAGACTCGAAACCTTCAATGGCACCTTGAACTGCTTTAACTTTATCCATGTATGGTATAATAGATTTAGTTATCTCTTCCATTAAAGCAGTCTCCATGTTGGAACTGGTTGTCTTGTTTTTCTTGGCCGAATGCGGAAAATTCGTAAATAATTCGTGGAACTGACTAGCCTGACAAGACCTGACGATGCCTACCCATAATCCTACACCACAGATTCTTTATAATAATGCGGCTACCATGGTAACGGCTAGTCAGGTTGAATCATTTTCTTTAGAACTGCTTTTTTCAGTTTGCCAGAGAAATACACTGTCTTTTTTTCTCAGAGAACAATTAGAAATCGTGGGCTCTGAAAATTGAATCCTTTTGAAAAATCCTATTTTTAATGTCTAGTCTTGTAAATCATTGAAAAATATTCTGAATTTGTTTAGCTTTCTATATATATTTGCACTGTCTGGCAGGTTCTACCTGAGCATGTGTACATTTTGTCTGCGCATGCGTGTATTTTTATCATTTGCATAACTTTCCATGTAGAATGGAAAAATTTTACGCTAACATGGAACATTTGGTTGAAATATCATCCTTCAAAATAATGTTGAAGTAACCAAGATACTAAGAAATGAAAAGCCTACCTTCCATTAGTGTGCTGTGGATAATTATTTCAATTGAATGCACTACAGATGGAAAAATATCATGCTTCAAAGTCAGTGTAAAGTAGCAAAAAGGACCAGAACTTAGTACTTTCGAGTAAATTTTTGGTAAATCTAAAAGTAGAAGTCATTACCAACATGATACGGCGTGGATTGGATTATATTAGGAAATTTTAAACATAATAGTCCATGAGCTAAGAGCTAAATTTTTGTCTTGTGGTACCATTAAAGGGCACCAATTAGCTTTGTTTAGTGTTTTGAATAGTTCAAAGCCTGTAGATTCTGAATTAGCATGATAGACTTTTTGAAACAGTAGCTTAGTGAGATATAGGGGGCAGACTGTGACGTCATCAATTCGCAATGAAAACTTCTACTTCAGCACTTTATCCTCCGAAATTCTCGCAGATTATTCTATCTTTGACATCGCCCCCAATTTATTGAAAGATTGGCCTTTCTCATGTTTACTTTTTGCAAAACTGTAGCTTGTTTTGGTGGTGTTGTTCATTGCTACTGTTCTTGTTGTTGCTGTTCTAGTCGTTTCTGCTGTTGTTATTGTTCGTGATGCTGTAGCTTGTTTTGGTGTTGTTGTTGTTCATTGCTACTGTTCTTGTTGTTGCTGTTTTAGTCGTTTCTGCTGTTGTTATTGTTCGTGATGCTGTAGCTTGTTTTGGTGGTGTTGTTCATTGCTACTGTTCTTGTTGTTGCTGTTCTAGTCGTTTCTGCTGTTGTAGTTATTGTTGGTGATACTGTAGCCTGTTTTGTTGCTGTTGTTGTTGTTGTACCTGCAAATGTTGTTGTTATAGATTGCTTGCTACTCGTATTGTTCCCTTGATGGTCTTCAGGTTGTTCTACTCGCACTGCCTCATTTTCACTGCCTCATTTTTGGTTGTTTGTTGAAATAACAAATGTAGATGCTGGTATCATGGGACAAAATCGAGGTGTCTTTTTTTCCCACCTCCACCTCATTCCTTAACAATTTCAACATTATGTATGTAGTAAGAAGACCGAGTAACGTGTGTGACATTCAGTAGGATAGTTAGTGATTGATATTTGTTTGTTTTCAGGGCTGGCAGAAGTGCGAGGACCCGTCATGTGATCATCGTACACGTCAAGTGCCCCTGACACGCCATAGGGGACTCCCCTTACATCATACCCCTGGTAACATTGATAAACGTTTTGTTTTGCTGCGTCTTTGTTCTTTGATTGTTTAATTGTTCTTTCGACTTGTTTGTTCCTTTGTATTGTTTTTTTGTTCCTTTGTGTTATATGTCCATTCGTTTGTTTCTATGTTATTTGTTCTTAGCTCATTTTGTTTGTTTCTTTGATAGTTTTTTTTATTTGTTTGTTTCTTTGTTCATTTTGTGTTTGTTTCTTTGATAGTTTTTTTTATTTGTTTGTTTCGTTGTTCATTTCTTTCTTTGTTTTGTCTATTTGATCAAGTGTTCCTGTTTTGTTCGTATTGTTTATTTTGTGTATATTTTTTATTTGTTTGTTGTTCAATCGCTTGTTTATTAGTTAGTTAGTTATCTCGATGAATTCCTGTCAAGTTGAACTATCTATTTGTCTTTGTAGTATTCAGATACGTCATTGTACAACCAAATACTGTACTATAGTCGTCTATTTGACACTGAACACGCCTTGAAAAGCCTTGGCAAGGATGCAAGTAAGTGATAAATAGAAGAGTAAAAACTATTAAAAAAAAAACACGAAAATAATACTGATCAAGTTTTTATCACTTGAGAAATGCATCATAATTTTTACTGTTGCATTATCTTTGCAGTTACATTTATTTTGCCACGCTCTTTTGCATTGTTAATTTGATTAGTTTATCCATAGTTAATAGAGGTTTATCCTAAACCGCCATTACAGCGAAAATTGTTACATCGTTGCATAGTGATTTCAATTTGATTTTTTTTTCCCGATCCGTCAACCAGTATTAAGGTGAAGTTTAGTTCAAGTTAACCATGACTTAACGAGTTAAAGTACAAGCTCTGTCTGCAACTGAACTGATTGATGCCATACGGAAACAAATCAAAATCAAATAGAAATTGCACAATTTGCTAGTTGTGCATGGTTCAACGATTTTCACTGTAAATATTATTTCCTTTTCGATGTTAAAAAATGACCCTTTGCAAACTTTGTTTTTCATAGAATTTCCTACCACTGCAGTTCTCAAGCGCTCTGATGTAAAAGAATTCTACACGAAGCTTGATAGCAAGTTACAGAAGTTGGTCTCTTCGAACTCATATTCTGAGGTCAACCTTGCTAAGCTATTTGCGACTTTCCTCTCTTGAAAACCATGCATATTTATCTAGTATGAGCTTGTGTACATTTGGTACAGATTGTGTACATTCGTTTTCCACTTTACCACTGCAGTCTTACATCATCAATCTACCTTATATTCTAAAAACATTATAATAATAAAATTATAATAATTAGAACATTTCACGAAAAGACGAAGGATTGCTTTGAAGGTATTGAAATAAAATGGATTTACTGTACTGATATAACGCCATGCAGCTCAGTCCACTGTCCAGATTTACTACTCCCAATTTAATAAGCTAAATTAATGCTTTGAGAAAGGAAAATGAATCAACAATTGTAAAGTTATGCATATTGCTCAAACATTTTGCCACACAGATGGACAATGTATGGACTGCATGTACATGCATGTACATGAATTGTCACGCTTACCACAATGTGGATTTTTCCATATAAATATTGCTTGTAACAAATTATTTTCAATTAAAACAAAAGTTTAATTAATAAGCTGTCTATTTTTATCATTATTAATAACAATCTCTGTCATCATTATCATCGTTCCCAAAAAATCATGGGTGATCGATGAAGTGGTTTACCGCTGACCTCTCATCTCGGGCATAGATAATGTGATTTGATTTTGTTTGATGTGTTGTTCTCTATTATGGCAAGGGTTTTTCTCTAGGATATACGGCTTTCCACTGCACCCCTTTGCAAAAATGAACTTGTGAGCAGAATTGTGTGCGAAAAATAGTATGAAAAATGTTTTCATCCTTATTCGCTAAAGTCGTCATTATCTCATCGTCATTCACTGCTCTTATTATCATCAATCGACTCATCCCGTCCTCATTATCTTTCACTCACTAGCGCTGTTATTCTAGCGGATCAGGTCTTTCATCCCCCGATACTCAGGCTAGCGGCACATACCTGTATAGCAATATTTAACCCCATGCTTAAGAAACTTTCCTAATGAAGATATATAGCAGTTATACCGCTATTTCAAAAAACGTAGAATACTGAATAGTGCATTGCAAGACCGAAACGCATCTTTTGGCTATTGTTTTGAACGCTTATGATTGGACGATATCTTTAAGTATAAAAGAAACTTTGTTCCAAAACAGAGTTTTTGCACATTTTATTTTTAAAATGTGTTACCTATAGGCTGATATACTTTCAGTCTGAAAACTGAGACGTTCTTATGTGGGGAGGTTGCTATTGCCGCAGAACAATAGAGAGTTGCCTACTTCTTACACACATTACTAAATCAATTCTGGTCATAACAACAGTAAAACACACACACAAAATTCTGGTCATAACATTAAGTTTGAATTCATTAGATAACTACAATCCTTGTCAAAAGTAGTTGGCACTATTTTAGTTTTATCTCATAATTGACTACTTTAAAAATTTACCCCCTTTCCCCTCACACCAATGTTGGTGTGAAATGATAGCGATAGGTCAACCAATGACTCCCTTCTCAACATCGCCAAAGGGGACGGTTTAAATGCCACATTCGTGCCGACACTTTTGTCAAAGATTATAGCACAAAAACAACATTTGCTTTTCGGTCTTGGCTTGATGCTTTTTGTTTTTTACTAGCTGCGACGTTTTTAAACTTCAAGTGAATCAAGAGGGCTAGGTATCTATTGTGGCTTAGAAACCATTTTTAACGTTTCTTAAGCTAGTGTGGACCCACTTTGTTTTTCCTTTTATGGTGTGTAGCTTCTTGAGTGACTCAACTGGCAGCTACGTAGTGTACATAATGTACGTAAAAACAAAATGATAGATGCCACGTATATAATTTAAAACTATAGAAACTAGTTACCGCGTGTCTTATATGAATGTTCTGGATATATTTTGCCGTATCTCCGTTATTTCCGTTATTTTGGCAAGATATCCCCACCCCCCTCCCGCCCCCCCCCCCCCCCCCCCCCCAAGGGCGGGAGACGTTTCGAGCGCTAATTCTCGGTTTGCATGTGACGTCCGAAGGTCACATTTACTGTCCGCCAGCATGTAGAGATTTTGTCTGCGCATGCGTTTGTCTTGATGCTAAAATTCCTTTTCACGTCGAATGAAAGAATTTTATGCTGACATGGAACATTTAGTTTGCAATCTCATCTTGCACAACTATGTTCAAGAACCGAATTACTGAGATATCAAATGTTGACCGTGTATAGTGCGCTGTAGTTAATTATTTCAATCGAACAAACTCCGGATGGAAAAATATCACACGTCAAAGTCTGACAAAAGTGGATAAAAGGACCAGAACTTCAAACTTTCGAATACAAGTTTGGGCGCTAATTTAATCTATTAGGTAAACATAACAGCGCTATAAGTGTAAGGTAACCAAGGCAGTTTCATTGACGATCTAAGGCGTCTAATATCTCCTAATATAATGTAATACACAAAGTAGCGTGTTGGTTATAACTTCTACTAAAAGTTTTGACCTGCACATTGGTTTATCGTCCAACATGCTACTTGAAAGTACGCAGTTCTGGTCTTTCTTTTCACTTTTGTCAGACTTTGACGTGTGATATTTTTCCATCCGGAGTTTGTACGATTGAAATAATTAACTACAGCGCACTAGTAGACGGTCAACATTTGATATCTCAGTAATTCGGTTCTTGAACATAGTTGTGCAAGATGAGATTGCAAACTAAATGTTCCATGTCAGCATAAAATTCTTTCATTCGACGTGAAAAGGAATTTTAGCCTCAAAACAAACGCATGCGCAGACAAAATCTCTACATGCTCTGTCCGCCATCTTTGTGTATAGTACAAGTAGCTCATTAGCATATGCCAAAACGCACACGTGTGTCAGTATTTCTATTTTGATATTACTATGTCAAGTGTTTTTATAAGCGATTCTAATAAAAAAAATGTCGAAGCAAAACCAAAAACGCAAGCAGGCTAGCCCCTTATTGATATATGCACGGTTTGATTGGCACATCACGACAGGCATTTATTATAGTAGACTAGTGATGTCACAGACGGTATTAATCATGTCAAATATTGAAATTGTGCTATATATTTCCATCTAATTATGACCTTTCACAGTCGATTTTGGCCTTTGAAATAAGAAATAATAAACGCCTTAACTGTCTTTTATTGATAGTAAAGTAACAAAGTATGACATATAAACCTATATTAAGAACATGCGGCGTATTAACAAGTTTTTAAACTATTTTAAAAAACCATTAATAATTCATGAGCTATTAGTCCAATCGGGGCATTCCAATTTGGTCACATGCATGACCTTTATACCCCATAAAACACTGCCATAGGTACATTATATAAAAACACATGTGTCTTTATGATAAAGGTACGTGTGTCTTTATGATAAAGGTACGTGTGTCTTTATGTACCTATGACACTTGTAAAGGTCTCAGTTTTAATCTCTCATCATTGACCTTTACTAGAGGCATCACCTAAAACAATGCTATCAAGCTCCTACTATATTATACTCGACCTTTCTCAAATGTGGGATGCCAAATGTGGTGCTTAATGGTGCATGGTGTGATATGAGAATGCGCAGTGTACCTTGCAAATAAAGTTTGTCTCCAAATTGGACTTTTCTTCAAGAAACTTTTATAATTTAGTTTTGAATAAGTGTTGGAGTTTTTTAAGCTATATAAAAAACTCGCAGCACGTGTTTTATCAAGGATCAAAAACCCTCGCTGCGCTCGGGTTTTTATCCTTGATAAAACACTGCTGCTCGTTTTTTATATACTACTTAAAAAATTCATGAATAATTAATGAGACATTTTCAAAAGAAATCATGACCATGACGAGTGTTGTATTAAAATCTGATACAACACTAGTGTTGTATATCCTGATTTGCATAAGTTTTAACTGGTAATTTTACGGCAAAATTTATTTTAATCTTGAAAATTTTGGTAAAATATGAAAGAGCTAACCTAGACATTTTTTAAGTAGTTTACAACATTCGCGTCCGTGTTGTATCGGCGATACAACACGGCCGCTCATGTTGTAAACACTACTAAAATGTACAAAATGCAGCGTCAAGTTCATTTTTAAGCTTGGAAGTTTATTGTATCACAGGAAGCCCAATCTCATAGATCGAGGCGCTTTATAATAAGGCTTTCTATGTAGAATTATTCTCAAATCTATAACTCGTCGATAAAATAAAGGAAATAAACTGTAACCTTCGTGGATTGTTTCTTGTGTCTTTCTTGCTATCTGGTTGCGATTTCAGGCTGTTTGGGCGGTTTTTAGCTATGTTTTAGCTATGTTCTCCCCCTACTACTAAGAACAAGACAAGGAAGGAGACCTTGGGTCGGCCAACGGACCGAGTTGCTCTCGAAAATCGCTCAAATTCTCACACTAAATCGCATTCCCTTGCCTTGATACTCCGCAACACGAAAGCCAGATAGTTACCCTTTACGATTATCAAAAAATGTCTCATAAAAGTTATCCCCTCGAGGAATAAATCCGGCGAGAATTTCAAATTACCGGCCATTTTGAATGGCTTCGTATGCGCGGCAGGGATTTCTTGTGCAGCTCGACGAGCGTGACAGCGCGGACGGCCTGGACTCTAGTCAAATCTCTCCCAGCTACCCCTCCCCCTACTCTACGAAATCCAAGACTCAGTCACCCCGGGGAGGGCGACATTGGTAAGTATCCTTTGTTATTCGCCGACCAATGACAAAGGATACTTAACAATGTCGCCCTCCCCGGGGTGACTGAGTCTTGGATTTCGTAGAGTAGGGGGAGGGGTAGCTGGGAGAGATTTGACTAGAGTCCAGGCCGTCCGCGCTGTCACGCTCGTCGAGCTGCACAAGAAATCCCTGCCGCGCATACGAAGCCATTCAAAATGGCCGGTAATTTGAAATTCTCGCCGGATTTATTCCTCGAGGGGATAACTTTTATGAGACATTTTTTGATAATCGTAAAGGGTAACTATCTGGCTATCGTGTTGCGGAGTGTCAAGGCAAGGGAATGCGATTTAGTGTGAGAATTTGAGCGATTTTCGAGAGCAACTCGGTCCGTTGGCCGACCCAAGGTCTCCTTCCTTGTCTTGTTCTCAGTAGTAGGGGGAGAACATAGCTAAAACATAGCTAAAAACCGCCCAAACAGCCTGAAATCGCTACCAGATAGCAAGAAAGACACAAGAAACAATCCACGAAGGTTACAGTTTATTTCCTTTATTTTTCGACGAGTTATAGATTTGAGAATAATTCTACATAGAAAGCCTTATTATAAAGCGCCTCGATCTATGAGATTGGGCTTCCTGTGATTGTATCAGTCTTTCCTTGTCTCTTCTATAAACAAATTCTGGTCACTCCGCATTGTTTAAACGTTTTCTTATTAATATTGACTCGCGTTTGGAAACTGTTTATATCACTGGCTGGTCGCTGCATGTGATCCAAAACTAATTGCTATCGCGATCGGTTGTTCAGCGTTCTTTTCGGTTTTTTTTTCCCCCGAAGCTGTTATTACTATTTTGCTTGTGGTTGCATGTATATCTCCCATGGTTGCATACACTGTGTAGTTGCTATTTTGAACCTTGCAGGGTCTTCTATGGCCATATGGCTTCGAGCCGCCTGCTTGTCTCGATTTGCCGTCACCTGGCCCACAGCACACCAGATCAAACGTGCTCTCGACTTGTGGTTGTCTACCCAAGTTATTCCATTCTTCAAACATGCTCAAGAAAACATGTTTATCTGGGGTTTTGAGCTTCGGCTCTGAGGTCAACATCAATCCAATGAAGTTGTCATGAAGATCGAAGTTGTAAGGACACTCCCAGAGAATGTGCAAGTTGGTTTGATAGTCGAGCATGTATGTGACTACTCCAGTACTTCCTGTACAAGCCCAGCTTCCCGAGTTATGCCACAAACACTGGTCTTGCCTTTTCGACTCTAGATAAGGGATTGGTGGTACTTTGTTATGGCCGTGATGAAGATACCATTTAACAAGGTGAATGTCGTGTTCAGTGCCGTTGTAAATGCTCATGGCATTTCTTCGTCCACCTCCCTCAGCAAACAAGCCAAATGCATTCGTCGTGCGAGCAGATCGAGACTCGAAACCTTCAATGGCACCTTGAACTGCTTTAACTTTATCCATGTATGGTATAATAGATTTAGTTATCTTTTCCATTAAAGCAGTCTCCATGTTGGAACTGGTTGTCTTGTTTTTCTTGGCCGAATGCGGAAAATTCGTAAATCGAGATGAGGTAATTCGTGGAACTGACTAACCTGACAATGCCTACCCATAATCCTACACCACAGATTCTTTATAATAAATGCGGCTACCATGGTGACGGCTAGTCAGTTTGAATCATTTTCTTTAGAACTGCTTTTTTCAGTTTGCCAGAGAAATACACTGTCTTTTTTTCTCAGAGAACAATTAGAAATCGTGGGCTCTGAAAATTGAATCCTTTTGAAAAATCCCATTTTTAATGTCTAGTCTTGTAAATCATTGAAAGATATTCTGAATTTGTTCTATATATATTTGCACTGTCTGGCAGGTTCTACCTGAGCATGTGTACATTTTGTCTGCGCATGCGTGTATTTTTATCATTTGCATAACTTTCCATGTAGAATGGAAAAATTTTACGCTAACATGGAACATTTGGTTGAAATATCATCCTTCAAAATAATGTTGAAGTAACCAAGATACTAAGAAATGAAAAGCCTACCTTCCATTAGTGTGCTGTGGATAATTATTTCAATTGAATGCACTACAGATGGAAAAATATCATGCTTCAAAGTCAGTGTAAAGTAGCAAAAAGGACCAGAACTTAGTACTTTCGAGTACATTTTTGGTAAATCTAAAACCAACATGATACGGCGTGGATTGGATTATATTAGGAAATTTTAAACATAATAGTCCATGAGTAAGAGCTAAATTTTTGTCTTGTGGTACCATTAAAGGGCACCAAGCTTTGTTTAGTGTTTTGAATAGTTCAAAGCCTGTAGATTCTGAATTAGCATGATAGACTTTTGGAAACAGTAGCTTAGTGAGATATAGGGGGCAGACTGTGACGTCATCAATTCGCAATGAAAACTTCTACTTCAGCACTTTATCCTCCGAAATTCTCGCAGATTATTCTATCTTTGACATCGCCCCCAATTTATTGAAAGATTGGCCTTTCTCATGTTTACTTTTTGCAAAACTGTAGCTTGTTTTGGTGGTGTTGTTCATTGCTACTGTTCTTGTTGTTGCTGTTTTAGTCGTTTCTGCTGTTGTTATTGTTCGTGATGCTGTAGCTTGTTTTGGTGGTGTTGTTCATTGCTACTGTTCTTGTTGTTGCTGTTCTAGTCGTTTCTGCTGTTGTAGTTATTGTTGGTGATACTGTAGCCTGTTTTGTTGCTGTTGTTGTTGTTGTACCTGCAAATGTTGTTGTTATAGATTGCTTGCTACTCGTATTGTTCCCTTGATGGTCTTCAGGTTGTTCTACTCGCACTGCCTCATTTTCACTGCCTCATTTTTGGTTGTTTGTTGAAATAACAAATGTAGATGCTGGTATCATGGGACAAAATCGAGGTGTCTTTTTTCCCCACCTCCACCTCATTCCTTAACAATTTCAACATTATGTATGTAGTAAGAAGACCGAGTAACGTGTGTGACATTCAGTAGGATAGTTAGTGATTGATATTTGTTTGTTTTCAGGGCTGGCAGAAGTGCGAGGACCCGTCATGTGATCATCGTACACGTCAAGTGCCCCTGACACGCCATAGGGGACTCCCCTTACATCATACCCCTGGTAACATTGATAAACGTTTTGTTTTGCTGCGTCTTTGTTCTTTGATTGTTTAATTGTTCTTTCGACTTGTTTGTTCCTTTGTATTGTTTTTTTGTTCCTTTGTGTTATATGTCCATTCGTTTGTTTCTATGTTATTTGTTCTTAGCTCATTTTGTTTGTTTCTTTGATAGTTTTTTTTATTTGTTTGTTTCTTTGTTCATTTTGTGTTTGTTTCTTTGATAGTTTTTTTTATTTGTTTGTTTCGTTGTTCATTTCTTTCTTTGTTTTGTCTATTTGATCAAGTGTTCCTGTTTTGTTCGTATTGTTTATTTTGTGCACATTTTTTATTTGTTTGTTGTTCAATCGCTTGTTTATTAGTTAGTTAGTTATCTCGATGAATTCCTGTCAAGTTGAACTATCTATTTGTCTTTGTAGTATTCAGATACGTCATTGTACAACCAAATACTGTACTATAGTCGTCTATTTGACACTGAACACGCCTTGAAAAGCCTTGGCAAGGATGCAAGTAAGTGATAAATAGAAGAGTAAAAACTATTAAAAACAAACACGAAAATAATACTGATCAAGTTTTTATCACTTGAGAAATGCATCATAATTTTTACTGTTGCATTATCTTTGCAGTTACATTTATTTTGCCACGCTCTTTTGCATTATTAATTTGATTAGTTTATCCATAGTTAATAGAGGTTTATCCTAAACCGCCATTACAGCGAAAATTGTTACATCGTTGCATAGTGATTTCAATTTGATTTTTTCCCCCGATCCGTCAACCAGTATTAAAGTGAAGTTTAGTTCAAGTTAACCATGACTTAACGAGTTAAAGTACAAGCTTTGTCTGCAACTGAACTGATTGATGCCATACGGAAACAAATCAAAATCAAATAGAAATTGCACAATTTGCTAGTTGTGGTTCAACGATTTTCACTGTAAATATTATTTTCTTTTCGATGTTAAATTGACCCTTGAAACTTTGTTTTTCATAGAAAATGCGTTCAAGCGCTCTGATGTAAAAGAATTCTACACGAAGCTTGATAGCAAGTTACAGAAGTTGGTCTCTTCGAACTCATATTCTGAGGTCAACCTTGCTAAGCTATTTGCGACTTTCCTCTCTTGAAAACCATGCATATATATCTATGAGCTTGTGTACATTTGGTACAGATTGTGTGCATTCGTTTTCCACTTTACCACTGCAGTCTTACATCATCAATCTACCTTATATTCTAAAAACATTATAATAATTAAATTATAATAATAAGCCGAACATTTCACGAAAAGACGAAGGATTGCTTTGAAGGTATTGAAATAAAATGGATTTACTGTACTGATAAAACGCCATTTAGCTCCACTGTCCATATTAATTACTACTCCCAATTTAATAAGCTAAATTAATGCTTTGAGAAAGGAAAATGAATCAACAATTGTAAAGTTATGCATATTACTCAAACATTTTGCCACATAGATGGACAATGTATGGACTGCATGTACATGCATGTACATGAATTGTCACGCTTACCACAATGTGGATTTTTCCATATAAATATTGCTTGTAACAAATTATTTTCAATTAAAACAAAAGTTTAATTAATAAGCTGTCTATTGTTATCATTATTAATAACAATCTCTGTCATACTTATCATCGTTCCCAAAAAATCATGTGTGATCGATGAAGTGGTTTACCGCTGACCTCTTATATGGGGCATAGATAATGTGAGTTGATTTTGTTTGATGTGTTGTTGTTCTCTATTATGGCAAGGGTTTTTCTCTAGGATATACGGCTTTCCACTGCACCCCTTTGCAAAAATGAACTTGTGAGCAGAATTGTGTGCGAAAAATAGTATGAAAAATGTTTTCATCCTTATTCGCTAAAGTCGTCATTATCTCATCGTCATTCACTGTTCTTATTATCATCAATCGACTCATCCCGTCATTATCTTTCACTCACTAGCGCTGTTATTCTAGCGGCACATTAGCCTGAGGATCAGGCCTTTCATCCCCCGATACTCAGGCTAGCGGCACATACCTGTATAGCAATATTTAACTCCATGCTTAAGAAACTTTCCTAATGAAGATATATAGCAGTTATACCGCTATTTCAAAAAACGTAGAATACTGAATAGTGCATTGCAAGACCGAAATGCATCTTTTGGCTATTGTTTTGAACGCTTATGATTGGACGATATCTTTAAGTATAAAAGAAACTTTGTTCCAAAACAAAGTTTTTGCACATTTTATTTTTAAAATGTGTTACCTATAGGCTGATATACTTTCAGTCTGAAAACTGAGACGTTTTAATGTGGGGAGGTTGCTATTGCCGCAGAACAATAGAGAGTTGCCTACTTCTTACACATATCATTACTTAATCAATTCTGGTCATAACAATAGTAAAACACACAAAAAATTCTGGTCATAACAAGTTTGAATTCATTAGATAACTACAATCCTTGTCAAAAGTAGTTGGCACTATTTTAGTTTTATCTCATAATGACTACTTTAAAAATTTACCCCCTTTCCCCTCACATCAATGTTGGTGTGAAATGATAGCGATAGGTCAACCAATGACTCCCTTCTCAACATCGCCAAAGGGGACGGTTTAAATGCCACATTCGTGCCGACACTTTTGTCAAAGATTATAGCACAAAAACAACATTTGCTTTTCGGTCTTGGCTTGATGCTTTTTGTTTTTTACTAGCTGCGACGTTTTTTAACTTCAAGTGAATCAAGAGGGCTAGGTATCTATTGTGGCTTAGAAACCAGTTTTAACGTTTCTTAAGTGTGGACCCACTTTGTTTTTCCTTTTATGCTTCTTGAGTGACTCAACTGGCAGCTACGTAGTGTACATAATGTACGTAAAAACAAAATGATAGATGCCACGTATATAATTTAAAACTATAGAAACTAGTTACCGCGTGTCTTATATGAATATTCTGGATTTACTTTGCCGTATCTCCGTTATTTCCGTTATTTTGGCAAGATATCCCCCCCCCCCCCCCCAAGGGCGGGAGATCGACGTTTCGAGCGCTAATTCTCGGTTTGCATGTGACGTCCGGAGGTCACATTTACTGTCCGCCAGCATGTAGAGATTTTGTCTGCAGATGCGTTTGTCTTGATGCTAAAATTCCTTTTCACGTCGAATGAAAGAATTTTATGCTGACATGGAACATTTAGTTTGCAATCTCATCTTGCACAACTATGTTCAAGAACCGAATTACTGAGATATCAAATGTTGACCGTCTATAGTGCGCTGTAGTTAATTATTTCAATCGAACAAACTCCGGATGGAAAAATATCACACGTCAAAGTCTGACAAAAGTGGATAAAAGGACCAGAACTTCAAACTTTCGAATACAAGTTTGGGCGCTAATTTAATCTATTAGGTAAACATAACAGTGTAAGGCTAAGTGTAAGGTAACCAAGGCAGTTTTATTGACGATCTAAGACGTGTAATATCTCCTAATATAATGTAATACACAAAGTAGCGTGTTGGTTATAACTTCTACTAAACGTTTTGACCTGCACATTGGTTTATCGTCCAACATGTTACTTGAAAGTACGCAGTTCTGGTCTTTCTTTTCACTTTTGTCAGACTTTGACGTGTGATATTTTTCCATCCGGAGTTTGTTCGATTGAAATAATTAACTACAGCGCATTAGTAGACGGTCAACATTTGATATCTCAGTAATTCGGTTCTTGAACATAGTTGTGCAAGATGAGATTGCAAACTAAATGTTCCATGTCAGCATAAAATTCTTTCATTCGACGTGAAAAGGAATTTTAGCCTCAAAACAAACGCATGCGCAGACAAAATCTCTACATGCTCTGTCCGCCATCTTTGTGTACAAGTAGCTCATTAGCATATGCCAAAACGCACACGTGTGTCAGTATTTCTATTTCGATATTACTATGTCAAGTGTTTTTATAAGCGATTCTAATAAAAAAAATGTCGAAGCAAAACCAAAAGCGCAAGCAGGCTAGCCCCTTATTGATATGCACGGTTTGATTGGCACATCACGACAGGCATTTATTATAGTAGACTAGTGATGTCACAGACGGTATTAATCATGTCAAATATTGAAATTGTGCTATATATTTCCATCTAATTATGACCTTTCACAGTCGATTTTGGCCTTTGAAATAAGAAATAATAAACGCCTTAACTGTCTTTTATTGATAGTAAAGTAACAAAGTATGACATATAAACCTATATTAAGAACATGCGGCGTATTAACAATTTTTTAAACTATTATAAACATCAGCTACTGTAATTAAACTTATGCAAATGAACACGACGAACAAGAGAAACTGCTGGATCATCAGCTGAAGCGTAATGTTTTTAAATGTTGTCGAGCGTGACACAATATTTTGCTTGTGCTTTTCATTCAAACAATGAATAAGGTTGCCAAATAAAGTTTATAAATGTCGGCTAAAATGTAAAAAAATGCAGCGTCATGTTCCATATTTTTGAGCTTGAACGTTTATTGTATCAGTCTTTCCTTGTCTCTTCTATAAACAAATTCTGGTCACTCCGCATTGTTTAAACGTTTTCTTATTAATTGACTCGCGTTTGGAAACTGTTGTCACTGGCTGGTCGCTGCATGTGATCCAAAACTAATTGCTATCGGTTGTACAAATACGTACTCTAAATAGCGTTCTTTTTTTTTTTTACCGCGAGCATTTTCCTGTTAGTTTCAAGCTTTTATCACTATTTTGCTTGTGGTTGCATGTCTATCTCCCATGGTTGCATACACTGTGTAGTTGCTATCTTGAACCTTGCAGGGTCTTCTATGGCCATATGGCTTCGAGCCGCCTGCTTGTCTCGATTTGCCGTCACCTGGCCCACAGCACACCAGATCAAACGTGCTCTCGAGTCGTGGTTGTCTACCCAAGTTATTCCACTCTTCAAACATGCCCAAGAAAACATGTTTATCTGGTTTCTTGAGCTGCGGCTCTGATGTCAACATCAGTCCAATGAAGTTGTCATGAAGATCGAAATTGTAAGGACACTCCCAGAGAATGTGCAAGTTGGTTTGATAGTCGAGCATGTATGTGACTACTCCAGTACTTCCTGTACAAGCCCAGCTTCCCGAGTTATGCCACAAACACTGGTCTTGCCTTTTCGACTCTAGATAAGGGATTGGTGGTACTTTGTTATGGCCATGATGAAGATACCATTTAACAAGGTGAATGTCGTGTTCAGTGCCGTTGTAAATGCTCATGGCATTTCTTCGTCCACCTCCCTCAGCAAACAAGCCAAATGCATTCGTCACGCGAGCAGATCGAGACTCCAGACCTTCAATGGCACCTTGAACTGCTGTAACTTTATCCATGTATGGTATAATAGATTCAGTTATCTTTTCCATTAAAACAGTCTCCATGTTGGAAATGGTTGTCTTGTTTTTCTTGGCCGAATGCGGAAATTCGTAAATCGAGATGAGGTAATTCGTGGAACTGACATGCACGCACTGCAATGCCTACCCATAATCCTACACCACAGATTCTTATAATAACGTGGCTACCATAGTGACGGCTAGTCAGGTTGAATTACTTTCTTTATAAGAACCGCTTTTTTCAGTTTGCCAGAGTAATATACTGTCTTTTTTCTCAGAGAACAATTAGAAATCGTGGGCTCGGGAAATTGAATCCTTTTGGAACATCCCACTTCACGTTTTAATTATTGTCATGTACATCATTGAAAAATATTCTTAATTTGTTCAGCTATTGACATTTATTTGCGCCGCCTGGCAGGTTCGACCTGTTGAGCTGTCGTGTCACATTACAACAGTAACGGCAGACATGGTACAATGTCGACTACAATAAACCATGCCCGAGGGGGGGGGGGGGGGGGGGGGGTAAATATGGGTAGAAATCAGCGATTTGATATAATGTTTGTATAAGTTTGAAATAATGATATCAGTTTGATATCTGTGATATTACATTCGATAAAAGAATTGTCTTGAAATATTTTTCGCTACAAAAAGTCAAGAAAGAAGGTTACTAATCTTATCAATGAGGCTAAACGGGATCATTATAACACCTTACTTTCCAATGATGCCGACGACCCTTCCAAGATCTGGTCAACCATCAGAAAGCTGATCCCAAAGAAAAATAAACAGTCCTTGCATGAACTTGTCTACGATGAATTGAGATACCCTGATAATTCAAATATTGCTCGCTGTTTCAATGAATTCTTCACGTCTATTGGAACTCGACTGCGTGGTGCATTTGGATCTTCAAGTGGCAGTTCATGTGTAGTTCTTAGCAGTTCTGCTGCGGGCATATCTGACTTTTCCTTCAAAAAAATATCATCTGACTTTGTGCGAAAGGAGCTTTCCTCGCTTCGTGTTAAAAAGTCCTCTGGTCTTAATAACATTCCTACTCGTTTACTGAAGCTTGGTGCTGATACCCTGGCCAAACCTCTCACCACCATATATAATTTGTCCCTCATGACCGGTGAAGTACCTAAGTCCTGGAAGTCGGCCACTGTTACTCCTCTGCATAAATCTGGTGATTTAACTGATGTAAATAACTACAGGCCTATCTCGGTGCTTCCTGTTGTGATGAAAATTCTTGAACGTGCTGTCCATCAGCAGGTTCATGATCATTTGGTATCTAATAGGATTCTCTCTCCACATCAATCTGCCTTCAGGCGTGGACATTCTACATGTACTGCCCTTTTGGATGTCTCAGATTATATCCTGAAGAACGTTGACAGAGGAAATGTCATAGGTGCAATTTTTCTCGACCTCAGCAAAGCATTCGACATGGTCATCCTCTACTAAAGTACAAGCTAGAGAATATTGGTATACGCGGTGTCACCTTAAATTGGTTCGATAACTATATCTGAAACAAAGGTCACAATCTGTCTGCGTCAATGGTACTTTATCTGATTGCTTTGATCTTACTCTGGGGGTCCCACAAGGATCAGTACTTGGTCCACTGTTGTTTACAATATTCATAAACGATTTGCCAAGTGTTGTCAAGGACAGTAAAGTTGTAATTTACGCTGATGATACAGCATTATTTTTTGCTGGTAAAGATGTTGGTAACATTCAATCTACTCTTCAGCGAGATCTAAATCACCTGAATAATTGGTTCAATGTCAATGAGTTGTTAGTAAACTGTAAAAAGACGAAGGTGATGCTGTTTGGAAGTAGGCAGAGGCTTACCAGGTGCGCTAAACCTATTCTATCGATTGACGGATCCACTCTAGAATTCACAGATACTATGAAATATCTTGGATTGACATTTGACTCTTATTTAAATTGGCACTCCCATATAGACACTGTTGCTGCAAAGATTTCACGTCGACTAAGTCTGTTGAGTAGAAGTAGGAAATTTCTAAACGTAGACACTTGTCGACAGTTGCATACATCCCTAATCCAGCCCTTATACGAGTACTGCGATGTAATTTGGACTAATGCTGATCCCACTAGTCTTGAGAGACTCCATCGTCTGCAGAGAAGGGGAGCGCGAATTATCCTACAAAAGAGAGTCAGAGAGACTCATACAGAGACATTGCTAAAAAGTCTTGGTTGGATAACGCTAACTGCTAGGTGGAACTTTAATAAATGTCTTACTGTTTTTAAATGTTTAAATGGATTTTGTCCTTCTTATTTATCTAAAATATTTACTCTGAATTCTGATGTACATAGCTATAATACTCGTTGTAAAAATAATATACATATGACTAAAGTTTCTTCTAGATCTGGCCTTCGCTCGTTTTCCTTTTCTGCAGCTAAACTGTTTAACTCCCTAAGTGAAAATGTAAAAAAATCAACTACTGTTAAAGCTTTTAAAAATTCTTATTGGACAAATATTTGAGATAATTTTAATTTTTATTTGTATTCTATCGTATATATTTTATAACAACATAGTTTTATAGTCTAAGAGTAATTTAATTATTAATTTATTTATACGCATAGCTACAATGTAAATAAGGTTTTCCTTTTTGTATTCTGTGTTGAATAAAGTTTATTATTATTTATTATTAACATGCGGCGTATTAACAATTTTTTAAACTATAATTATAAACATCAGCTATTAAGGCAGGGCCTACTATTGCACTGCGCAGGCTACTGCGCATCTTGAGATAAAATCATGCCTGCAATAAATTCAGCGATATGACGGCGAGCGAAAAGTAATACAAAAAAAAGTAATTACGTATCAAAACATTTTGAAATTATAAGTGGAATATTAAGCTTTATTTTTTTCCAAAACACTGACAGAATGCGATAACCGACTGAGAGAAAATTAAAAGCTACGTGGCGAGCATTGGTTGTTTTTGCAAACATTTTGACAAGCAAAAGTTGAGAAAATCAAATCAATATTGCAAAAACTCACGAGAGAATACACGAGAATACAAAGGTTGTGAGAATACACAAAGTTTTTTTAAATTTTCTAAAGAATATAAAGCTCGTTCACATACCTCAATAATAGTTGAAAAATATACTTGCAATTTTTATCTTTCCTTGTAAACAACACGCCGAATTGAGCTATCTTTTGATGAGATATATGGTTGCTTTTCAGTCACTTTTAAAATGCTATAAATTCACGAGAAGTTTATCTACAAAGTTTACAACGTTTTTGAAGTAAGGAAGTGTTCTTGTCTTTCTTTTTCTGCATAAAAAGGTTAATGACAATCTTAGAAAAGGTCGATTTGAAAGCAACGCGCGTCGTAAAATATCAAAAACATTAATAGAGAGAGAATAAAAAAAAAGTTATTTACCGGCTAGAGGTCGGTCTGTATAGTGAAAAACTAAGACCCCGGGCAGTTTTTCACTATACGGACCTCCCAGCCGGTAAATAATTAATTTTCCGCTACAAGAATTTATAGAATGAAGATATTATCGAGACAAGTTCGGGAAAAAGGGATGAAAAAACTGGCCGCTTTGGCAAATTTCCACCGTGCAGTCATAATAAGACGAAAAAAACATAAAAAGACGAACGATGGTAGACGCGACGGTAGCCATATTTTTGAAAACAGTCCCACAATGCACTTATGATGACGAATTTCTTTACTTAGTAGAACGATTTCGCATAAGTGTATTTTTACATGCTAATGAGCTGGATGGTAAAATAGCATGTAAATGAGGAGTACACACGTGCGTGGCTTTACGATCTGACAAGATGGGATTAAAGTAGACATTTTTGACATTAGCGTACTTTTTGGATCCCATGCGCTCTAAAACAAAGAAAGTTAATTATTTTTCCGTGGAATATGATTTTCTTTGTTAATAAAAATTACTTTGTTTAGCGCGCGGACGCGGAACATTTTATCGATTGCAATATGTCAAGCAAATATGTTTTCTGTTGGTTTATATTATTTATATTTCAGAAAATATTGATACTTTTTGCAGCTACTACACATCACTATGAAGAGCAATAATTATGATTTATACACATGCTTCAAAAAAATTAAACAAAGAAAACAACATTCCACGTAAAAATAATTGACATTCTTTGTTCCAGAGCGCACGGGATTCAAGATTAGCGCCTAGCGGTGAGGCAAAAATGTCTACTTTAATCCCAACTTGTCAAATCGTATCAGCCAAGCACGTGTGTACCCCTCATTTGCATGCTATTTTACCCTACAGCTCATTAGCATGTAAAAATACACTTATGCGAAATCGTTCTACTAGGGAGGGGACCGGAAAGAAATTGTCTTATGATCTTCGGCGGCAAAGTTTACCACGCGATAACTTTTTAAAACGCAAGGTAACCCCAATTTTTTACAACTGCAATTATTAAGAACATGTTAAACAATCGTTTTAATGTAAAATTTCGAAAAAGCAACTGATTTTGGAATTGAAAATCGACAAAATTTCGAATTTTCTGAACCTCGTAAAATACAAGTCGCGATGCTAAAAAAATCATATTTCACTACTAACTTTTGAAAATACGTTACAAAATATATATTCCTATTAGAAAATTACTTGTTGATCCTTTACCGCTATCAAAGAGATGTTTCAATGAAAATCCTTTGAAAAACATTTTTATCTGTCGATGCCGGTAAAATCGTGACGTCAGCCATATTTAAGACTCATTATTTCTCTTAACTGCCCGGTGATCCCACCTTTTTTAGCCAGATTTGAAGAACCCTCTAAAGGGTTAAAACAACTCACATAGTTGTTTAGTCAAATCCAAAGGTGCCCATCCCCCCCCCGGGCAAACCCCCGGGCATTTGACTTTTTGAAAAAAAATTGGTCAAATTCCCCACCATCTGGGCAAACTGAACAGTCAAATGCCCCACTATTGAAACAACAGAATGGTCAAATGCCCGCCCCTCGAGCTCGAGTCAGTGATAAACTCAAATTTTACTTTAAGTAGAAAAGAAAATACTTAAACTTCCTTCTACTACATGACGTCTCATGAACATGGTAGACAAAACTTGTACAATCTATTAATATGAAGGGAAATTTCAAAAAACGTTGAAGAAGAGAATGGTTATTGGCAATTTTTGATTGGTGATTGCACGACCGAAAGATGGATCTCGATATAATTCACAAATCTATCTTAAAAACTGAAAGAACTTGGATTTTCTTTGCACTTTTCGACTCTAAAACACAAAGACAAGCATTTATACTTCGTTAATTTAATTTTACTTGTGAAAGAACAGTACCCAGAGCTCCTTTGCAATCGCTGTTCGTCAATCGCCAATTCTTTCTGACGTTTTTTGAGATAGGTGTATAACAAGGAAAAACTATCTATCAATTCTTTGCTTTTCGTTTCCGTTCCCGTGTGACTTTTGCCTGATCATGGGCTACCTGTGGTTAGGACTCCAATGCTTTCTGGGTATTTTTAAAGATGGCCGACACTCGTCAAATGCCCGCCCGTTCAAGTAGCTAATCGGCGTCAAATTCCCCACTATACGGAACCCAAGTCTTGTCAAATGCCCGGGGTTTGCCCGGGGGGGGGATGGGCACCTTTGGATTTGACTCGTACATTAGAAGAAACATTACTTTTTAATTAGTAGGCCCCGTCCTTAAAACTTATGCAAATGAACACGACGAACAAGAGAAACTTCTGGATCATCAACTGAAGCGTAATGTTTTTAAATGTTGTTGAAGCGTGACACAATATCTTGCTTGTGCTTTTCTGCTTTTCATTCAAACAATGAATAAGGTTGTTTATAAATGTACTAAAATGTACAAAATGCAGCGTCAAGTTCATTTTTAAGCTTGAAAGTTTATTGTATCAGTCTTTCCTTGTCTCTTCTATAAACAAATTCTGGTCACTCCGCATTGTTTCAACGTTTTTTTTATTAATATTGACTCGCGTTTGGAAACTGTTTATATCACTGGCTGGTCGCTGCATGTGATCCAAAACTAATTGCTATCGCGATCGGTTGTTCAGCGTTCTTTTCGGGTTTTTTTTCCCCCGAAGCTGTTATTACTATTTTGCTTGTGGTTGCATGTCTATCTCCCATGGTTGCATACACTGTGTAGTTGCTATTTTGAACCTTGCAGGGTCTTCTATGGCCATATGGCTTCGAGCCGCCTGCTTGTCTCGATTTGCCGTCACCTGGCCCACAGCACACCAGATCAAACGTGCTCTCGAGTCGTGGTTGTCTACCCAAGTTATTCCATTCTTCAAACATGCTCAAGAAAACATGTTTATCTGGGGTTTTGAGCTTCGGCTCTGAGGTCAACATCAGTCCAATGAAGTTGTCATGAAGATCGAAGTTGTAAGGACACTCCCAGAGAATGTGCAAGTTGGTTTGATAGTCGAGCATGTATGTGACTACTCCAGTACTTCCTGTACAAGCCCAGCTTCCCGAGTTATGCCACAAACACTGGTCTTGCCTTTTCGACTCTAGATAAGGGATTGGTGGTACTTTGTTATGGCCATGATGAAGATACCATTTAACAAGGTGAATGTCGTGTTCAGTGCCGTTGTAAATGCTCATGGCATTTCTTCGTCCACCTCCCTCAGCAAACAAGCCAAATGCATTCGTCGTGCGAGCAGATCGAGACTCGAAACCTTCAATGGCACCTTGAACTGCTTTAACTTTATCCATGTATGGTATAATAGATTTAGTTATCTTTTCCATTAAAGCAGTCTCCATGTTGGAACTGGTTGTCTTGTTTTTCTTGGCCGAATGCGGAAAATTCGTAAATAATTCGTGGAACTGACTAACCTGACAATGCCTACCCATAATCCTACACCACAGATTCTTTATAATAATGCAGCTACCATGGTGACGGCTAGTCAGGTTGAATCATTTTCTTTAGAACTGCTTTTTTCAGTTTGCCAGAGAAATACACTGTCTTTTTTTCTCAGAGAACAATTAGAAATCGTGGGCTCTGAAAATTGAATCCTTTTGAAAAATCCCATTTTTAATGTCTAGTCTTGTAAATCATTGAA
This sequence comes from Metridium senile, assembly GCA_949775045.1. Lineage (NCBI taxonomy): Eukaryota > Metazoa > Cnidaria > Anthozoa > Actiniaria > Metridiidae > Metridium > Metridium senile. Next base: position 22,626,680 of record OX459096.1, on the reverse strand, counting down.
AAATATTCTGAATTTGTTCTATATATATTTGCACTGTCTGGCAGGTTCTACCTGAGCATGTGTACATTTTGTCTGCGCATGCGTGTATTTTTATCATTTGCATAACTTTCTATGTCGAACGGGAAGAATTTTACGCTAATAACATGGAACATTTGGTTGAAATATCATCCTTCAAAATAATGTTGAAGTACCAAGATACTAAGAAATGAAAAGCCTACCTTCCATTAGTGTGCTGTGGATAATTATTTTAATTGAATGCACTACAGATGGAAAAATATCATGCTTCAAAGTCAGTGTAAAGTAGCAAAAAGGACCAGAACTTAGTACTTTCGAGTAAATTTTTGGTAAATCTAAAAGTAGAAGTCATTACCAACATGATACGGCGTGGATTGGATTATATTAGGAAATTTTAAACATAATCGATCCCGGGGGGGGGGGGGGGGGGGGGGGGTTCTCCCTTTATCCAAGTGGTAGGGGTGATCGGCGTACCTTTTAGGGTTAAAATATTTCCAGTGCGTACCTTTTAGGGTCCATTTAGAGATTTGCCTCAAAAATCAGTTGTAAGGGACGTTTTTACTCTGCTTTATTTGTATCTGAGCGTACCTTTTAGGAGTCATTTTCAAAATCTCCGCCGATCACCCCTACCACTTGGACAAAGGGAGTACCCCCCCCCCCCCCCCTCGGGAATCGATCATCATATAATTCGCAATGAAAACCTCTACTTCAGCACTTTATCTGGCACTGGCTGTTTGTTTTTGTTAGAGGTTTATTAATTGAAAATCCCTAAAAGAAAGAAAAACACTTATTTTGAAAGAAAAGTTTGGCGTGTCAGTCGATTGCTGCTCGCGTCCTTCTCGGCGCTCGTCGTTGAACTTCCGTGCCTATACAGACTGCGGTGCACATCTATCCATCCACGCCATCAAGTTTCAGACCTTGTATCAAGATACTACTTTCTTCGGTTTTTCTGTCGTACGTGCGATTCCGCGCGACCGAAAAATTGCTTGCAAAAAGCCACAGGAATCCCATCCGCGAGCTTTCAAACAAATACACCACAGGAACCCCACCCGCGCGCTCAATATTTATTTCGCTCGGCGCGCGGTTAAAAATAACTTTATTGTCATTAAAAAAAATCCTCAAAGACAATAGTTGGGCTGCCTATGGTTTGACCGCGCGTACAGGATAGTTGATGATAGTTGAGACGCCTTCAACTATCATCAACTATCATAGCCGTTTCGTTTGACCACCGCTTAAACCGTTTCTTTCCTTTTGGGCTCCCTGTAGTGTATTGCTTGCCGTGCCTAATGACCAGCGGCTTACCTCTTGAGTTTGACGTGTCGCCTAGCAACGATTTACAAGCTGATCCCGCGCGCCATGATTGTTTGCTGTCTTCAGAGAACGTGAGTTTTTCGTATGGTTTTCTCTCAGGACAACGCGAGATCGATATAATACTCAGTAGAAAACCGTAATAACAACATGGCTGTACAATACGCGCCTACAAAATTACGGGTTCCTCCCGGATTTCAAAACATTTTGGAGGGATTCGCTCGCGAAGTTCTCCGAGAGCAACCAGAAGACATCATTCAGTTTGGAGCTCAATATTTCAAGACTCAGATCTCTATCCGTGATGGTAATGTATAAAGTTGATTCACTTTTACTTTACAGATAATTGTCTATTTATTTTCAGTGTTTGTGACATTTTAAGCGTTTGGTTTATTAGTTTGTTGTAAACGACGAAAGCCAATATTGAAGTGGCATAGTTATTGAACTTCGTTGCTATCTGTTTATCAATTTGAGAACTCGCTCTTCTTACGATCACTTTGTTTTTTCTGAAATCATTTTCTAAGATCTTAGTTAATAGCTAGAATTAATTAGTTGTCTAGAAACTTTTTGTTCGCATCTAATGTTTATGATATTCGTGAAGAATTTGTCTGTTTGTGTACAAAAAAAAAATGTTAGCAATCAATACATCTGTCAAATGCATACGCGAGCTTTTTATCATTTAAAACGTTTTATCTTCATAAAACATGTATTTCAGTAGCATACGGGAATCAACTATATTTGAGTTTGGGAATTGTTTACACAGAAAGTAAATAAACAGACGGTTCTGTGTGTTCATTTGAAAAAAATTTAAGAAATTTGTTACATTATGTCCGATGGTTATGTACATTTATAGTAATGACCTTAGACTGTAATCTCAGCAAATAATTTTAAATATGTTCAAGCTATAAAATATTGTGAAATATAAGATATTAATATTTTCAATATTTGGACATTTAATTATCGATGCACCATGTGAATCTCTGTGTACACAAAGATGGATTTTAAAGATTTAACACCTACAACCACCTTTAGAGAATTCTTTGCACACAAATATGTACTTTGAAATACTCATTCATTGTAATTGGCTCATGGATTGAATAACAGCACTATGAAATTCACAGTTGTGGTTAAATAACTAGATGTCATGGTATTTGAATACCTTAAATGGTATTCAAATTTCCAAGTTCCTGAAATAGAACTTTGCTGCGCTCTAACCTAAGGTTCATATTTAATTAGTGCTTCCTTTAAAGCCTCTTTGCCTTACGATAATTAAAATTCTACCCTTTGGTTCCAATTAATGTAATAGTTATAATACCTATTTTGGGAGTGTCGTTTATCTAAGATTTAAGTGCTGAGGGGTTTATCTTTTTATCTGGGTTATAAAATAGTGGGGAATTGTTTCTAGAAAAACACAATTAACACAATCAATTGTTTGGGATGTTGACCTAAATCCTTATGTTGGCCATCCCTTGAGTTCCTTTTTCTGAACAGATGTTTTTATAATTATAGTAAAAAATTGTACTAGTTAAGTGATCTCTAGTAGTGATCATATCTTCTATAATGCACTTAAATCATATAAGATTTTTTTTTAAATTGGTAGCTTTTAAATTGTTTCATTATAGAAAAAATAGAACATATGAAACATACCAAAATGATTCATTATTTTCATATGGCACTCAGATGTTATATGAGATATGAAATTGCACAATTGACCTTATCTGACAGTGAGAGCTCCCTGTAGTAAAGCAGTTAGAGAATCTCAGACTTATGTTATAAGATAAGGGTTCAAATCTAGGTTTTTTTCTGTAATTTTGTAAGAAATTTTTTCTCTTGTCTTAGTTTACACTTTTCTTTTTTACAAGCTGTTCCTTCATACAAAGGCAGGGGCACCACAACAACTTACATCAATTATTGTGGGCTTTATGTAAAAAATATTAAATGAGTTAAATTTCTAGAATAAGACTTTCTGTTATTTAATGAGATTTTTCCATCTTGCCTCATTTTAATCAAAAGTTAACTAGTGGTAAAAATATTAAAACAGTAAAAAAATAATGTTTTTAAATGTAAAATATAACTGCTTTTACTATTACAAAATATTGAATTGAGCACTTAATAAGCATGTTTTTGTGTTTCACCACTATCATAAAAAATGTTAATATCTGGCCCATGGAATAAATTTATTTAAGTGAACCTTTATTTTCACTTTCATTTACAGAAACTGGCAAAGATGATGCAAAAAGAGGAGAGAACCTAGAAAAACTTCAACAAGGGGAAGAAGTGGACATAGATCTTCGTGATCCAGAAGTACAAGCTGCAGCGACAAAGATCCAAGCAAGTTTCCGTGGCCATAAAGCCAGGGAAGGACACAAAGCTAAGATAAAGAGAACCCAAAAAATAATGGAGCAGGCTAGCAGAGAGTCTATTAGTACCCCCACTAAAGAAATAATAACAGAAAATCCATCAGAGGAAGATATCGATATTGACTTGAATGATCCAGAAGTTGGAGCTGCTGCCCTTAAGATACAGGCATCGTTCCGTGGACACAAAGCAAGAACAGAAGTACAAAAAATAAAGTCCACAGACACAGTTGCCACTCCAGCTGAGGAGGCAAAGGAAGAGACAGAAGCTGTAGAACAACCAGCTCAAAATCAACCAACTGAAGGTAAACAATAAAATAAATTGTTGACGTTAAGAATGGTAAAAGTTTTGACAGTTTTAATCATCAAAATGTTGTTTACTTCATCAATCATTAATATTTCATTAGTGTAATAATAATAACCTATTATAGTACTTGCTTAAAAAATGCATAAAACTTAAGTCTCTATGCTTTTAATGAAATTATAGACGACTTTCATAAATGGCCGCCACTAATTATCATAATTTTTAAAATTGATGTTTTAAGAAAAAGAAAGCTATCATATGGTAGACATTTACCATAACAAGAACTTGCGAAAATTTGCAAGGAAAAAAAAAAAACGATTAAATTTGCAAGAAGCTATAAGAGTTTGAAAAATCAGAAAAACACCAAAACGAGGCATCAAAGGCCTCAGCAGAAAATTACATATAAATCTTTACATTTGTAATTGACCATAACTTCTTTGGTATTTTAGCCAGAGCATCAAAACCTTCCAAACATGCCTATTTCAGGTGGTTCTTTCATATGACAGTGCTAAAATATTAAAATATCTGTTTACTTGAAAAATCATTTTCAGGTACATATTATGGTATTTATGAAAGTGGTCTATAGTAAGAAAATGTTCATTGAAAGTTAAAAAGCTTGACATTTAGTAAGTTGCATGAGGTTGTGAAATAGTCTTTCTAAGAGACTCAAGAACAAATTATATAATTCAGGAAACCTGCTTTTGCATGGGAAAGAATTAAGTTTCCACCTGCTGTTGTCACCCCCTTGTTATTTTTGTTTTATAATATGCATGTGCGAGCATGTGCTCATGATCTATGAGATAGGACAGATCAATTGCCTTAAGGACATTCCATAGTAATAGATTTTGACATAACTTTTTATTGAAACTTTGTACAGTTATACTTTAAGACATGGGCATTTCAAAAATGAAATAAAAAAGGGGGGTCACTGTGTTGGTTTTGGCACTAGATCACGTCAAAGTTACTCATTTTGACGGCGCGCGAGAGTAATATTTCGATGTATAAAATGAGAAGAAAAGGCGATTAATGGCACTCTTTTTGATATTAGTATTGAAATATTAGGTTTAATTACATCTTAGCATCCCAAGTCTTCATTCACACACAATACTTGGATAGTAAAGTGGACCTGTTAAAAGAAAATAGCAATAATGCAATACACGAGCGTATTGATCGCGAACACCTGGATGACAGAATATTACCACAATTCTGAAATATCTCGAAATCTGGACATAAATTTTTATTCAAACTCGGATATGTGTTTGCAAACCTGGATACCATTAGTTTAACACCATAAAAAAGATAGGTCACCGTATTCGTTTTGGCGCTATGGCACTTTGAATGTACGAATTGTGATATTTTAGTAATACCGACATAGCGCGCGCAAGGTGCGCGAGCTGTAGCGTGCGCTCTCGCTGGTCAAAATTGTGCGTAGTTTTGCATTGCGCACGCTCTACTGCGCACAATTTTGACCAGCGAGAGCGTGCGCTACAGCTCGCGCACCTTGCGCGCGCTATGTCGGTATTACTAAAAGATCACAATTCGTACATTCAAAGTGCCATAGCGCCAAAACGAATACGGTGACCTATCTTTTTTATTTTATTAAATTAAAGATATCCACGCTTTCAAATACATATCTGAGTTTGAATAAAAATCTATGTCCAGATTTCGAGATATTTCAAGAATTGTGGTAATATTGTGCTACCCAGGTGTTCGCGAACGATATGCTCGAGTAACTTCGAGTATTGCTTTATCGCTATTATCTTTTAACAGGTTCACTTTTCTATCCAAGTTTTGTGTGTGAATGAAGATTTGGGGTGCTAAGATGAAATAAAACCTGATATTTCAATCCTAATATCAAAAAAGAGTACCATTTAATCGCCTTTTATTCTCATTTTATACATCGAAATATGACTCCCGCGCGCCGTCGAAATGAGTAACTTTGACGTGATCTAGTGCCAAAACCAACACGGTGACCCCCCTTTTTTATTTTATTTTTGAAATGCCCATGTCTTAAAGTATAACTGTACAAAGTTTCAATAAAAAGTTATGTCAAAATCTATTACTACGGAATCTCCTTAATCAATTTAGATACAGTTTGTATTTTCATTTTCTATGTTTGTGCTGACTTCTCGTATAATTTAGACTCCTGACAACTAGATGAGAGGATAAATAGATTAATTATACAGTGGTATCTCTATACCTATTCTATACCTGTCTATTCAGCGAACAACCTCTATTAAGCAGCCACTTTTGAAAGTCTCGAGGGTGATCGCTTAATAGAGGTACCACTGTATTATGATTATTTTTTTTGGGGGAGGGGGGAGGGGCATTTAATAAATAATTAATTCATCCATTAATGGATTTTTTGTGGAGATACGAGTTTTAAGCCTCTGACAATCACAGATATTATTTCTTTTACAGAGCCAGCAGTCGAACCCACAAGTGATGTAAAAGAATCCAGTTCAACTGTAGAAAAAGACAGCTCAAAAGATCAAGAAGAGGAAGTTGACATTGATCTAAATGACCCTGAAGTGAGCAAGGCAGCCACCAAGATCCAGGCATCGTTCAGAGGCCACAAGAAAAGAAAAGAAATCAAGGAAGCCTCAAGTAACGAGTCAGTAAAAGCTTCAGAATCATCTCAAGAGGCAGCAGCAGCCCCAGAAGCTGCGGCTGAATCCCAAGAAACAGTTGCTGAACCAACCCAACAAGATTCAGTAGAGGCTGAACCAGCTGCAAGTGTAGAGGATGCTCTTCCATCTGAGGGACAGGAAGCACCCTCAGAATCACAAGATGCTGCTGCTGCTGCAGATGACGACAATGTAAAACCTCAAGAGGAAGAAACACAAGAAGCTGAGCCTGCAGTTGTGGAAGAGAAAGGAGGGGAGGAAGTAGTAGAGGCTGCTCAAGAGGAAGGTGAAAAGGCCGATGAAGCCCCAGAAGGGGAGAGTGAAAAGATAGAGGAAACCCCAGAAGTGGAGAAATCAGATGTCCCAGAGGGGGAGACTGAAAAAGCTGCTGATGCACCAGAGGGTGACAAGACAGAAGATGCTCCAGAAGGAGAGAAGACAGAAGATGCTCCAGAAGGGGAGAAGACAGAAGATGCTCCAGAGGGGGAGGGGGAGAAGACGGAAGATGCTCCAGAAGGGGAGAAGACGGAAGATGCTCCAGAAGGAGAGAAAACGGAAGATGCTCCAGAAGGGGAGAAGACAGAAGATGCTCCAGAGGGGGAGGGGACAAAGACTGAAGATGCTCCAGAGGTGGAGGGAACAAAGATTGAAGATGCCCCAGATGGTGAGAAGACAGAAGAAACACCTAAGGAGGAGGGAGAAAGTGCACCTGAAACCAAAGATGGTGAATCATAAAGGAACAGATCTCAACCCACAACAAAGATTTTTTATCAACAAAAGTCTTGTTGACATTCTCACAAGACATGCGGCCTGTATATATAACAAGTCTATTAAGCTGTCACTTTTTATGGAATGAGAATAAGATCAATGATCTATATAGTGGAACATCAAGTGTACATATTGTGTTATGTGTATAAAGATATTCAAACTTTGTCAGCACTTGACAGCTTTTATAACACCGCATGTAAAGTAACAATGAAGTGAACATCATTAAAATATGTAGCAAAAGGTAAAGTTGACTGACAAGTTTGTATTGTATTTTAATTAAATGAATTTGAATAGTTTCTTAGTCATAGTGGTGCTTTATAACCATTCTCCCATTACATCAACCAGTATAGTCCTATCCTGTGGGGTAAAAGTATGGCTATGCTTTTTGAGAATTTTTAAAAACACCTAAAAGTCTTTTTAAAATGGCAATTTTTTAATCACAATACCCTAAAATTAAAGAAACCACAAGATACGCCAACCAATACATCTATCCAAAAGTTTTCTTCCCTTGGAGTCCTATGGCTTGTTGCTTTTTTTCTTTTTCTTTTTTGACATCCCCACAATTCTACTGGTTAGAGATATACAAAGGTTTCGAGTGAAATATCACACAAATCATTTGCTTTGCCTACTAGTAAACATACAAGGTCATTTTACCCTCTATGGGTGGGTACCCTGTGTACTTCATTCGTCACGTGACCATATTGGCTTAAAAACAAGGCGGGAACCATAAGAGGAACTTCGATCCAAAATACTCCACCTTTGGTAAACATTTGGTTCAATATCTAGGCTGGCTTCCAAGTAAGTAACATTGTGCTACTTAGAGTACGAAATAGTTTTAAATAAATTAGCTTTTGATGTCAATAAAGAGAAATCAGAATCCGTGGTTTGGACTTCTGCAGCAGGCTGTTGTGACCGTTGATTGAATATTACATTTGTCCCTCGAACTAAGTTATTATTTTGTATTTCTATCCTGTTACTTCTCTGTTGCATCGATAAATTATTCATTATAGGTTTTGGATCATTATAAGATATATGTGGTTAGCGTTTTATCAAATAAACACTGTAAAATTAGACTATGCATTCAGTTCACTGAGACTACTAAGTGTACTCTAGCTATTTGCCTTTGAACGCTGTTTTCCTCGAGAATGTATACGGATGTAAACCAAACTTAACACATATCGTCTCCAGGCACTAAGCAAAAGAGCTGATATCTCATGTAGTAGTTATCGGCATTTTCTTAGCCGATTAGGCTCAGTTGGGCGATTTATCTATATAAGAACTGGTCCTTACGTGATTGTCTGCGAATGCTAAAATGGCGTAATTGTAACAGCTGTTTGATTTGATTGCAAACTTTATATTTCACTCCCGTTAAGAGTATTGTGGTATTAAATGTTGGTTTACTAAACGTTGTGGCAATAAATGGCAGCCATGTTGCTGTATAATTAGCTACCCCAAACATATGGTATTGATATTGACTGCTTTATTGTTATGATATTTTATTGATATTGACTGCTTTATTGTTATGATATTTTATTAAAATAACAATGCTGTTGTGTCATCCCATGGATAATAAAAACAGTTATTATATATCCTATTCAAACTCGTTTTCTTATTGGTCTAGAGCACGTCACGTGGAGGGAAATAAATCAAACTATTCTCCTCGTGAGAGGGGAATAAATCCACGTAAATAAAAAAAATTCAAAATGGAGAGAAAATGTTTCTTTGTTTGAATAGGGTATATAATAAAACACTTAATGACTGATCCCTCGGGAAATCAGTTAGTTTTGTTTCCCTCGGCCGGAGCCTTGGGAAACATTGAGATTCTCGGGAAACAAAACTAACTGTTTCCCTCGGGACCAGTCATTAGTGCTTATTAAAAAGACGGAAAGAGACGCGGCTGTGTCAATTTTGGCGCGCTTTGGCTCAAACGTGACGTCACGTATTTCCACTAGGTTGCACCCGTGACGTCACGAAGTGTCCTATCCAGTGTTTTTATTATCCATGGTCATCCTTATCTTTATTTTTCAGGAAACTTTTCTATTTTACAGATGTTTTAATAATTAACAAATAGATAAAATATATTTAACATCTCTAATTAGGGAGACTTTAAGTAGTCAGATTTTATACTTAATTATTATTTTATACTAAAAGTAACTTTTGTGTGTGTTTTTTTTATAGAGTGAATGGAATATAAAATAGGACACAGCAAAAATGTTGGCTATAGAATCACACATCGTTCTCCAAACTTTGTCGTGCTTCTTAGCATGGACTATAATCTACTGCCTTATTATGATCATTAACTCTCATCGGAGTAGTGACTGGAACTCCCGCGTCTTTGCTATCACTCATGCAGTTTTCATCACGGCTATGAGCTACTGGTGTGCATTTCAAACTGGACCTTGGCCATTTGACACTCTTGGTTTTCCTAATACGCCTTTCCAGAAATTAGTTCTTGTGTCTTCCTTCGGGTACTTCTTGTTTGACTTCATGTGGTGTGTTTACATGGGCACAGAAGGATTAATAATGCTACTGCATCATGTGATATCGATTGCTTCTATGACCTATGGATTGTATACTGGTCATTCTGGTGCAGAGATTATTGCCACAATATTTGGATCAGAGCTGACTAACCCATTTCTACAGCTACGGTGGTTTTTACGTGAAACGCAAAACTATCAAACAACATTTGCATATATAAATGACCTTATATTCATGGGATTGTTTTTCTACTGCCGTATTGGTGTTGGCTCATATCTTCTATATTCTATGATCATTGCAGAAAAGCCTACAGTTTTAATCAAGGCTGCAGGGTCAGGGATGTATTTTGTAGGGGTTATCTGGAGTATAATGATACTTAGATTTGCCAGGTATAGATTTTTTGGCAAAAAGAAAAAATAATTCCTTTTCAGTCATTGTAGTCACATCAGATATAAAATATTTTCATTTGTTAACTTTGACTTCAATGATATTTTCTAACCAAACACTCAAGGCACTAAAACATTATCTCAGTCAATATTGAAGAAAAAGAAAATGAGGCTACATGCTTTATCAAGTTATAGAGCACAAACACTGCTACAAGTTTTCTATTTTTTTATGAAATACTCAGAGGCTAAAATCAAACAAATCTACGTTTGTACTCTGTTTAAGAAATATAAAATGGTGTATGTGGCTATATTCTGTGATATAAACATGCTGGGAGCTGTAGATCTGAAACAAGAGAGAAGTCATAAAAAAACAGCTGGCCAGGTGTTTCTTTGACTTCCGCGAGTGCTCTACAGCTCCCAAAGTGTTTATATCACAGTATATTGACACAAGCAGAGGTTTTATATTGTTTTAAGAATATTTGTGAACCTTGTTTACGATAATAAGCTAAGCATCCCTTGATATGAACACGGTAGGCAGAGGGCATGTAGTATTTAAAGTACTTTATAATGATTTTTAGTTTACGCTTCTCAATCAATCAGATTGCTTGATTTATATCAATTATTTATTAATAGATGATAGTAAATTAGTTGAATTAGAACAAATGATTTAAAGAGCATATAAGTGCTTTTAATGTAATAGAACAAGGATGAAAATATTACATAAAAATAAAACTATTTTTATTGACATTTTGTACAAAAAAGAACCAATGAGATGTTCTTGTCTGGAATATAGAACATTGTACATTAAATAGAATGACCAAGATTTTAGTACATGTATGTCCTAGTCTGAACTGTTCAAAGTCCAAATCTTATTACATCCCATAAAGGTTAGTGTTAATCTTGTTTAAATCTTATTAATTCTCATAAAGTATATCCTAGGTTAGTGCTTATCCTGGTTTAACTCTTACATTACCAAATCTTAGTGCTCATATGGAGTTAAAACATAGACAACAAGCAATCTTAAGTTGAATTCAGAAACTTGAGCATCAGCCACTGGAAAGTGTTAACATGAACAAAGGCAAACCCTTGCCAAACTGCCAGAGAGTTCTCTTCATTTAGGTGGAGTAGCTGTAAGAGATAAACATTTCCAGACTAATGTTTTTATCGGTTCTTCTTCTTTATCAAATTCATCTTCCTTCTGTTGATGTAAGAAGTCAAGAATGTACAGTTAATTGTACACTGATTCAAACAAACCAGATAACAAGTCAGCCAATGTTCTTAGTTGTTCTCATCACAGGCAGCCCAAGCAATTCACTTTTACAGTAGAGATATGTGAGGAAAAAATCGGTATTTTTTATTTAAATAAATTTGAACATATTTCAATCCTGTGTTGTTAAACTTACAAAAAATAAGAAAAAATGCTCTAAAACGTTCAAAAACCACCCAGAATGACACCAAATAAGTTTAACAACAACACAGGATTGAAATATGTTCAAATTTATTTAAATAAAAAATACCGATTTTTTCCTCACATATCTCTACTGTAAAAGTGAATTGCTTGGGCTGCCTGTGTTCTCATACAACTCAGGAGATCGAAGAATATAATCTGCTGAGGTTTGCAAAAGTTTACTTTGGTCGCTAATATATAGAGGATATTACATGAGCACGCAGAGATACCAATTTTATCTTCAAGTGTTGAAAATTGATCTCTCACGAGTGAGCGCAGCAAACGAGTAAAAGATACAAAAACAACAAAAAACAAAACAACACGAGAAGATAAAATTTGTATCTCCAAGCAAGTACCATGTAATGTTCTGGGGCCGGTTGTACGAAGGGTGAATAGGGCTATCCAAAATCTATAAAAAACCTATGCAGTGGATAACTTTTATCCGCGGATAACTTTATCCACCCTTCATACAACCGACCCCAGTTTATTATATAATTATCAATGAAAAGAAAATAACTTTTTTGACACAAGAAGTGTCTGTAAAGCTGTGTAACCATAGTGATGATATTTTCACATGTGAGGATAACATGTTATTTTCACATGTGAAGATATCAAATTTTTGAAGCAGAGAAATATATGTATTTCATTGACAATTATATAATAAAATAGTATTTTCCATGATAACACACCCAGAAAATCACTATTCACTGTCATTGCTTTTATTAATCCCTGGCTACTATTCAAACATCTGCTAGCAACAACAGTCTTGCTCAAGACTACATGTGTATGCCCATAAAATCACCGTTCACACAATGTTTACACACAGGGAGCCCAAGCTCATCACTTGTGATCTTTTACAGTAAATGTATGGAGTCGCGAGATATTCTTTCTCTGATATACAATAATAAATTTTTTTTTATGTAGATAGTTGTGTATAATTGTTTTCTAGTCTGTGACCGAGTTTTAGCTCAATTAGAGCGATTTTGACGAAAATACTCCAGAAAGACAAAGAAGAAGACATGTCTTCTTCTTTGTCTTTCTGGGGTATTTTCATCAAAATTGCTCTAATTGAGCTAAAACTCGGTCACAGACTAGAAAACAATTATACACAACTATCGACGTAAAGAAAACATTTATTGTATATTTGAGGCACAGCGAAAGAAAAAAGATCACAAGTGATGAGCTTGGGCTCCCTGTGGTTTACACTGGAATAATTCACTCCTATGTGACACAAATGGAGAGAAAAAGACATTCACTTTGGAATGTGTATGGAATATCTTATTGCAAATCGTTTGGACCTTCATTAATTGGAGATGTGGGATTGCAGAAATATCATGCACAGCAATTGCTTTAATTTTAAATTTTTGAAATATTTTTTAAAAAGTATTTTGTATGAAGTTTTTTCAATTTTGCACATTTAAGCTACTTATAATTGGCATATAGTTTAGGATAATAATAATGATAATTTAATATTTATATAGAGCAAATATCTATGCAGTACATATTCAAATGTGCTTGTATGAGAGTGAGGCAGTCACTGAGGATGGTCATGGAACCTACCTTTTCAATGATATCATAGAAACCAGACTGCTCAAATCCCTTCTCGAATACATATTTACCCATGCCAAATGGCTATAATTCAAAAATATTAAACTTAGTATCATAAACAGACAAACAAAAACTTAATTCTTAAATAACCATGATGGATAATTTGTATCATTTTACCACAGATCTCATTGCTAAGCGCTTTAAAGAGTTTTTGAAGTGAATTGGTGATTCTTTTCGATCAAACACATTTTACAAACAAGTTGTGAATGACAGTATCAGATCATTTTTATAATACTAAATAAATTCAATACAACATCAAATGAAATAACATTTTTACCTGTTTTATGTTTACATCGACTGTTGTTTACGGTTCAAGTAATAAGTTGTCTAAACAAATTGTGTTTGAGGGAAGGTAAACGCTAATTAACTAAACTTCAATAACTTTTTGTCTGATGGCATGTAGCAATGAAATAAGTGGTAAAAACTGAATTATGAGCATATTTAATATATTAGGAAGGAGCTTAATTTGAAGATACCTGTCTTCATTATCAAAAAGGTTTTTTCAAATTAAGACTCTAGCTTCAGAAGAGAAAAACAAATTAAAATGGAGTGAGGTGTGGGATTACAGAAAAAATATGCGAGCAATATTTTTCTTTAGAGAATTTGTCTAATTTACATAAAGCTTCTGCAATCCCGAACCTTAGAGTTCAAGTTATACAACAACAAAATGATTCATTTACCAAGCATAAATATAAATTATGAACAAGCTAGCTATACATATATAAACAAATTATTCCATTCAATAGCATTGTTTTACTGCTAGATGAGTATCTAATAATGTTCAATCTACAAGCTCAAATACAAGTACACAGAGCAACAATAGAGAAAAAGTATAAGAGAAGAAAAAGATAGTTATGGCCACTGTACAACCCCAGATGATGTTCTCAGGGGATAAAATGACGAGGAGGTCCAACATATTTTTTGGGGTTGACAATTTTCCTTCCGGGTATTTTTTTGGGTCAAGAGAGATCTAGACCTGTCACATATTTCTTTAGGTATTACAGCAGTTCTCAGTCACACGTGCACCGCATGCATAAAAAGCACCGCTATAAACGTGAAGTTGGTGGACGTCAATCAAACTGTGTTTTCAAGACACACAAGGTTTTTTACTTCAGTTGGGTTCCGAAACATGTCTGAATCCGGCGAAGAGGATTTTTGACAGATTCAGACATGTTTCACAACCCGACTGAAGTAAAAAACACCATGCGTCTTGTAAACACAGTTTGATTGACGTCCACCAACTTCACGTTTTATGGCGGTGCTTTTTATGCGTGCGGTGCACGTGTGACTGAGAACTGCTGTAAAAAGAAAACCATATTTTGGGGAGTTTTCACATCTCTGAGTTCGATTTTTGTTTCAATCCGTGTACTGAGAAAATTATTCGAAAATTATCAGGTTTGAGTATAATTTTGAGGTTGTAACATGAAGCTCCGTCAGACCTTCCCCCCCCCCCCCCCCCCCAAATTTAACCCCCGAGTACATCGTCTGGGCAGACAATGCCACAACAAAACTAAGAAATAACAACATGCACAACAAAACTAAGAAATCACATGGTTGACTAAAGTAAAACTGACATAACCCTACTTAAGCTTGTAAAGCTATTATTATTATATGCCTACCAAATTGTCTTGAAATTGCCCTTCATAGGTGTGATCTCCTAAAACGATTTCGCCTTTTCCATTCAGCTTACCTGCTATCCAGTTTCCTTGAAGCTTACAAGGAAGAAAGAAAACAGTATGTTTTGTAGACAACACAGACCTGTAGGCTAATTAAGGATGGAACCCCCACTTGCAAAGTACTTTTAGATCTATATATAAACTTTTCACCATTTTGATAATTAAGAGGGTCCTGAAGGGGTTAAAAATGGGAGCTGGGATTGGCCTTATTTTTGACTGGGAAAATGGGATTGGATGCACTGGAACTGGGATTTACAAATAAAAGAACAATGGGAATGGGATTGAAATCTTGAGCAAAACTGATGGGATTATGTGATTTTAGACTGGGATTTGGTTCAAATATAAAATGGGATTTGGACCTCCCCCCCCCCCTTTTGGGACCCTCAATTAACATGTTTACCATGGATAATAAAGAAACATGTTTTTATTTTCAATAGGTTTACTAATGATTGAATGCAATCATGTACAAGTTAGTTACCTTGACTTTGGTGCTAGCACAAGTGTATACCCCATTACCATGTTTCTTATTTTTCCTCCATTCACCTACATAAGTATCACCATTGGCAAATGTGTATGTACCTTGACCATTACGCTCATTGCTTACCCACATTCCTGTAGAACAAGATACAAGTCAAGAGTCATTTGTAGTCAAATTATCAACATAACCACAGTAATTGGTTATGCTGTTGTGGGCGCCTGTCTTCGGACGAAGTTCAATAAATAAATAAATAAATAAATAACAACCATCTTTAAAGTGCACCTGACGCCTTTCATGATATTTTGCGAATCTGTTGTACATGAGGTGTATAATAAGTGTACTTAATTTTTCTTGATGTCGGCCTCTCCTTTCTGAGATATAAACATTTGAAATCTGAAAATGCAAATGAAGTGACGTCTTCCCAGGCCTCATTAAATATACAAAAGTTCTCAGGAAATAATTATAGCAATTGTTTAAAGTTCAATATCTGTATTACTAATATTCAAACTATCATTAACATTTTTACTATTTTACAAAAACAAGCTTGCTGTCAGCTTTGAAACAAAACTTTGACAAATTCCTGGGATGATGTCACCTCATTTGCATTTTCAGATTTCAAATGTTCATATCTCAAAAAGGAGAGGTTGACATCTAGAAATATTAAGTACACTTATTATACACCTCATGTACAACAGATTTGCAAAATATCATGAAGGGCGTCAGGTGCACTTTAAAAATGACTGCTATAGTAGTAGGCATCTGTCTATCTCGTAAGATAATGGTATCGCCATGGCATAAGAGTCAGTCAGTCTCGTTGAGTGCATCATCTTGAATGACTCAGCAAGCCAATCCTTGCATGACAGTCCTTTCCACACAGATCACAGGTAAATTTGAAGGGCAGGTTTGGGGCCGGGGGTCTTAATGTTATATTTTTTAACAGAGTAAAAATTAATTTATAATTTGGTGACACATAGACCTGGCATGGGCAATTATCTGGTTCCATTTGAAGGTCATTTTAAAAAAGACCAACACTGAGGCATCTCTGCTCTTTTATATATGGGAAAACCTCAGGGGTCCCTTTAATTTATTCAAGTTTTTAGGTCAGGTTAGGTTTTTAGGTGATCAACACACCTTTTAGGGTTAAAAATGTTTCATGTGCATACCTTTTAGGCTTCTGGCTCAAAAATCAGTTAACCTGTAAGGGTCATTTTTACTCTGCTTTGCTGCTAAAAGAATGCTTGCAGGGGCAAGAACAAGACACAGCCGTACCTTTTCGGGGTTGAAATCAACAAGGCTGTAACAGTTATTTTAATATATGTGTGTACCTTTTAAGGGTCATTTTCAAAACCTCTGCTGATGATCAACCCTACCACTTGGACAAAGGGACAACCCTCCCCCACCCTCCCAAGATTTACCTTCATATCTTGATCCATCAGGATAAGAAAAAGTCCCTCTCCCATGTTTCATGTTGTTGTCATAACTTCCAAGATACCTTGACCCACCTTTCTTGAAGATATATGCTCCCTAAAGAATACCATTGGAGTCAAAGCCTTTAGATATAAGTTTGCTGAATTAAAATCACTGCATCACAACTAGCAACTTGATTTTGGGTTTTTCTAATCTGTCAATGAGTTTGGAGGCAGAGCTTGTACATCAACTCGTAAAGTCATAGGTTAACTTAATGTAAACCCACCCTCAAACTAATAATTGACTAGTCTCAATGCAATGGTTTTCACTGTAAACACACAAAAATTGTTACCACAGAATCCTGGGGTGGGGGGTTCTCTCTTAAAAATGGATAGGGGTGCTCGATGAACGGTTTTGAAAATGGTATGCATAGATTAACTCAAATACTGATTTCAGACCCTAACTAGGTACTACCATACATTTTACATTTGTTTAAATTTAAAAATAAGGCCAATCCCAGCTCCCATTTTACCCCTTCAGGACCCTCACCTAATGAAAACCTAATTAACTTACATCGTTGGAATTGTAGTTGATTTAGAGTCACTCAAGTGTAACAGTTATTGAGAAAGACAATAGGTTTTCATTTCACTTACTAGGCCGTGTCGAAGTCCATTGAAGTAATCTCCTTGATATACGTCTCCATTCGGTAGAACAGCCCGCCCTTCACCATGTCTTTCACCAAGCTCATTTCTTTCACCTTCGTACTCCTGCATGGCAAAACAAATTCACAAAATCTTGAATACTGTTTCAGGATTTGTGACTATTTTTTCAGATGCCTTACGGTAGAATAAGTAATTATATACTGTGCACCTCTGGCATAACTGTAAGTTTTCTATGCTTTACTAACAAAAGACAGTTTCTCTCAAGAAAAGTTAAAAACAGCTTAAGAATAGCACAAAGCAAAATAAATCGTCGAAAGCTAAAAGTTGAAAAAAACGTTTGAGTTTCAAGCCAGTTTCAAGGCTCAAAATAGAATACAAAATACAAATCATTACCCCTAAATATAATTCCTGCTCGTTTTCTTCTTCCTCTGAATCTCCATAGTCCGACATCTTTTATAATTCAAGCTTAGATAAGATAAGTAGAAGTATTATTTTTTTCTTCTTGATTTTCAAGTCTGCAAACGAAAAGCGACCAACAATACACAGGAACCCCAATCACGAATTTACGTTGCTAACTGCTCAGCGGTTTTCACCAAAATTCAAAATGGCCGCCTGGTTGTGACTAACTGCAATTTTGACGAATTATCCCAAAACTCGGCTCTTTAAATCGAAATTTCTCTGATATTTTATTATAAATTTAATATCAAGGACTTAATTAGCTGCTACAGTATTTCATGGCTAATTTTTACTGGTGAATGAAGAGCTATGGCGCTTGTTTTAGGGGTTGGAGTTGGTTTGTTTGTGTTGATGTTTCTATGGGTACTTGGAATAATTGGATGTGTTGCATTGACACGCGCCACTGGAGGACTTAAGTAAGTATGAACAACAACAAAAACGAGATAGATTGGTAATTTATTTAGATGCTCAATAAATACATTCGAGGTGTAAAACACCTCAATTCAAACACAACAAGAAAGGATTATTACTGTCAAATATAGCTAGATTCAATTTTATGAGCTTGTAACAATATCAAGCACCTCGTAAATAACGGCATTGTTTTCAGTGCATGTCTGTGATAATGAAATGAGCTACTGCATTGGTATTAAATACCCTAGCTTACTGCAGTTTTTGTCTTTCTACAAACTCAGATATTCCAACATCTAGTTATGAAATACGTTTTTGGCAGCTGCTAATTACTCAGCGCCTTTTATGTTTTTGATTGACAGCAGCCAAAAATGCATTTCACAACTAACTATTGGAAATGTCTGAGTTTGCAGAAAGCTGATAACCGCAGTAAGATGTAGCTTATTTATTGAATGTCATGGATATATTTTTACGCTCTTTTATTAATACCCTCGAACAAAAATTTTGTATTGTATTGTCGCCTTTTCTGCATAATGTCAATCAGCACATACGTGCCTTCCAAAACGTGTGAGGCTTTGTCAATAATTTACTTAGTTTAGATATAAATTAGAGTTGAAGCCAAAGATTCAATTATTTTTGTGAAATTCGAAATGTTTGGTCATAAATCTGAAATTAAGCTGTTACTCGACAAACGCTCATGAATACGTTTTAAATTTTGTTGAGTTGATAATGCTACATGGCATTTTACTGGCTATTTGGTTGAAAAGTTGTTTACATCAATTTGCTCAAAGTTGTGTTATATGCATTAAACTTGAACAAAGTTATAAGGCTTTGAAGTTGTGTAAACATTGAGTCTCTATCTGTCATCGGGATTACGAAAGGTCACCGAATCAACCAACTTCAGGGGGTTTTCCTCTCTCTCTTTGATATGTAAGCGGTATTAAAGCAGGTTTTAAAGTAAAAATTTCAACATATATCCGAACTGTAAACAGTCTTGCATGTTGTGTATGCTAATTATAATAATTTGCCGAGAAAAGCTCCACAGGAATGAATCACACAACACTGAGATTATGACGGATTATGACACTTTCGTCGTTATATTTATTTGGCCATAAAATACGTTTCGTTAAATATCTCGCTAAGGAAAATACATTTTCAAAAGATTTTGATTTTATTCGAAAGTTTATTCATCGACTAAAACGTTCCTGAAATAAAAAAAAATTGGCCAGATTATAGGTCTGAAACTAGATAAAAAAAATTGGCCAGATTATAGGTCTGAAACTAGATACAATTTGTAACCTTAACCATCAAAATCACCCACATCTCCCAAATTGCAGTAATTAGCTAGAAATGCATAAAATCGTTATATTGTGGCCTGCTTTTGTTTTTGACTGGCTATCATCGATCATTGTCACTTTGGAACACGTTTTCACATGTATGAGGCTAGCCAGTCAAGATCAATAGTTATTCAAATTGGTCTTCATTTTTCTATTTAGTTTATTTAGTTGATCTTATTTCAATTACAGAAATGCAGTGTTTGGTATTGGTTTACTTCTAATAGTTGTTACTATTGTGATGTTCTTTTATCCAAGAAAAACAAAGGAGGAGGAGCTGGCGGGGAGTGTAGTTAGAAAGGTACTTAATTCACATTCCTTAATCTATTTATACTGCAGTTTTCGTCTTTCTGCAAACTCAGACATTCCAACGGCTAGTTGTAAAATATGTATTTGTCAGCTACTGATTACTCGGCTTAATCTGCACCTTTTATTTTTTTGTTTGATGGCAGCCAAAAATGTATTTCACAACTAAATGTTGGGATGTCTCTGAGATAGCAAAAAGTCGAAAACCACAGCAAGTCTATCTCTTAAGTTGGAAATGTTGAAGGATGTGGTTTAAAATTCTCATGGGCTGGTTGCTGTCCATATATTTACAATTTAAAAGGAAGATTTTTGAAGTCAATTTTTAACAATGTTCTGAATTAAGATGAGCAGTCTATAAGCTATCTATCTACACTATACATTCAGTACATATTTTATCCACTCCAGGAAAGGTCTATTTGTGGCCTTAAAAAATGATATATAGAAATCTCCATGGAAAAACGTTTTGAGGTAGATTACAAAATATTCTCTAAAGCTTTTTTTTGTTCATCATTCATGCTCTAAGAGGACCATCCTGTCATCTGTGAGCCTGATTGTGAAGTGAATTTGTCACTTGATGACTGAAAGTAAGCAATTATTTGTTTTATTTGTAGGTTGAAGTTGACACAATGATTATCCCAAGAACAGTCCTCTTCTCTTTCTCATGTGTTTTTGCTGTGGTTGCTTTTGTTTTTCTACTTATCTTCCATTGGATGGAGCCAATATATTCTCCTGCCTTGTCATCAAGAAAGACATATGCTTTCTAAGTTTAGTGTTTTGGAGATTTAAAAAGATGGGAAAAGACATTTAACAAAAAGGAAAAAACCAAATGTATGGGTTTTATCTGTAATAGACTTATATATACTGTAGAATTGTAAATATTATTTATAAGAAAACAATAAAAAAGGAAAGGAAAATAAATTGTTCATTTAGCCAGCATTGCAGCTGGAGTCAATTGAGTTCAATGACGTCTATTTCTATTTTTAGCGAAATTATTGAATATTTAGTTGGGGTTCCTGTGTTACCAATGTTTTCAAATGGCGTCTGCATGCATCGTTGATCGAGCGTGTCAAAGAAGTCTTTTATTCGCTTTTGGAGATGATATACTATACAAAAATTCTTAAAGTTTACAGTTACTTCTTATTGTAAACCATTTTAAGGTCAGTTGAATATGGATCATTTAGTGATTGACCTTCAAGAAAAACTGTCTGAACAGTTTGTCAACTTCAACGACGTAACATCAAACACAACGTCTGCAAGCCATGATAAAGACCTTGAAAAACCACTTATAGTCAAGCGAACTGTTTGCTACATAGTGTGTGCCGTGATCATTGAAAAAGATGAAGTTCTAATGATGAAAGAAGCTAAGGACAGTTGCCGGGGCTTGTGGTATTTGCCCGCTGGACGAGTGGAGAAAAATGAGACGTTGGTCGATGCTGTAAAGAGAGAGGTCTTAGAAGAAACGGGACTTAATTTTGAGCCTTCGAATCTTGTTAGCATAGAAGGCCCGACGTTAGATTGGATTCGTTTTACTTTTACTGGAAAAATAACTGGAGGGAAAGTGAAGACCATTGAGCAACAAGACAAGGAATCATTAGAAGCCGGTTGGTATTCTGCTGAAGGAGTGCTTGAAGGATCTTTACCTCTGAGAGCCAACGACATTTGTCCTTTGATTAAATACACTATTGCTTGGAATAAAAGCAAGAAAACTGACCCAATTTTCTCAATCGTGCCTCGACTTATTCCACATAGTAGAAACAGGATTCAACTGATTTTAATTTCACAAGAGCAAAATGGGATGAAAGTTTTGATTGACCGGGAAAGTGGAATGAAATTTTTAGAAATTACTTCAACATTTAGTCGTATCTCTGTGCGAGAAACAGCTGATATGTTAGTCAAGAGGGCTTTAGCAGATGATTATGACGTCAATATCATTGGGGTTGTGAGAGTAGAGCAAAGTGGAGGGCCCCATGGAGTTTCTGATGGCACAAGTCTGACCCTTTTGGCAAAGCTGATTACACCTTTAGTGAAAGCAAAAAGTAGATATA
This sequence comes from Metridium senile, assembly GCA_949775045.1. Lineage (NCBI taxonomy): Eukaryota > Metazoa > Cnidaria > Anthozoa > Actiniaria > Metridiidae > Metridium > Metridium senile. The sequence continues at coordinate 22,604,613 of OX459096.1, read as the reverse complement.
TGTGGTGTAGTGTGAGTGATGAGAACTTGGAGACTAAATTAATGAAACTTTGTGAGAAAGGATGTGTAGAATTGAAATAGATGAATTACATTTTCTTAGCTGATTTTAATTTTTTAAGCTTAAAAGCTTTATGCTTTCAAAAAATGTTACTACATACCAACTGGGGCCTATAACAAGGGTCTGGTGTTGTTTGGTCACTAATTTCAAGCATTTGTGTTGGCTGCTTTTTCATCTTTCTAAATTGCTTGTTTTGTGTGTCAGTGATCAGTTTTGAGGCTGTGCTGTGTGTCCCCAAAACCACTTTATACAGTCGATGCACTTCACACATGAACACTAAATTCTAACTTTTGAAAACAATATTCAATTATTCAAAATGAATATTCAACTATACTATACTCCTCCTACATTTTCTATCGCCTTTTGATTGGTTCATCACTTTTCCCGCTTCTTATTTAACTCAGTGTCTGCCTTAGTCTAACTATTTTACTCCGACGAAGGGCTAAAGCTCGAAACGTCAGTAAAGTTAAGTCAACATTTTTTACGGTGTTACAAATTTCATTTTATTACCTATCATTTATATCAAACACCGACACAGCCTATACTAGTTTACTCGCTAGTTTCCATTTATATTCAACAGCTGATTGACTGCATTTTTTATGGTGTGGGATAAATAGATGGAGGAGAAGGTGCCTCAAATAGATTGAAACATGCTGAAATGCAGAAAGAGGTTAGAAAAAAAGAAAGATAGTGTGAATAATTTAAGAGATTTTATTGCAATTTACGGTAATAAATCAATGTTTTATCAAGTCCACTTCCTTTGTAAATTAACATAAAGGCAGCTGGAGTGCCTGTGCATATTTAACATAAAACAAAATTGAAGTGTAGCTGACACCTAACATCTCGATTCTGAAATAACTTCTGCCTTGCACTTTCTGAACTTGGATAATATTTTAAAGCTATAAAATCAACTACACAAATCCTTTTAAATTTGTGAAGAGTGTTAAGTTATATGAAGTTTTCTTTAAAACTTCCATGTGTGTAAATTATATTTTTAATTTTGAAAGTTTATTGCTAGCTTTTGCCACAGGGAACCCAAAATAACAGTTCCAAACAATGTATTTTTGAAAAATAGTGATGATACATTTTTTTTGTTTGAACAATTCTATTTACTGCACTTATAATGTATAATTAATTCTAAAGTTTGTCAATATTTACAGAAAGGATGAATAAATATTTACAAATATTTAAAAAATGATATTTTGTGACATTGCGGGCTCATGTTCTCACGTCTGACATTCCATCGCACGAGCAAGACTGCGGGGAATATATGGCAGGTGGCAGGTTTATGATGGCAACGAAAATTGTAGCTTTTTGACAGTCCTTTACACGTGGAAATACACTTAATTGTCTACTACTCCTTTCGGTAAGACGTGGCAATTCGGACGGAGGGTTTTTGTCGAGTTTGAATGAGGACAATGACCACAAAGTGAACTCCCTCGCGAGCAAGTAAGCTAAGAAATTTAAATATGGGAGTTCTCTCTGTCAGTTTAATATTGTTTTTGTCCAATCTCTCTAATTATATCATACATTTCTCCATCCTCCCTTTTTTATTTTCTAGTGATTTTACAAAACTCCCAGTCTTTTTGAAACTTGTACTTTGGACCACAACGCTCCTCCTCTCTTCGCCCACGACCCGTTCAGCTCTACCTTTCAATTCTGACAGAACTCTTTTATGTAGTCGCTAACCTATTCGCTAAGCTAAGACTGTCACATTTAATTCCTCAGAGTTTTAAAGCATGCTAAGTGGTTGTTTAATTATGCTGTATCGTTTGAACAACTAATATAGCTCGTATTTTTATTTTTTTTATTAATTAAGTATTATTTTTTACATGTCACAAATTATCAAGACAACGATTTAACCTATAACTTATATTTCTCACAAATGAGTTTGAAAGTCGAACTATTGTAGTTAAGTGTTTTGACTAAGATTGTGTGATATTTAATAATATTTTATATTTATAAATTGAAGATATTTTTGACAAATGTTGAGCCTAGATAATCTTTATTGAACCAATATAAACAACAATTCAATGTTTTGTGGGATCAAAATATTATTGTGATATTACTCATTATTTTAATCTTATATCAATATTGAATTGCATTACATTTATCATGCTATAGCTATTTAATAATATTTGAAATTATCTTAAAGTTGTGTTCTTTGTATTTAAATCATTCTGTAATAATTCCTTCATTTATTCAATCATTCATTCATTCAATTATCTATTTATTCATTCATTTAATATTGGACATCCATATATTTTGCTTTTTTATTATTTCACATTTATCATTTTATGTAATAATTCATTCAATCATTCATTCATTCATTCATATATCCATTCATTTGTTTATTTTCTCATTCTTATATTTTAATTTTCAAGAAAAATACTCTTTATCCATGTTATCCATGTAGCTTGTTGTAGTTACATTGTTATGTAAAGCTAACTGTTATTTTTGTTTCTGACTTAAAAAATACAAAATATACTACCCAAACTCTGCTTTTCCAAGTAATTAAATGTTCTATTTTGAAAACTTAATATGTCCCCTACTATGCAAAAACCTTTCATACTTCCATTAATTAACAATCAACCTGGCTACAATTGTTAAAGGGGATAGAATATTATCTTATCTATATAGCCATACTGTAGAAATAGAAAATGCCCTCACATGCTGGGTTCAGTTAAAAAGCAAGCAGGGATTGTCAGAACTTCAGAGAAGTATTAAGAGAAGCATGACACAAAGTGGAGTGATTCTCCACACTTCTCAAGTGTTATGACAATCCCCAAGTGCTTTATAACTACATGCAACACAGCAAGCAAGTTTCCTATTTCTTTTTATGCCATACAAATTGACCTATTTGATCAACATGCAGTGTGCTCAACAGGGAACCAGGCTTTTTCTTTCCTTTTTGCTCTGCTTTTACACTAATTAAAATTGCTCTATCATGCCAGTATTGGGATTCCTGTGGTATACTATAGTGTAACATACTTATGTAACGAACAGTATCTCTATAGGGAGGTTAACATTAATCAGTAAATGCACTTGATTATGACAATCATGCATGACTACTTTAATATCTAACCAAACTTTCAGAAATAATATATTTTAAGGACATGATATTCAATTAACTAGAGAATCAGCTATTCTGCCATTCATAGTATATTCATAATTTCATGTGAGAACTGAGAATTCTCATTCCAATTCTTATTCATAGATCTGGTAAATTAATACCTATTCGTTTATGGATACACCAGCTGTTTTGGATATAATATATCTTGCAGTTTTACTAAATGCAATTGGTATATTATTACCTAAGTGCTTTTGCTTGATTGTGATCTATAATACTCAGTCAGATTGGCAGGTGCAAAAAAACATGTCTAGCTTAAAGAATAATATATACCATTGAATGATTATGAAATTGTTATTGACTTTTAAGAAAAATATGGTTATAGCTAGGGGGTATTTTAATTGTAAATATATGGAAAATCCTGGGGGGAAACAACTTAGATACTGTGTGAACAAAAACATTTATATAACAATTAATAGAATACAAATTAAAATATAGAATTTAAACTTAAAATAATTATATGGGATTATAGATTTAATAGTGAAACATATGGATTTATTGCCAATAGTTTTGTAAAAAAATTGGGGGGAAAAATGTAAATAAGATTATAAACAAGATAAAGTAAATTTTATAAGATTATAAACAAGTTAAAGTAAATAAGATTATAAACAAGTTAAAGAAAATAATGAAATGGAATGAAATGAAATAAAAATGATTTCAAATTATTAATAATCACGGGTTGATATTAGTGATCGTAAGAGACAGATGAAATAAAATGTTAATTAGTGAAAATAAATGAAAATTTGAGAAACAATATATTGCATGTTTTGAATGAAAGGGAATGGTTTTTCAAAATTAAATTCTATTATAAATAGAATTGTATAAATAAGATGAAAGAGTTTTTTTTGGTAAAAAAAATATTTTTTCACCCTTGTTTACCTTTGGGTTTATATTAAGCAATGTCTTAATTATCAGAGTAAATAATCTGAAACTCGATAAGTAAATGTTAAAATTATGCATAAAGGTTGGATAGCAAAGTGTTAATTTGAAAGTTTCTACTCTTAACAAAAAATAAATAAAAACAGCATAGATTGATCAAAGGAATTTTTTTTAATACTATTTTTTTATTATTTGATCTCTTATCTTTTTTTATGTTCCATTATTTGTATTTTACAAAAGGAAGAAGTATAGTTTTTGAGTGGAATATAATAAATATGTTGTTTTTAAATAACATAAAAAATGTATACGAAGATAATGAGTTATATTCATTTTTTGGCAATACCGGTAATTAATGAAATAATTATTATAATGAATTAATTCTATGAAAATTGTAATAATAATAATAACATTCCTCGATCTTCCTTGAAGATCATTTAGGCACCCCTCTACTAGAGTAGGCACGACCCATTAAGGGTCTTTAGGTTCCTACCAAAACAGGCCTTTCTGATTTCTGTTTTATCGTTTACATATCTTCTATATACAGCACGTTCATAAATAAATAAACCAAGGATTTGTTATTGGTAATTGCAATCATAATGATAATCTTATAAGTAATGATTTTGAAACACATAAAGACGTAAAGATGAGACTTAGTAAAGAAAGAAATTTTTGGCGTTTCAGAGCCATCACGCTAAGTCTCATTTTTACGTCTTTATAATGATAATCATTAATTATAATGATAGTTTATAAACTTAATAAATTTATAACACACTTAATAACTCAAAGATTCATAATTCATCAATAAAAATAACCAAAAGGTTGATAGAAGTGATGTTTTCTAATGAAAATGAAAAATAAAATAGAATCCCTCCAAAATAATTTAAAATTAAAAATCATAAAATTTTGATTTACAATAATTTCTTATTTTTACTCTGGTATCGGTCTATATTAACAATATTTGCTTTCAGCTAAAAGCTGTTTGCTTTAAATTGAACAACCTTTTCCTGTCTGTCCATTTAACATGATAAGGGGGCGTTTCCATGGTAACCATATTCAAATCATTACTGAATGCTTTTGAAATGATGCCAGACAATCTTCCTTGTGGAAAAAACAAACTTTAATTGTGAGGAAGTCATCAATATTGGCTGTGTCATTTATCTTTATCAAGGTGACTTAAAACATTATATTAATTGCTACATGCTATACTATATTAATGTATAATGTATATATAATACCTATTTCAAAAAGGATGCCATTGAGAAAGGTGATACTCAAAAGGAACTTAAAACTCAAATAATTGATGCCTTTATAATAGTTTTGTAGACTACGAACAACATGGAATATCTCAACATTAACCTCAATGTTCTTGTTGAGTAAATTCATGTTTATCCAGCTTAGTATTCTTGGATCTTTCCTATCGCATACTATCGCCTATGACAACCTTTTTTGACATTTAACCACTTCCCGTAAACCTTTAAAAAATATGTTTTTGTTTTATACCGAGGATGCTGATCGAGGCTCAAAAAATTTAGTTGGCAGAACCACATTTTTTAAAGCCTTTAAAATAGTCTTCCAATACTTTGTGCAATAATAAATATATATACTATAATTTGTTTTCAGACTGTAACAATGAAAGTATTTTGCATTCATTTGCAATTTTCTTCCATGATCAGTATTCGTTATTGTTATACCCAGAAAGAAGTTACCGAATTTTATATGATTTTTAAGTTTCAATTAGTTAAAGTTCTGCTTAAATTATAAGAGTTGCTAATTTTGTTTTAAAACATTATATTTATCTTTTAGATAATTATTTAAATTTATTTATGAATTTGAAAAATATATCATTTGAATTTTCTCAGTATGAGATTTTTTGATGAATATTTTAAACTGTTGTTTAATTTGTATTTATTTTTGTTTTCAGCTTTTAGATTGTTTGTATTCTAATTAATCATACAATACAGACTCTGGGTTCATTATTAGAGTGTGATTTTAATGGCCACAGTTCATTAGAAGAGTTCAAGTAAACTAACCAACTACAAATCAAGGTTGTTTCAAGAACAGCTTGTACATTGACTTTCATTTCAATTAAGTAAGTAAAATAATAAATATGTAACAATGTATTTTGATATTTTTAAAGTAAATCAAGTTTGTGTGATCATGATAATATTAAAAAACTAGTAGCTCTGTTTACATTACAAATTATGATTAATATTAAAGCATTTTAAGTAAGTAAAATAATAATAATAATTTATTTTATTACATGACAAATTGCTATAAATTTCTTTTTTTTCTATTTTTTTTTCTCTGACTGACTTTATTGTTTACTTGCAAAGCATAATGCAGACAATGTTATTTTGTTTTAAGATTAAAACAAAAGTATTTTCATCATCATGAATAGTTTATTTGAAGATTTTTTATTTTTTTTCATATATAATATTATGATTTTATATTATCATTATTTAACAATGTGAGTCAATTTCTTTCCAAAAAAAGTGAGTGTCCAAAAATATCACTCAATAAGCTAGACTAAGTGAATTTTGTTTCAGTAAAATTTTCACCTTTATTAATACCGTCATAATATGTAAGAATTAATAGTACATTAGTTGTATATTTTTTTTATTGAAACTAAATCATTTTATTTCAAAAATCATATACCAAAAAATGATATTTTGTTAAAAAAAATCCTTGTATTGTGAATATTTTTTGTATTGTCTATTATCATCCTGATGATAATTATTCCTGCTTTTTTGTGTGAAAATAAACATTTTCAGTTGCCATGGCAACCAATCTGTTTGTAGCAAATGTTGATGTTTTTTTGACATTTCAATTAGTTTTGAGGGCGTTTTGTGTGATCAAGTTGTCCAGATGTTGGTGTTGGCACTTCCATTAGTAATTTAACACTAAATTATTCCCTTCCTGTTTTCATTGTCTCTTTCCTATTCATTTATTTTCTCACCTTCATGTAAGTTGAAAAACATCAATTCTTAAACTAATGGGGTTTGTCCATGGATAGGTCAGGTTGTATGTACTCTATGAGAAATATCTGTTTAAAATGTTTTAAACTGAACTTTTTGCAAAATGTTCTTGACAAAAATTGATTTTATTTCTATTCTTTTAACAGTATAATTATATAATTCATCATGAGCAATCCTGCTTCAATAGCAACTCCAGTAAAAGACATTCAAGGAGATGGCAGATGGCAAAGTCAGGTTAGAAGTAATACATACCATGTACATAATGAGTTGCCATTCTGATTCTTGTCTTATTATCATAATTAAAATCCATCCTTTCCAAAGTGATGCATCTAATATCCTCACTGCACACCTTCAAGTGTGACATCACATTGACAATACCCTAGAAACTAGAGGGTTTCTTGATCTAGTATTCATATTATTTATCAATATTGTACTGTACGTGTGTTCGTTATTCTCTAGAGAAACCCTCTTAACCCTTTAGGGACCAAATTTATGGGATATGTTTTGGCCGTTTTCATAGTAGAAAACTTAAAAAAATGATTTCCATTCCATATAAGGCGTTGTCAAGGAAATTGTTGCTGTTTGTAATCAGCTAAGGCTCACTCTATCCAGGGTGCCTGTTTAATTTTTGCTTGTGACTTTTGCTAGCGAATAGCTTAGCCTAAACACGGCAAAAATTTGTTTATAAGTGGTTTTTCTTAGTCACATTCTAGCACAAGAGCCCCTAGGCTTGCATCATTAAGCTTCGCTAGGTGGTAAAGGTGCTCTTCTGAAAGAATTCAGAGGTGGGAAACGATTTTGTGAAGAAGATGGCATCAAGCGGTTTGTGTTTGCAAAATGGGGCTGTTGAAGTAAAGTTGTCTCCCTGCATGGCTGTCTTGTGTTGGACTCCAGGACCTACCAAGGCAATTTTGGCAATTTTTGATCTTTAAAGAAAGCAATCAGTGCAACAGGCTGCTGGTAGGTCGGGATGGCTCGACACTTCA
>OX459096.1:22571586-22591586 GCA_949775045.1 Metridium senile | reverse complement strand
AGTTAGCCAATCAGAAAGCGAGAATTTGACCTTAATATAAAAGACATGCCGAGTGTCAAACGGTAAACACTTTGAAATGTTCAAAGCGAAGACAAGAATGAAGTTTATAAGTGTCTGAAAAACCTCTCTGGATGTTTAAATTTGAAAAGGTGTAGCACATAATTTGAAAAGAGAAACTTTTGAACGCTAAGCTAACTTGTACAAAACTTCAATTGGGTGGCCACGGTAAGGTGCGTCGCGCTGTAATGAATGATTTCAAGTCATGCGGAGAATGGGTACGAGTTCCTAAATAGTCCGTTTTACAGTTAGGGACTGCGCAATAATTATCAGGAGGGGGGATTGAGAAATGAGCGAAAAAATCGAAAAAGTTAACTACTCCCCCCTCACAAATGAAGAACATTACGCCTTGCCCCCCCCTACCATAACGGAAAAAAATTAGACTGCACTCCCCCCCCCTTCGTTCAAATTGAGAAGACTGCTGAATATTTACGAGAAAAGGGTTTTATCAAGATCGCCAGAGAATCTAACCAACATTGACGAGGACGTCTTCGTCAATTTGTTGAGTTTTCAGTTTCAAATTAAAGTTAGGTGTTATCCCCCCCCCCCTTCCTTCACTGATAAATTTTGGACGTTGCCCCCCCCCCCCCCCCCCCTCTTTCAAGACATAAGTTCAGATAATGACCCCCCCCCCCCCCCCTCTGGATTCTCAAGTTGCACGTTTGTATGCATTATATGATAGCTTGCCTCGCAATTTGTTTGCCGAGTGCTTTGTTTCATTGTGTTTTGCCTCATAAAACTTTGGTTTTATTGAGTTGCTATTTATTTGGCCTTTATAACATTTTTTGCCTCGCAAATTGTTTGCCGAGTGCTTTGTTACATTGTGTTTTGCCTCATAAAACTTGGTTTTATTGAGTTGCTATTTATTTGGCCTTTATTACATATTTGCCTCGCAATTTGTTTGCCGAGTGCTTTGTTTCATTGTGTTTTGCCTCATAAAACTTTGGTTTTATTGAGTTGCTGTTTATTTGGCCTTTATAACATTTTTTTGCTTCGAAATTTGTGGAAAATTAGTCCACTTTTGTTCATACACGAATGGCATTTTATTTGTTATCTCATGGGATTTTGTTTTTGTATTTTATGCACGTTTTGTTAAAAAATTAGTCCACCTTTGTTCATGAGACGATTGGTATTTTATTTGTTATCTCATGGCATTTTGTTTTTTGTATTTTATGCACGTGTTTTGTGGAAAATTAATCCACCTTTGTCCATGAGACGATTGGCATTTTATTTGTTATCTCGTGACTTTTTGTAGGCATGCTATGCTATTTTGCCTCGCAATTTGTTTGCTGAGTGCTTTGTTTCATTGTGTTTTGCCTCATAAAACTTCGGTTTTATTGAGTTGCTATTTATTAATTTGGCCTTTATAACATTTTTTGCCTCGCAAATTGTTTGCCGAGTGCTTTGTCACATTGTGTTTTGCCTCATAAAACTTGGTTTTATTGAGTTGCTTGTTTTTTTTATTAACCCTGGCCCCTTCCCGCTCTAGGATGACAGTCTTGAAAGGGTGTCTAATGCCCTAGTCGGATTACTGACGCTCAAGGCTGTCGTCCCCTGAGCCAACCCGCCTATGCAAACACTTCTTCTTTGGCTGCTACTGTAAGCCTTTTTTGCTCTTTCTCTTTCATGATCCGTTTGTGACAACCATCTACATCATGCAGCTTGTCTGCTTCAAGTGGCTCAGGGGATGGCAGTAGTTCCGTTTGGAATGTCGTGTTACGCTTGTAATATTTATATCGTTTAGCTTGTGAGCATGAGCCCCCGGTATTTCCCTCTGCAATTTTCACATGTTCTATGTTTCTGGTTTCTGAGTATGGGTAAAAGTTCTAGTCAACTCTACCATAAGTAATATCTGTTTTGAGATTTGGTCTTTAAGTTTGGGTTTCAGTTTTGGGTTGAGTTTTGAGTATTATATGGGAACAAGGGGCCATTTTGCATGAGCATGCGCGCAACTGCTGCGCTATAACAACCGTGGGCTCTCGGAACAACATTGTTGTTGCTGCGGAGGCTTTGATTCTGGAGGCCAGTGTGAGCATAATTGCTATTTTTATTTATTGGGACAATTTTTCAATCAAAATCAATTAGATATCAGAAAAGTTCACATGATTTTCTTTCAAATTTTATAAAAATCGCCGTGGTATTCTGACTAGATCTATAACACGAAGCCAATTTGTACAGTCATAATGTAGTAAAATATATGTACACAGCTTCGTCAACAATTAAGTCCTAAAATGTGAATCTATCGTACTGCAATAGTTTATTTCAATGTTAATAATGATACAGCTATAGAACTATGCAAATATCTATATGATAAATCAATTCAGACAAGTTGAATTCTCCAAACAAAGAAATGCTTAAAATGCTGTGAGTGCTAAATATCACGTAAGAATTTGCAGAATTCACATCATTCCCCAATTTTCATTGGCAAGAAAACATTATGAACACATTTGTAAAGCTTAAATCTTGATATTGGTAACCTTAGAACAGTGGTATTTTTTCGGAAAAGTAATATTTTCGAATATTTTACATAACAGCTAATAATAGTTAAGCGTAATTATTATACATTTCAAGAAATTGTCGTTCGAACATTGCGAGTGCGATGTCCATAAACGCTGCTTAATTATATTACTACACATGTACATTTATCATTTACTGCAATGCCTGCAGTAAATCTTGACCAGCACTCATCAAAACTAACATAGAATACTATTCTCAGCGGTCTCACTAGTATAAATGTGTGAGAATTAATTAGCATACTACTCAGTTTAGTCAAACCTGCAGTAGGCTTTATTACGGTATCTAGCCTGCATATCTTACGTATTTATGGTCTTGCTGTGCTCTCCATTCCCCGACCTGGGGTTGCTCTCCTATTGTTTTTTTAAACCCACCTTCCCACCCTTTCACCTCGACTCGCCTTTATCGTCCATTGGAGAGCTCCGCCAGGTTTTCTCCAGTTCTCATACATGAGTACAGTGGGACCGGTGTGAATAGAATACGATTGACGACAATGTTTTTTGAATTGGCTGTATTCGAGCAGATTGTATCGTACCTAATGATGCATTACAGACAAAACAATAAATAACTGCACAAAGATGATAATTATTGATGTTTATTGATTACGGCTAGTAGCTCCACTGAAAATGATTAACAGTTTTTTGGTTATAGTAGGTTCGAAGCCACACAAACTACACTCTTCGGAATAAAGTTATCGTGTTATATTGCGGTGAATATAATCCAGTAATAGACCAGTCATGTTAGAGTGTCTTTTTGTGTTATCATATAAACGATATTGTAATCAACTAGGCTTGTTACTGCAGTACAAATGTTGTAATCAATATGTTTAGATAAACGAGAGAAATAAATTTAACACTGACTAAAGAGTCTTTGTGTTCATTTAATCTCTAAGACACTATACAGTTGTAGGTCTGTGAAGATCCTTGACAGATTTTCGTTGCTTAATTATTAAGCAAGCTATGGGTGCAAGACCGGTTTCGGATTATATCCCAAATAATCCTTCGTCAGTTGCTTTTTAGCTTTGGTTGTTTGTTTTGCTCACTGAGTAAATCAATTTCTTTAAAAGAAACTGTAGAGGTGGTTGTGAGCGGATGAATGATCAACCAAAATTGCTGCCTTTTTATAGATCAAAGATTTCAATAGGAGAAATCTGATTGGACATTTAAAAGAACTATTGATCAGGTTGTATTTCCGGTTGTAAAACAATGAGGGGCGAGAAATCGCGCAAATACATTGTTCTATACGGTCACTGATCAGGCTAAAGGTGTGATCTCTAATTGAATCTTTTTAGCAATAGTTTGTCGTTTGCAATAGATTTCTGAGGAAAAATCACTGATTTGTAACCCTTTGCCGTGCTCTTAAATTCACCAGTAAGTTTGATCGATAACGGTATGGCTCTTTTAGTTTACAATGAAACAGGTCGAGCAACTGAAGAAGAGTGTAGGGTACGATTACAGGGGCAAACGAGGTTTTTGTAAATCAAGGTTATAGTAGGTTCGAAGCCACACAAACTGCACTCTTCGGAATAAAGTTATCAGATTTGAAATGTTTGCCTTAAATCTACGGGAATGTCTGGTAGCCGGATTGTACTTTCGACTATATTGACGAGTCATTCACCGAGTGACTTCTTGTTCGATAATTGTAGTAAATGCCATGATAAACCACTGTATTCTACTTTAGAACTTCTGTTCATGCATCCAAAGACTCGGTAGTGGTTGAATGCAGAAATAACGTTCTATATCAAATATATTTATCAAAATGATGCGATGATGTGTTGATTTGCAGTAAACTCTTTGCTAGCGAAGCAAATCTTGGCCCGAGAGCCTCGTTTTCATGTTACGCTCATGGCGATACCGCTGGATTGTCGGAGCGGCGTGTACATCTACGATAAGAGCTATTAAGGTGTGTAGATTTTCTTGCTTCGCTATGTGTCTGTGTGACTGATGCTTGACGTCTTTCTCTCTTGTTTGGGGCCGAGTTTGGTCGCCTTTTGTTTCGTAGTTTTTGAATTAACTGTTTATTTGGCAGCTTGTATTTTTTTATTTTGGTAGGTTTTGTTGTTGTTGTTGGTTTGTAGGTGATTAGGCCAACAAACTTACCAACAAACCAACCAACCATGGTTGTTTGTTTGTTAGTAACGTCGATTGGTCGCCGAGTTGGGTGGCTGCGTTGTCGGTCGGTCGGTTGGCGATTGGTCGGTTGGCAGTTTGGCAGGTCTACCTGTCTGATTCCCTTCTTTGTTGGTTCGTTTGATTATTTGTTCGTTACTTATTCATTTGTGCCAAGCCTTCTAGTCATTAAAGAACTAGCTGTTGAACTATTCGCAAAGAGTAGGGGATTGTCTCCCGGTTCAACAGCCTATTCCAATTGGAGCCATAACATACTAACATACTAATAATATCTCATGATTGTAAGCTGCACGGCTGCCAATGGCGCCTTAATATGCAGCCCGTAAAGTCCTCCACTGAATACACGTGTCTGTAAAGCGCATATGAGACTACGCATAGTGCGCTATATAAGCGCCTTCCATTATTATTATTATTTATTCTACTTTAACGCATGGTCCCTCTTCAAGATGGCAGCCGTAGATTCACACTCCATTTTGTTCTTCTACCACCTGGTTCATAACTTTACTCGAACGTTTCATTTTAATCGTCACATCACCATAAGAATTCATCAATCGTCTGTCAGAAAACTTGAAAATCACTTGTAAAAAAGCCTTTCGATATTGCATGTTCATTAAAGCGTAGATCACAAAGTTACAACCTGAATTCGCATATGCTAGCGTCAGAACAAAACGCTGAATCCAACCATGAATAAACCCATCGCCTTTGAACGCACGAATTGAAGTTGTGGTGAAAAACGGCAGCCACATGACAAAGAAAACGCCAATCACAACCGCAAGGGTCTTCACCGCTTTCATTTCTTTCCTGAACTTTGAAAACGCGGATTTACTCTGAACGTCCAGCTGCAGTGTGTTGAGCCTTCTTGTATTGTGCCGCACTTCTTTAAAGATCTGCGCGTATGCTATTAGAAGTATGTTCACAGGAACGATGAAGTAGAAAAATAGCAAAAACACCGTTAGCTCTGGGTCTTGTGTCCAGTTGATCTCACACTCAGCCATGTGAGGGTTAAAGCGATGCTTTGCGTAGTCGACGGGGATTAGTGGGATCACTGACAACAACGATGACTGGAGCCATATGTACGTTAGTGCTATTAGAACACGTTTTTGGGTTACCTTACTTGTGTAGGATAGCGGCCACTTGATTGCAATCAGTCTTTCGATGCTTATCGCACATAGGTGAAGAATGGACGCTCCACAGAGAAGAACACTGCACATTGAGGATATCTCGCACCATATCAAACCAAAAACCCATCTTGTCTTAAACACTGAGATAACCACGAAGACAACACGAAGAATTGCCACCAGGAAATCAGCGATTGCTAGACTACATACAAAGTAGTTAGTTAGGTTACGAAGCTGACGAAATCGCCAGAAAACCAGACAGACAAGACTGTTCCCTGCAAGGATTAAAACTACGACGACACTTAAGACGCTGCCAAAGATGATGCCTTCAACGGATGGGATGGCTATTTTGAATATATCTGCGAGTGTCTCGTTTTGCTGTAGATTGTCGACCATGATCAAATCGTTCATGCGTTCATTAACACCAAGTAGAAACTGTCGCAGGAGTCATTTGGATTTTTTTCTTTTGCCAAAATCCTAAAATAGAAAGAAAATATAACCAATCTTTAGTGACAAAACTGACAAGCAAGTTAAGTGCCTTTGACGATTCGCTTCTTTTTTTTTAATAAGATGTTCAACAATAACTATTTTTTAAGCGAAAAGTAAATATTCGTTTAAAAGTTCATTTTGACACCTATAGCCAAATTAGCGACAGACCTTAATTAAAAATTGATTCTACAAAATAAGATTGTCAAATAAGGACATACCGAATAATTGATATTTTGACTAAAATGGATAATCATTTTCTTAAATATCATTACTACGTATAAATTATTTTTTATCCCTAAGAGATTCGACGAGCATATCCGATACATTTACACCCGAGTGCCCCCTCCCCCTCCCCCCGGGTGAGCGGCTTTCGTTTCTTTTCAGTACACCGATGTTTGCATTTCATTCTTACTCTAATCAAAGGAGACGTCCGAAATCAGTAATTATCTTGCCCCGAACTCACTCTAACGTCTGAAATGTCAGTGCGTATCCTTATCAGACGCAGATAAACGTCCGACATTTTTACAGCGTTCGTGTTGTTCAGTGCAGTATTTTTTTATTGATATTCCGACAGAAAACTAGCTTAGATCAAATTAATGTACGCATCCTTATTGTTTTCATACAAACAGTTAAAATAGATTTTCTCTAACTCGACGTATTGAATTATGCTTAATTGAAATTTTATAATGGGTTTACAATTCTATTTAAACAGTACTAGTGTTGACGTCTGGGTTTCCTTGCATGGAAACGCCAAGTTGGCATATTTAATCGAACCAGAGTATCGTACATTTTACTCCGATTGTTTCCTTAGAAACACCGATGTTGCCTACACAATAGTTTAAACGATAGCTATCGTACATTATTACTCCTATTGTTTTCTTAGAAACACCGATGTAGCCTACACAATAGTTTAACCGATAGTTAGCGTACATTTTTACTCCTATTGTTTTCTTAGAAACACTGACGTATCTCGCACTAGTTTAACCGATCAGTAGTTCTCGTCCGTTTTTCTCCAGTTGTTTTCTTAGAAACAACGATGTTGCCTACACAATAATCTGCACCGTTGTAGCCTACACAATATTAAGCAATAATTGTCGTACATTTTTACTCCTATTGTTTTCTTAGAAACACTGACGTATCTCGCACTAGTTTAACCGATAGTTCTCGTCCGTTTTTCTCCAATTGTTTTCCTAGAAACACCGATGCAGCTCTGATCTGCACCGATGTAGCCTACACAATTTTAAGCGATAGTTGTCGTACATTTTTACTCCAATTGTTTTCTAGGAAACACTGATGTAGCCTACACTAATTTAACCGTTGGTTATAGAAATACAATTAATCTCTTTCTTTCTCAAAGTTCACGGTTGTTATACTGTAACAACGTATGCACGTGAATTCGTTATATTTCGACATTATTAGCATACAAGAAGCGTCTTATGTGATATTACTCTATTTTTTCCTTAGAAGCACCTATGTAGCTTAAAATAGTCATTTTTACCCCTACTATTTTCTTAGAAACACTGACGTATTTCGCACTAGTTTAACCGATAGTTATCTTACAATTTCACTTTGTTTTCGAAGAGGCTGTTTATATGGAAGCGAGTTGTACCTGCTAGCCGTGGGATAACTCTATTGTTTTGAATTCCCCGCAGGGAACACATCATATAAACAGCCCCTAAGAAACTCCAACCTGGAACGTATATATCGTATTTACCACTTTATTATACTACTATAAGCGCCGCACTTTGATGCTATAATGTTACTCTGTAATAGCAATGGAAATGAATTTTTATCAAAAGCTATATTCTTCAGTTCAAAGTAATTATTTTTCTCCGCACGCCCATTATGTTATCTCCCTAATATTAGTAGTTCTGCATTTTAATAAGCGCGTAAATACGGTATACTAAGTCACTTTCCTACAATTACGATTCATTACAGTGGTTTATTTTTTACAGTATATTTTACACTAAATCTTGCATGGGTGCATGACGTCTTTCAAATAGCTTGGTAGGAGAAATATTAATAAGTGGCTTTGCTTTGGCCAACCAAGAGCTATTATGATAATTATCATTTAAAGTTGTTTGAACGATTCCAAGAGGTTTAGATCACGGTTTTTTTATGACAATTTTATTGAGTGATAGGTACCAAACACAACAAACTATATGCCCCCCCCCCCGGGTGGGGGGGGGGGTGGGGTTTGCTCCCTTCAAAAATGGATAGGGGTGCTCGACGGACGGTTTTGAAAATGACCCAAAGGTACGCATAAATTAACCCAGATACTGACCCTAAAAGGTACAACCTCATTTGAAAAATTTTCAATATGTATAATCTTGAGTCCGAAAACTGACCCTAAAAGGTACGGTGCCAGTTCGAGACCCTAAAAGGTACGCGAGGGTCTTATTGTCGACCCTAAAAGATCCGTCGAGCACCTCTATTCATTTTCTAAGGGAGTCCCCCCCCCCCCCCGGGACTATATGTCACCCAAAGGGGAAAGCGCGAACGGGGCTCTAAGTCAGAGAAGAATAAGTTGATAAATGTTAAAATGAATAACTAACTAAATTAGTAACTAACAATTAATCCAAAATATAATCATTTGTGATAAGGACACTGGCGAACCTGTAACAATTTCATTATCAGATTCATTTGTCATTTCTTATGCCACAGAAAATTATGTTCACTGAAAAATCAAACTGCGATAGGGTAAGAGTTGTTTTAATATTATAGCAGTTGTAAGCACTTAATTAACAAGGGCAGTTGTATAAGAATTCCTTTTTACCAAATTCAGAAATATATAAAACTGTCGTAAATATCGCTTCTAGTTTATAACATAAACTGATCACTACTCGTTTAAGTATATAAAAGTTATTAGTTACAAAATTAAATAAGTGTAAAATTTTCCTTATGATTTCTTGTTCCAACTTCATTTTGAAATAATTTTGCTATTGCTTGAAATAAAAGTTTTACAATTTTTCCTTGTCAAATTATAGCATTAATATATGCGGATATTTGTGGATCCTAACTTTTATTTTTGCGTTAAACTTTCATTATTGAAAATATTCTATATTCCGTGCACATTTCATTCCTGGAAATGTTACATTTTACCAACGCAAATATACTGCTGAATTAAATGAAATTCAGAATCTAAATATTGTGTTTGTCCTTGCATACGTTAACAACCAATATAAACTGAAAATAATGTTACTCTCGATAGCTATTCCATACCTTAAATCTCTGCTGTCTCCCTAAAGTTTACTTCTCCTCTCCTGCATGTCGCTAGTGAATGTTTCTCGCGACGTTAATGACTGAAACTTGAATTGTTTAATTTGAAAGGTCCTCGAAACATTAATTGTTTAATTGTAAACTGTCTAAGTGAATAGAATTCTGTTTCTTTTAATCTTGGCGTTTAAGTGCACTGGCTGTTCATTTTGACGTTGAAATTGAAATCTGCTTGTCTCACAAGATTGTTTTTGAGATGGTTTAGAAACCTTAGTAGTTTAACTGTCTAACTTGAGTGTGGATTCTATACTATGTTTCCGTTCATTTGTGTCAATAAAGATTTTCACATAAACTTCACTTAGGGTGAAACAATGGTTGGGAAAACAACAGGTGTATATGTCGGAAAATCAACGCAAAAATCGATTTGATTTCTTTGTCTCTTAAGTCGAAGTCTTGATCAAACGTTCTTTTCCAGTTTTTTTGATCAAACGTTCCAGGTCAATCCTTTCATGATCAAACGATATATATCTCTTTTAAACGTCATTTTTCCGTTTATGTAAATGTTCTATTTTAGACATAAACGCCTTCATTTCTGTTAACTTGGTAAATAGTCTCGTTTCAGCAGTCTTGATCAAACGTTCTATTCCAGTTTTTTGATCAAACGTTCCAGGCCAATCCTTTATCAAACGATATATATTTATCTTTTGAACGTCCTTTTTCAGTTAACGTAAATGTTCTATTTTAGAACATAAACGCCTTCATTTCAGTTACTTGATAAATAGTCTCGTTTCAGCAGTCTTGATCGAACGTTCCATTTCAGATTAAGTGTTCGATTTCAATATCTGATCTTAATTGGTAGAAACTTCAATTTGCCGCTTACTTTCTAGAACAAACGACCGATGAAAAGGAGGCACACCCACCCACACAGACATTGATCGACCGACATAAACAAAGAATGTTTTTGTTTTTTTCACCGTACACTTCAAACAATATCCAAGCGGCTTCTCTGATGTTATCTGCGTTGTGAATTGGTTCATCGCGGGATTTATCCCAATCGCGTCGTTATGGAAAACGGTTTAATCTTGTTTTTTTTCCCGATTTCAATTGCTAATGTAATTTTGCTAATGTCGATCCAATATTGGATCAGACCTGGTATTGTTTTTAATATATGTGACGGTGCGAAACTTCAAGAGTTACCATCGTTAGAGAGCTAACGAGAGGAAAATAAGTCAATAAAGTCTTTGTTATCTAGATGAAAACATTGAATGAAAAAGGAAAAACTGAATAAGGGAGAGATAATTTTAATAATACTGACAAGAGGAAGACGGAAGAAAAACAGGAAGGAGACAAATATGATGAAATAGCATTTAGCCAGATAAACCGCTTAGCTAGCAATTGAAGCAATTTCACTTTTAAAGCCCTAACAATTTATACAGTCAATGTCATTAACTTTGTCTACGTAAAGTAGAGATTAACACTACAACAAGTGACAAGTGGTTCTTTTTTTAATTGTTTTCAACTATTGGGATTTCAATTTTTCAAATTTCAACTGCATAATGAGTATAGCAGTGAACATGGAATAAGAATTTCGAAATATGTGTTCACAATTTAGTGTCGAGCATTTAAGCCTGGTTCACACTGCGTCATAAACGTTATCATAAGCAAAACAAAAGAAATTAGAAAAAGAAACACTTTGGTTTTTGTCTTCTAATTTCCCAGGGGATAATAAATCTTTTGATTTCTTGCTTATGATTATGATTATGACACTCGTGTGAACCAGGCTTTAGAGCCACCTTATTTGGTGTCACGTGACATTTCTTTTAGTGTAAGTGTCTTCTGGTAGACATTGTTAATGACATTGACTGTATAAATTATAAACCATAAAGTAAGATAAGGAGAAAAGCCGAAAGGGAAATAAGGAGAGAAATAAGCCGAAAGGAAAAGTACTATTATTTAGCGTCGATAGTTTCTTCAGCTAGAAGTAAGCTGGTCTCCCAGGAAGCCGACGGTGCGCTCTTAATTTCCCCCCTCTCTCCATCAATGCTCCGTTTTACGGGTTTTTAAAACTACTCAAAGCTACACTGATTGGAAAGAAGTTGAAACTGAGTGCAAGTAAAAAAATGTGCAAGTAAAAAGAAAAAAACATTGTGAAACAAGACGCAAACTAATTTACTCCAGCCAAAGACAATAAGCATACCAACAATGCAGCAACAACAATTAATAACAATACCGGTAATAAAGGTATATTTCCAGAAACGTGAAATAGCCTTCTTATTTTCCGTGAAACGGGAACATTTAGCACCAAATCGAATCATCGTTTAGGATTAGTTTAAAAAACAATACAGTCGCTCGAAACAATTGCTCTAAACCTAACCAAACAACAAAACCTGGGGCTGTATTACTTACTGGTGAAACGTATTTTTACCATTTCTGCTTTTCTCATGAAACTTGAAATGACAATTTCATTTTCCGCGAAAAGTGCTTTATCAGTTTTTGGTTCAGTCCCGTATAAACTTATTTACTATTTGGGATTTTCTTTTTTTCGTGATACGTGAAATGGCAAACAGTTTAATCTTCCGTGAAACGTGATTTCAGTTTCCCGTTAAACGTGATATACCATTTCTATTTTCGTTATTTTTCGTGAAACGTGAAATAGCCATTTTATTTTCCGTGAAACGTGGTTCGTACCCCTCCCCCTCTCCTTTATAACCCTTACACAAAATGGAGTATGAATAAGCCAACAGAAGTGGAAATGGCAAATAAGACGTTATATTTGCTTTTTTTGTATTTTGACTTGATAAATTAATGTTGCACTCGTATATCGCTCAATTTAATTACTATTCAATCAAGTGCTTTTAATTTTAATATCATCTTGTCAAAACATATATATTTTCAGTCTGTTTTAAAGTAATTGTTTCAAAGACTCCGTTTTGTCATTTATTTCCTCTTAATTTCTGTCAAGTGTGACGCGTTGCGTAGTTGTCACAGTAACCAGCTGTTGCCATAGCAAACAATTTTCAAGAAAGTCAACTTATTATGGTCAGTTTACTTTGTACTGTTTATTTTTCTCTTCGTTACGCAAAAATGTTAAAAAAAAACAAGCTTAATAAATAAATATAATTATGAACCATGGTTCCTTTCCGGTTTAGAACGACCTATCGCCTTGGAAAACCCTTTTGAAATAGATGTATGCCAATAATTCCTTTCCGGTTTAGAACAACCTATCGCCTTGGCAACCCTTTTGAAATAGATGTATGCCAATAATTCCTTTCCGTCTTGGAATGACTTATCGCCTTGGCAACCCTTTTGAAATAGATGTATGCCAATAATTCCTTTCCGTCTTGGAATGACCTATCGCCTTGGAAAACCCTTTTGAAATAGATGTATGCCAATAATTCCTTTCCGTCTTGGAATGACCTATCGCCTTGGCAACCCTTTTGAAATAGATGTATGCCAATAATTATTTTCCATCTTGGAATGATCTATCGCCTTGGATAAACGCTTTTGAAATGGTTGTATTAACGTCTTGAAAGGACCTTTTACCTTAGGCTACCTTTTTGAAATGGGTGTAATGCCCATCATTGAGCCTTTGATTGGTTTCTTGTTGATGTTCTATAAGCAGATATCATCACCCTACCTGACTTTATACCCAAGATCTTACGAATAGCCCGATTAAACAGCTCATTTCTTACAGCATATATAAATGGGTTGTAAGCCGAGTGACTGTAACTTAGAGCCAACGACCACATCCAGTACACTCGCATCCGTGTTGCGTCACAGGGATCCCGAAGTGTTTGAATATAATCCACAACGGCTACTACCACCACAGGAAGCCCAAGCAGAGAGTAAATCCCGATGACAAGTCCTATTGTGATGGATGCTTTTTTGTTTCTTTCATTGTGAATCCTTGTGAATAGATTGACAGCGATTTTCTTCGCTTGACATTTCGCTATCTTATATATTCGTACATAACAGTATATGATAATGATGTATGGGACTAGCATCACGACCAGAGCTACGACGACAAAGAGACGAGAAATCACTTTAATGTCGGTAATAAACAGACGAGGTATTGAGAAAGCCAGTGACCACACCCATATACATACAATCACAGTCATGCATCGACCAGGGGTCAATATCTGGGAGTATTTGTACACGTATTTGATGGAAATCAGCCTATCAACGCTTACCATACAGAGATTGTAAGAAACTGATGTAGCCATCTGAAGACTAAAAAACTCAATGGCTAACTGAAGAGGATGGTTGTCCAAAGTCCATAAGTTCCGATCCAATTTTACAATCCACATTGGTATTAGCACAATGTTCAAGTATAGATCACCGACAGCAAGTGAAGCGATGAAATAACAAGTTACCGTTCTTAAACGAGGTGTTTTTGCAATTGCAATAAGTACCAGCAAGTTGCCTATGATTGCAACCATTGCCATGACAACACTGAAAGTGGATGAGAGTGCAACGTTGGTACGGTCGATTACATAGTTGCAAGACAGTGAAGAATTCTGGGATGAATCCACTGAAGTCATCGCCCTGAAGACAAGTTTAATGCGTTGGCGTTTTTAATTAAAAATGATTCAGTGATCAATGAAAACTCCGTAGATATCAATTAATAAACAAAGTGTAATTAAAGGTTATTGGACGTGAAAAAATATCAGAACCTCCGCAAGTGTTGAAGTGTGGGCGTATGGTATATCTAGCTCCTTATACTTTGGAAAAAAAGCTGCGAATATCTCGATTCTCGACTCCAAGTAGATCAGTTAACTTTAGTTCAACAAGATTTCGCAATTGTCACAAGGCTTGTGGCAACAGTTATCGAAGTAAATTTTGTTTTGGTGTGTCACTGCAAATTAATTCCGAATATATATTGATTTAGCCGATGTCTTAGTTGTTTAATATTGCACAACAGATAGTTTTTAGTTTTGTTTCAACTGTAAGAAACTGTAAACAATAACAGAAGTAGTACTACTTATCCTGTATTTGTTGTGATACTTCTTTGTTTTATATAGTTCCGGTGTAATGAAGAAAGTGTAGCAGTCTTTGTTTGCTCTTCCGTTGCTTAATATAGTCGGTTTTGCTGAATCACAGTCCAACTAGAGAAAACTTTTATGAAAGTAGAAACTTGTCAGTTCGTCTTTCTATAACTCCGACGCTTCTATGTAATTACTTTCCATGCATTTTGCTTACGAGAAAATCCAATATTTCAAGTTTTAGTATTAATACTATAATGTTGATTTTTCTCCCCTTCTTTTTCAATGCTTCCACGAAGTGAGGGTTTCACTTTGTTTCACTTTGTTTCTTTTTGTTATTCTCTTTACCAATTCTTACCTTTGGCGTATATCACTACAGCATATTGTAATTTAACTGTTTCTTTTTCTTCAACGTTTCCACGTAGTTGTGAGGGTTTCACTTTGTTTCACTTTGTTTCTTTTTGTTATTCACTTTATCATCTCTTACCTTTGGCGTATATCACTACAGCATATTGGAATTTAACTGATTCTTTTTCAACGTTTCCACGTAGTTTTCAGGGTTATACTTTGTTTACTTATGTATTTCACTACCAACCCTACAGTTTTGCGAATATCTCTATAAGACTAGACACAGGAATATCTTTTTCTGCTGTGATGTCAGCTACAGAAAATATAAATCATAAAATCAGACATGCAATAAGGCGGCAGTGTTTGTCTTTTAAGCACTCATTTCTTGCATTTCTCGTTAGCTTCAAAGTGTTGTGTGCAATAAGCACGAGCCAGCCTGCTCCTTCAAAGCACCTGCCGATTTAGTTCCCCAAGGCGTTCCACACGTTTTTAAGCTTGAAAGTTAATTAATCCTAGCTTTCACTGTGCGTAAATGATTATGTCTTTTAAAATGATGTATTATAGTGTGTTGGTGCTAATGAAGTCTTCCTGAAGCTTCTTTGTGCGTTGGTACAAGTCTAAATATACATTGGTTCCGTATATTTATAATCCTAGAAGCCTAGAAATACTCTCAGCTGGCAGGGAGACAGTAGATTACAGTTTTAGTATTGATGTTAAGGCCACTACAGCGTAAAATGGTTGACTTGCACTTTTGTTTTGATAATGGCAGCATATATAATATTCTGCCACCGCTTGATATCCGTTGGTTTGACGTACTAAGGACACTAAGTATATTTGACCGACAAATTCAATAATACTTGAAATAAAATCTCCTTTGCTATAATACTGAGCCCGTAGACTTTGAGAGACAAAATAATGGTCAAATTTACCCTTGATTAATTTTGTTCGTTCTCCTTGGAGTACTTTTTTGAAAGGACACTTTAGTTGTATATCAGTTCCTTACTAGCAAATTAGTTAAAGGTTGTAATCAAGGATTCAAACCTTCAGTTGCTATTTGCAAAGCTATTGAGTTTTCAAGCACTGACTCTCATCAACAATGTTCAATAAAAATAACAATTGAAGTCCATGTTGAAGATTTCGAATCGTTGTAGTAGTCCACGTTTGTCGTATGCCACATCCAGCTCATTACTACTGAAATGAAGCCCTGCATAAATGGTTCGTCCGCAGGTTTCAGAGTTCATATACGTGCTATATACTGAGTTATGTGTTCCGGTATAGTAGATAGTGTCCTCTTTTAAGTCTGGCTGAGAAAAATTAATCCTTTTCGATGGCAGCTTCAAGTTGTTCTAATACTGGAATATTTTACGAGTCGATCGATTTTGTCATGTATAACTGACAAACAAATTCCTCTTGAAATACAAGCTTCTATTAGTAATAACTTTGCCTGCGGCTGCTTACTGTTATAGCTAGTGTTGCCTTGGATGATATAATATGCATATAAATGTAGTCAGTATATTGTCACTGTAGAGCTCGCTTTTGAGTTCACTCCGACTGATGATATTGATTGTGTTTGATAACTGCGTCACGGAGCCTGTCAGTATTTTATCTTTGTTCCTTCCTTTACGATGGCGCCTGAAACAAAAGCAATAAGAATTAAAATTAACATTTTGAAAGAAATCCCTCTCAAGTTTAAGGTGGCCCGATACTATTGACTTTGCAGGATAAACATAATTTTGTAATGCATTATTTTGCATCTAAACTTTGTCCGATTTCTACGAGATTTAAACATATAGATTTCAAAACTTTGAAGTTTGAGCTAGTCATATTTTGCGATTTGTGGAAATTAATCAATTATTATTAATCACGTATATAGAATCTAAAGAACTGATAGGATACTATTATTTTTTTGATAGGATTAGTAAAATTTGCTTGATCTAAGCCGTCTGGATAATTTTATCTAAGTTCTGAACAATAACAAAATGTAGAAATTGCTTGCGTTGTGCTTTACTTTGACAAATATTTGGGAAAAAGGATTTTTTAATTTAAAATAATCTGGGTTTTTTTATCATCTACATGTGAAATTACAATGTCTTCTCTTATCAATTAAAGCGTGCTTGTTTGCTAAGGAAAATGGTCGACATATTTGAAAATGGAATTTAGCTAGCTTGCTTGAGTGTTTGCTTAGGAAAATGGAAGACATTTGAAAATGGAATTTCACTTGCTTCTTTGCTTGCTTAGGAAAATGGTAGCTATATTTGAAAATGGAATTAAGCTTGCTTGAGTGTTTGCTTCGGAAAATGGTCGACATATTTGAAAATGGGAAAATGGTAGTCATATTTGAAAATGGAATTAAGCTTGTTTGTTTGCTTATGAAAATGGTCGACATATTTGAAAATGGATTTAAGCTTGCTTGTTTGCTTGCTTAGGAAAATGGTAGACATATTTGAAAATGGAATTAAGCTTGCTTGTTTGCTTTGCTTGTTTGCTTGCTTGGTAGGCAAATGGTAGGCATATTTGAGAATGGAATTAAGCTTGTTTGCTTAGGAAAATGGTAGTCATATTTGAAAATGGAATTAAGCTTGCTTGCGTTGTTTGCTTAGCCGAAATGTAGACATTTTTGGAAATGGGATTTAGCTTGTTTTTTGTTTGTTTGTTTTTTTGCTTGCTCGGGAAAATGGAAGGCATATATTGAAAAATGGGATTTTATTACTTTACTTCTTTTGGCGTAAAGGTGTCAACATTATTAAGATTTGAGTTAGTTTCCGGCACGAACGGACTAAAATTTTCAAAACTGAAATGAGAAAAACATTTTGATGAATAGGATTGTTTTTTGTTTTTGCTCTTTTATTCATTATCACAGTGTGATCGAAAATGTCCAACAATAAAATATAAAAACGTGTATAGTATAATAGTTATACCTCTACTCAATTAACGTTTTGAGGGCCACCTGAAAATTATCAGGAATATGGTAATGCTGTCACCCTGTCCAATAAAGTGAATCATCAGTAAATGGTGACCGATAGGAATTGTGGGAGTTAATTAGATTGCAAATGCACTATTGTAATCACGCCTGAATAGAGCGAAAACACTAAAACCATGAAAAGATACAAAATAGATAATTCACAATTCATTACAGTTATAAATTAAGGAGGCTCGAAATGGTTTCTGTATATATCTATATACCTACTTTATATTGCATGTGATGCAGCATTATTGTGAAACTACACAGTTAACCGATATATCATTTTAAAGCTTATGGATCTAAAATATCAATTTTTTTTTAATTATTGCGTTTGACGTTGTCATGACAACAGCAGGCCGCTGCAAAAAGGACCTGACATTCCTTTATTAAAGCTGATATCTCCAAATCCTTTAGGTGAAAGTTTTTTTAAACTTGTACATGTCTAGTTCCCTACCTGTTCTTGCAACTGAGGAAAAATAAAAAAAATCTGTAATGCGAAACCTTTAAAATATTAAAAAAATGATTTTTTCTAGATAAAAATGTTTTTCATTACATATTTTTCTTAAAATGGATCTACTAAATCTAAACATTAATTGGAACAAATTGCCAAAAAATAACAAAAATCTACCATTTCATTGTGTTGTTATTAATAAAAATACATTTTGTACGCGTCAGAGGGGTCTTGTAAAATTGGCGATATTGCGCGCGCGCTCAAAAACAAATTCAAGCCTCCTTAAGTGTCAATTTCCACTATCACTGAGCAAGGGGTGACCGACATGAAAAATACAATTCCTTTATATTTTGTCCATTGGTAGCCAACACAGCGGTAAAACAACAACGCATGCGTTGTACAAATTTCACAGCGGTAAATTTGCCATTGCACTCATTAGGAATTTCGTACTACAGTGTTTGAAGTCGTTTTATAAGAAATTCCCTGAATATATAAGCTTGAAGATTCGAGCACATAACCTTTGTTATTATATCGTGAAGCTACCATTGTTTTATACTTTTGTATTTCAGTTTTTTATATTTTGAGAAAAAAGGGATGGAAGTCGTACACTCCATCGTTTTTAATAGAGTCCGTACGAATGTCAGATTTGTGTGCTAGATCATTTAACTTGTATTTTCGCACATGCGTGGTCGTTTGACCGCTGTGTTTTGTTAGCCTAATATCACTCTCGTACCCAGACCCTAATCCCTAATATAATTCTCGTACCCAGATAAAGCTGAGAGAGTTCTGGGTACGTACGGGAATGCCCTAATATTTATCCCTACAAAACGTTTAAAATATGCAGTATTTCAACCATGATTTAAGACGGCTTTATCTGATCTTCCATAGGCGGTGACATTTTGTTATTTTTATTCCACTTGAATAGAGTACATATTTGTTATACTCTTCAAAACCTACTCAAAACTCATTTTGTATGTCATGGTTAAACGACAACACACGAAACATGATGAAACAACCTAGTCTGACATTTTTAGTAAAACACTAACGAATTGGAAAATTAATGTAAATAATAATAATAAATAAAGTTGTTACCATTCTGACAAGTTTTCCTTGGCAA
Source organism: Metridium senile (assembly GCA_949775045.1). Taxonomy (NCBI): domain Eukaryota; kingdom Metazoa; phylum Cnidaria; class Anthozoa; order Actiniaria; family Metridiidae; genus Metridium; species Metridium senile. Next base: position 22,572,203 of record OX459096.1, on the reverse strand, counting down.
TTTCATTACTCGTGAAGAGTCTGAAGAAGATCTACAATTTTTTTTAAACACATTTCCCTTAATTGGCAATTTCATTGCTCGTGAAGACGATCTGCAATTTTTCTGAAAGGTATCTTCCTTGGCAATTTCATTGCTCATGAAGATGATCTGCGCATGCATGCAATTTTTCTGAAACACATTTTCCTAGGCAACTGATTTCATTGCTCGTGAAGACGATCTGCAATTTTTTTGAAACACTTTTCCTTGGCCTTTTTATTGCTTGTGAAGACTCTCAACAAATGTTTTCTTCACAATTTTTCCTTAATAATTTCATTGCTCGTGAAGACGATCGGCTATTTATCATTGAAAAGTAAATATGATTTCTTCATGTAAATAGATAAAGAAAATTGAACATGCCAGTCTTTTGTTGACAAGAATATGGTGGCTTTTCCTTCTCAAGGAGAAGGATTGTCGAGCAAGGCAAAATTTGGTCATATAGATGGACGACAAAGAAAACTGTGGCAAAGAATATCGATAATAATTACAACAGAAACTTATCAAGTTGTCAAGGAAAACTTGTTTATCGCGGTCTACGTGGACGAGCAAGAAAACATTGTCAAGAAAACTTATGAAGAAAA
>OX459096.1:22374086-22569086 GCA_949775045.1 Metridium senile | reverse complement strand
TGTGATTATGATGATAATAACGATTGTGATTATGATGATAATAACGATTGTGATTATGATGATAATAACGATTGTGATTATGATGATGATAACGATTGTGATTATGATGATAATAACGATTGTGATTATGATGATAATAACGATTGTGATTATGATGATAATTGTGATTATGATGATGATAACGATTGTGATTATGATGATAATAACGATTGTGATTATGATGATGATAACCATTGTGATTATGATAATTGTGATTATGATGATGATGATTGTGCAGTTATGGTGGTACGGTGATAACGATTATGATTGTTATTACGATGATGATGATGATGACGATTGTGATTATGATGATGATTACGATTGTGATGATGATGATTGTGATTATGATGACGATTGTGATTACAATGATGATGACGATTGTGATGATGATAATTGTGATTACGATTTTGATTGCGATTATGATGATGATCCCGATTGTGATTATGATTACAATTGTGATTATGATTACAATTGTGATTATGACAATGATGATTGTGCAGTTATATGGTGGTGATTACGATGATGTTTGCGATTACGATGATGATTGTGATTACGATGATGATGACGGTTGCGATTATGATGATGATATTATTACGATTGTGATTACGATTCCCACTGATTATAATAACAGCGGGCTCCCTTTGCTACTCAAGATTCGAAAGAAATACATGGCTTCTACTGTTCCGGCTAACTCTGGGGGCGCCATCTTGAAAAGTGAGCACCGAGTTGGTATATATCGCTATATTGTGACTTTGCAAACATTACACGGTTCTAAGTAAGCCTTTAATAATATATGACATTGCATCAGCATGGCACCTTTCTTCTAAGACCACATCATGGTGACTTGGTGCTCACTATTCAAGATGGCGGCCGCATTGTTAACCGGAAAATTACAAGCCTTTATGAAAGCGATCCACAGGGAACCCAATCATCCCACATAATGTTCCATTCATGTTCTAAATTGGGATTTCCTGTTTTGAAACACTGGCCGAGGAAAATGGGGACGAGAGATATAGTTTTAAAATACAGGATTCTCCTACGGAGTTGGTGACCAAACTTATCTCGAAAATGTCTCAAGTGGAGTCAGATCAGTAGCCTGCGTAGCGGCTCTCTAGGGGTCATTACATCAGCATGGCACCTTTCTTCTAAGACCACATCATGGTGACTTGGTGCTCACTATTCAAGATGGCGGCCGCATTGTTAACCGGAAAATTACAAGCCTTTATGAAGCGATCCACAGGGAACCCAATCATCCCACACAATGTTCCATTCACGTTCTAAATTGGGATTTCCTGTTTTGAAACACTGGCCGAGAAAAAATGGGGACGAGAGATATAGTTTTAAAACACAGGATTCTCCTACGGAGTTGGTGATCAAACTTATCTCGAAAATGTCTCAAGTAGAGTCAGATCAGTAGCCTGCGTAGCGGCTCTCTAGGGGTCTGGGGGAGAGAGAAAGGAAGCTCTCCCTTCCTTTCCCCTCCCCCTCCCCTTCTCCTCTCCCCAATCCCCTAAGAGCCGCTACGCTGGCTATCAGATCAAGGAAGAGACTTCCGCAGGCATATATATCTCTTTTCATCGGGCTTCCTGTGGTGAGGAAATAAATGAGCAAGGGAAGAGGAGAGGCAACTAGCGCCTAGTCCCTCTTTTGTAGCAGCACAGGAATCCCAAATCCAAATTAGATCACAGAGACGCCTGTGGAGGAGGCTAGAAGAGACTATATATATCGGCAGGTTTTCAACGAATCCAACTGCGATATCTAGATGTGCCCTAGACTTGCGTACTACTACTACTAATAATAATAAACTTTATTTCTATAGCGCACTTATCCTATGCTCAAGGCGCTTTACAAAGAAGATAATTAACTATTTACAACTAGTGAAAAAATAAATTATGAGTAAAGATTCTAAAAACAAATATGATTTATAAAACTATAAAAATATGATATAACTACTTCTAAAATTCACAATATATACAATTATAAAAAAATAAAATAATAATCCTTAAAATAATGTTTCGTTTTTCTTATATTTCGTAAAAAGGTATGTTTTCAACTTTTTCTTAAAACTTTCAACAGTTGTTATGCTGCGTAAATCATATGGTAGATTGTTCCAAAGTCTTGGAGCCAGATTAGAGAATTCTCTCTCTCCATACGTTTTTGTATGCGATCTAGGTTCTTTTAATAATTTCTTTGAGACAGATCTCAACGATCTGGAGTATTGCCTGTACTGGAGCTTTGATCTTAAATAGTCAGGTGCTTTAGCATTGAGACATTTGAAGACGATCAGTAACGTCTTAAAGGTAGATCTGTAGTGTACAGGTAGCCAATGGAGTTCCTGTAGTAATGGTGTAATGTGGTCGTATTTACGTCCTTGGCATACCACTCTGGCTGCAGTATTCTGAACATATTGCAGCCTCTGTATCTGATATTTAGGCAAGCCAGACAACAATGAGTTACAGTAGTCTAATTTAGACGTCACAAAGGCATGGACTATGGTAGCAGCAGAATCTTTGGTTAAGTACTTGCGTATTCTGGATATATTGCGTAGGTGGTAGAACGACGACTTACAAACAGTGGACAGGTGCGCATTAAAGGACATAGTGTCATCAAATTTTACACCCAAACTACTGGCTGATGTCGACAGAGTAACGTTTTCAGTTCCAACCAGCAAAGACTGTACAGGTGGCGATGCTCGAAATTTAGAGTGTAATAATATGATTTCAGTTTTTTCATTATTTAGTTTGAGTTCATTCAAGTTCATCCAGTTACAAATAGATGTGATACATTCCTCAATTTTAGATTTCCCTAGGCTAACCTCGTGCGTTTTGAAGGAAAAATACAATTGGTTGTCATCAGCGTACATATGGTAGTCCAAGCCGTGTGATTGTATAACTTCAGCAAGTGGTGCGGTGTAAAGTAAGTACAATACTGGTCCCAACACGGACCCTTGCGGGACACCGACTGTGAGATCACGTAGTGTAGAATTTGTGTTATTTATGCTGACAAACTGAGTTCTGCTGGAGAGGTATGATCGAAACCAATCCAAAACTACACCTTGAATACCAAAAGTATTTTGAAGTCGACACAACAAGCGTGAATGATTAACTGTATCAAACGCAGCAGATAGATCTAAAAGTACTAAGAACACATTTTCTCCTCTGTCTAGAGAGAGCAAAATGTCGTCTGTGATTGTAAGCAGGGCTGTCTCTGTACTGTGGCATATTTTGTAAGCAGACTGTAGTGGCTCATGTAGGTTGTTGTTCTTCAAATATTTGTTCAGTTGATAATATATAGATTTTTCAATTAATTTAGATAGAAACTTCAGGTTAGAGACTGGACGAAAATTGGTAAACAGCTCAAAGTCGGCATTAGGTTTTTTTTTTTTTTACTATACCAGTTTCATGTTATCTAGCACCGCTGTACTATTTGACAAAAGGCACATTTGCACACGGGTAGCCTCAATTCAGAGTAAATTCAAATGTGGTTTCTATTGTACAGCGATAGCATTTTTTCGTGCTTTTCTTGTGATTTGTTAATATTTTTTACAACAAATCGAGGCTTAGCCTGTACAATGCGCCTTTTGTCATATAGTACATCGGTGTAGGATAACATGAAACTGGAATATTGTTGAAAGCATATAATATATCAATTTACTTTATTCTGATAAGTGCATGCTCGACAAAACCTATACTTGTCGGTTCCATATAGAAATCAATCTAAAAGCCCAACAGTGCATTTGAATGAATGAATGAATGAATGAATGAATGAATGAATGAAATCCATGAATGAATGGATGAATGAATGAATGAATGAATGAATGAATGAAATCCATGAATGAATGAATGAATGAATGAAATCCATGAAATCCATGAATGAATGAAATCCATGAATGAATGAATGAATGAAATCCATGAATGAATGAATGAATGAAATCCATGAATGAATGAATGAATGAAATTCATGAATGAATGAGTAAATATGTATATACAGTGGTAGCTTTATTAAGCGGTCACCCTCGGGACTTTCCAAAGAAGTGGCCGCTTATAAATAGATGTTGGCCGCTGAATAGAGGTATAGAATAGGTATAGGAATAGGTTTGGGACTTTTTATTGTGGCCGCAGAACGTCGTCCTGGCTTTTTGTAATTTAGTGGGGAAGGAATTCATTAAAAGACAAAAGAAGATCACTCAAGCTCAAGGAATAACAAAAGAAAGAGTTCAGCTTGAGTGCTTTACTTTTGTCTTTTAATTTATATATATCTAATTCCTTTCCCACTAAATTACAAATGTCAGAGCAATGTTCTTGCAATAGAACTTTTCACGGTTCGAATCAAAAAACCTCAGCCTCGATAGCGTGTAATATATTCTTTACAATTTGACTACAGCCCGTGGAATTTTGAAGTGTTTCAATTAGCTTCAACTGTTTGATAATGTGTACATCCCTTAAATTACCGCGAGCTGTAGTAAAATTGTAAAGAATATATAATACGCTATCGAGGCTGAGCTTGTGGACGAGAACCGTAAAAAAGTCTATTAGCGGTCATCAAAGGCGCCTTTAAAAAATATGGTCTTCTTATTATAGTCTAAACAATTGGAATATGGTCTTTCGAAAGTCAGTCGATCGAGCTATAGGGTGCGAACTGTGGCCGTAGACTATTTTTAACTGCAAAAGCAAATATAGGATCGAAACCAAATTGACAACCGATGTCGGCTGTTTATATATTCGGTAATTGTTTCAATTTGGTTTCGATAAACCATGCATCTTTTATTCTGTTCCATTCAGCACTTCTTTTCCATTTATCAAAAATCGTTGAATCCTACTTTGTTACTTTCCATTCTGTTCTATTCTATTCTATTCTATCTATTCTATGATATCTATCTATTCCATTCTATTCTATTCCGGTTTCTTTTCTATTCCATTCTATTCTTTTCTATTCTATGTCATTTTATTCCATTCCATTCTATTCTATTTTATTCTATTTCATTCCATTCTATTCTATTTCATTCTATTCCATTCTATTCTATTTTATTTTATTCTATTTCATTCTAATCCATTCTATTCTATTTTATTCTATTTCATTCCATTCTATTCTATTTCATTCTATTCCATTCTATTCTATTTTATTTTATTCTATTTCATTCTAATCCATTCTATTCTATTTTATTCTATTCTATTTTATTCTAATCCATTCTATTCTATTACATTCCATTCTATTCCATTCCATTCTATTTCAGTTCTATTCCTTTATTCCAATTTGAATTCATACCATTTATCAGTCATTTCATTAAATTCCATTTATGAAATCTCATTTCATCCTGACTATTTTATTCTATTAAATTCCATTCTATTCTATTCCATTCCATTCCATTTTTTTCCATTCTATTTCTATTCAATTCTATTTTATACTATTCTATTCTATTTTATTTTATTTTATTCCATTCTATTTTATTGTATTCCATTTTATAATTTTCTTTTTTCCCCCCTAATACAAGATTAATGAGGCTTATTTTTCATTTGTATGTGTTTATTCAGATAACAGGTTTGTAAATAGAAACCAGTTCTAGAAACTGATTTCTAACGTTAAAACAAAGTACTAGATTGACAATCAATTATTTAGAATGACAAAATGGATTTTTGAGTGTCTGGTTCCACGCACTTCTTTAAGTAGAAAAAAAATCCCTGAGTTAAGTACGACAATAAGTTGATATTATCGTCTTATCGAATCGCCGCAGCTTTCGTGTCTGCTACATTTGCTGTCGCTGCTTCTCTTTTGTTTACTATTGCCTTTAGAAGTACTGCAATATCGCTTCAAACATAAACGAAATTCATGAATTCTAAAAGCGTATACCCATGGGTTTATCGCAGATGAAACAAACGACAAAAACGCCACCCAAAGCCATGCATGGTCGATCGCTTTGCGCGCCTCACACGTTTCTGGCATGAATAACTCTGCTATCGATGCGGCGAGGGTCGGTATCCATAGCGACACGAATAGGCCAATCACAATGGCTACAGTCAGTGCAGCTTTCTTATTCCTAAGGGCGACTCTGGTCTGCCTTCGACTTAACTCATTACGAGCTATTTTTTTCATTTGCGTCTTTGCAGCTTTATAGATATGAAAATAGCAGTAGGCGATGAACAACAAGGGAAGTAGCACAGTTATTAAAGTGGCTCCGAGCCATAATTTTGTTAAATGTTCTGGATGCTTATGAAGGAACAGTCTTAAGGAGGCTAGAAGGAACGAGAAAATCCAGATAAAAACCGCTAATGCTATAGCCTTTTTCTTGGAGAGAAACTTCTGATAATGAAAAACTGATTTGATTGCTATGTATCGATCATAGCTCACAGCACACAGGCTAAATGAAGTCGCCGCTGTCATTTGAATCCACATGAAATCCGCTGTCACAGAAAGCCAGTGGTCACCTTGCCATATTCCCAACAATATTTTTGCCACTAAAATAGGATTCATTATAAGTCCAACTAGCAGATCAGCAAAGGATAAAGAGGCTATGAGATAGTTTGAGACATTACGAGTCCTTAGCTGTGTAATTACCGTCAAGACGATCGTGTTTCCTGTCAGAGCTGCTCCGGCCGACAAACAATTCAAAAACACTAGTATTATTGAAATAGGAAATCTCAATTTGTCTTGGCAACATTCGGCAGTGGTAGTTAGATTGGAGTTGTTCATAGTATAATATTTCTTCTGCTTCGTAGCAAGTGGGAAGCAATTTCTACTCTTTTAATTGTGGTTAATGAAATTGGTAAGCTTTTAAGGTGTAAAGTTTCCTTTTTTAATCCTGGTACGTCAGTAAAAACTGACGTTTAAAAGTGACCAAGTCTTTTTTCTTCTTCGTTTCTTCTATTTCTTTTCTTAATCACTGAAATTTGAAGATTTTGAGTGTTAAAGATATCCACAAATGTCCGTTGTTTACCACAAAGGCTGAAGTTTGACCAATTTATGAACGAAAAACAATTTGACTTCCTTGTTTTGTTTGGAGTTATAATGAGTTAGATCCTACCTTTGAGAGATCGATCTGTTAAACTTTTGTCTTTCGCTAGTAACCAAACGGAAGTTGAAAGAAGAATGGAAGAAAGTCCAAATTGGGTTAAACTGAATACACTTCTTTCAAGCTATAGCTGGTAGAAATCTTAAGATGGCCTGTAGGCTGTGCTGTACTTGGGTGTTTGAACTATTAATTGATTCAACTTTTCCCGTTCATAACATACACGTTACGTTTTACTGAGTGTTCCCTTATAAATGCTTGAGAAAACGTCGAGACACTTTGAGTTGAAATTAGCTGCCCTCGAGGAACAAACAATACTACACAATCGCCAATATCAGTGAACTCTTTTGTTTTTACACAACATGGGGAAGTGTTTACTGTTCCACTGCTAGCATGTAATTCAAAGTTGTCTCCTTGGTTTATGGTGACATTAATATAACCTGTTTCTTGGTTTTTGATGATAGCTTGTAGATTGAGTTTAGATTGGTACCTTTTGGAGCTGAAAGATTGCTTGATTCTAGGGCCGCATCGATTCCCCGCACTAAAGTAACTTGCAAGGCTAATAAACAAACGTTTTTACCTTTCCCCGACAAAGTGTTCACTTTTTTCGATGTTTAAGATTCTTAAAAGCCAGTACTTCCACGTTGGTTTGAGGTAAAACTAGTAAAACGTGTTGTCCTTTTTTACTGTACTGACCAAGACTTGCAAACTGTTCGCGTTTTTTTTTTTTCAGTATAAGCAAATAACTCAGTTTCTATCTCATCAGTCTCTTTGTTGTCCAAGGTTTTTTGCTGCTTACAATGAAAGTTTAAGTAATGCAAAGATCTGTATTAAAACCACGTACATTTGCAGAGCGGCGAGGTTGATCTTGTTTACCTTCTTGCTACTCCATAATCGAAACGGCGTCTCTAGTGCACTTAACTTTTTTGTGAGGATATTACTGCTGTTGAATTCAAGTGCTTTCAAGTAATTAAAAGGAACGGAGATCAATATTTCGTAAACCAGGAGCACCTTCCCACTTTTTACAACATTGGTATTCACTGACGAAGAGGGATAATATCGATGATCAACTTCTAATTTTAGGAATGGCTTCAGGAATAGCTTAAAGGCATATTGGAGTAGAACGAAGTAGTGGGTCTAACACCTCGCCTCTAATACAATATTTAATAATAAAACTGTACATTTGCACAAAATTTCCCCCTTTAAATAAACTAAAGATTGAACGGCAGATTACAGAGTGTCAGATTTATTGATTAAAATTTGTCACGTTAGCGTGAATTTGTCTTCAAACATTTATCTTTGCAGACACGCTCAAGGGGGAATTGGATGCCATCTCTCATCTCGGCCAATCACATCGATGTCTTCAAGAGTACAACTGAACTCAATTACAAACTTTCTCACTCTCAAATTTATGTTGATCAACATGTTATTAGTTGAAATAGAACGGAATCATTTCTTATTAAAATCACTGTAATCATTTGTGCGATTACGCCGGTTGTAGCAAGAGTTTTACATATTCTGTGTAGATTTTAAACTCCGTTTTCCTCCCATAAACCAATGTTATTCCAAGTTTGGTTTCCATCTCTTTTGCCTCCGGAAATTGAGTCCAAACAATCCGATTTTTCACACCATGCCATCATTTCAATTAAATCTAATACATAAAGACAGCGTCAAATGAATTAAAAGCAATTTTTGGAAGTAATCTTGTACCCTTTCTATTCAATCCATTCAACTTAGATTTTTGGATTAGTGGTCGGAAAGATAAAGTTTAACTATTATTCATCAATTAAACAACATACAAATGCTGAAGGAATTAAAATTAGAAATGAGGGTTACTTATCGTACAAGAGATAAGAGAAAGTCCGATAATTTTTTAGTATTAGATGGTTGAGCTGATTCCTTCGGTATACTTGAATGTGTCAGCCATTTTGACACACAGGAAGCCCACAAGGATATATTTCTTTCGATATATTTAATATAGTCTAAAATACAAAACAGTGACAAGTTCAACGTTATACAAATACATATATCTTATTATACAGTTTGACGTGGATATTTTACGAGCGAGACGCTGTATTTTGACGAGCCTAGCTTTAGGCGAGTCGACATGTAAGTTAACGAGTAAAATATCCAGCCATATACTACACAACAAACTGTCTAATAAGTTATTTATTATCCAATCATAAGAAAAAAAGATGTTGGTCTTTTAAAAAGCAAAATATTGTTTTACTTGAAAGGCTAGCCATAGACTAGTTAAAATATCGCTTGATAAAGACCCCGGGGGATCAACTCCGGGGAAAAAGTACCGGGGATGCTCGTCGTATTTCTTCAGGGTAAAAATCAGCAATTTGGTATCTTTTAGGGTGTCAAATGCGAATTTTTGATTTTCTGGTATTTCAACTTGTATTTTATATAAGAAATAAAAAACGTGTTTGCTGAGCTGTGCTGTGCTATGTGCAGTTTAGGGACTACGCAATAATTATCAATAATGTCAAAAACATTATTGTAAATTAAGCACAAATAAGAAATGTAAAATATATATAAATCAATTCACAAATATTTAGATATAACAGTGCGATGAAGTAGAACATAAGATAAATAACAACGGGAAGATCAGTTAAAAATAGAGTAAATAATTACTAATGAGGAACACAAACAAATACACAGTATTTGCAATTTGAAACCGTTGTCCATGTAAAGCAGAAGTTCACACTACAACAAGTGACTATTGATTGTTCTTTCAGCAGTTGGTATTTCATTTTATTTTAACTCTTCTTCTTCTTCTTCTTCCGTGTTACCCCGTCTCTTTCTATAAAAAAAATCCTTACTCTACTGTACTGTGAGTAAAAGTGAACATGGAATAACAATTACGAATTATATACTTTATATAAGCAAATAATTTAGAGAACCAATAAATAAATAAACAATCTTTAGAAGTAATATGGAATAATTAGATGAATAGCAATATAAAATGATAAGAAAACAATTCAAAATATAACAACATTACAAAGAACTGAATATAGAGAAGAAAAAAAAAGAAAGGTATCTGAGAGAGCGAAATAAAAACCTTTGAACTAACTGAGAAGAGCATAAAAAAATCGAAAAAGAAAGAGAAAATAGACGACTTTCATAAATGGCCGCCACCAATTCTCACAATATTTAAATTTCTGATGGAAAGTTAGATCATATGATAGGCATTCACAATACGAATGACTTGTGAACGAGTAATTAATCTGCAAGAAGCTATATATGAATTTGAAAAATAAGACTGATAAGACCAACGAGGCAACAAAGGCCTCAGCAGAAAATTACATACAAATCTCTACATTTTTCAATGAGCTTAACTTCATTGGTATTTTAGCCAGAGCATCAAAACCTCCCAAACATTTCAGGTGGTTCTTTCATGTGGTAGTGCTCAGATTTTAAAATATCTGCTCACTTTTAAAACTCATCACGGTTTTCAACTATTTATGAAAGTAATAATAAAATGAAGATAAAGAAAAACAATATAAAAAAACGCACGAGGTAAATCAACGAATAATAGACAAAAATAAATTTTAGCTGTCAAACATAGTAAAAAAAAATAATTCCGTCAAAAAGTAAATGGCAACCATGACCAAAGATACAATACAATATACAAAAAAGTAAATTAAAGCTAGCTATTATACTTTACACATTTCCGAGAGTAAACGAGTATTGTGTGTCGTCGCACTAGTTTGACGAAGCAAGAATAGCAGAACTACACATGTGAAGTGTAAAAATGAATTGTAAAATAAAATTTCACGCCTTGTTTAACTTTCCCGAGAGTAAACGAGTATTGTGTGTCGTCGACTAGTTTCATGAAGCAAGAAGAGCAGAACTACACATGTGAAATGTAAAAAGGAATTGTAAAATATAATTTTTATTTCACGCCTTGTTTAACTTTCCCGAGAGTAAACGAGTATTGTGTGTCGTCGACTAGTTTCATGAAGCAAGAATAGCAGAACTACACATGTGAAATGTAAAAAGGAATTGTAAAATATAATTAGTTTAATTCACGCCTTGTTTAACATGATTCCCGAGAGTAAACGAGTATTGTGTGTCGTCGCACTAGTTTGACGAAGCAAGAATAACAGGCTTACAACATGCAGCAAGTAAAAAAAGGGAAAAAGCGTTAATAAAGTAAGATTACAAAAATATAACGAAAAAAACCAGTCAATATTAAGTACAAGCGGAAGAACAAATCAAAATAAAAAAACCCCATGTCGTGACTTTTACGAGATAACATTGGCTATAAACAATCAATTTTTTTCACGCTTTTTGACACTCCATTAAGAGTTTTCTTTCAGCGTCGTACTGATATTACTTTTATCTTCATACTCAATATAAGTTTAAAAGCAGACGGTGAACCAAAGATTAATTTTTGATCAAGATTGCGGCTCCTCCCACTCAACCTCCGTAACAGATAGAACGATTATCTTCACAACTGGAACTTTCCGTAGAGAGTCAAATATATATATATAGCATGTTTAAAAAATAAACGTGTTTTTTTTTTCAGTGTAGTTCTTTGTACTTCAGGGTATAATTGTATTGCCCTCCGTACCAGATAGAACAATTATCTTCACGACTGGAACTTTCCATAGAGAGTCAAATATATAGCAGTTTTGTTTTGTAGTTCTTTGTATTTCAGGGTATTGCCCTCCGTACCACATACAACGATTATCTTCACGACTGGAACTTTCCGTCAAGAGTCAAATATATAGCGGCTTTTTTTGTTTTTGTAGTTCTTTGTATTTCAGGGTATTGCCCTCCGTACCAGATAGAGCGATTATCTTCACGACTGGAATTTTACGTAGAAAGTCAAATAAATAGCATGTTTAAAAATAAACAGTTTTTTTGTGTAGTTCTTTGCATGTATTGCAGGGTATTGCCGTTTTGTTGTAAGTTCTTGGATCTGGGTGATGTAGGGTGTGTTGTATTCTGGTTTTGAGTTTTTGCTTGCATGGGTATTGGTGATGCTAAAATTGTGGTTACGTTCAGAGTTATTTGTTATTGTATTGCAGGGTATTGACATTTTGTTGTAAGTTCTTGGGTCTTAGTGATGTAAGGATGTAAGGTTTAGAGTTTTTGTTGTATTGCAGGGAGCAGAGGGGAGTTTTGTACGAGCATGCGCTAAACCGCTGAACTATTAAGAATTTGCATGACCGCAATTGCTAATCGCTAGAGTGTTTACTTTGATTTTCTTAATTTGATTGGTCAATAAGTGTTAGGTAATTTATACAATTTCAGAAAAACATTTCTCGTCGCATTGATAATTAGGCAGCCATTGTTTAAGGTGCAAAAGGCATTGTTCACAATACCAACTAATTACGGTGTCACGGCGTACTCATCACGGATGTCACGTAATAGTACGAAAGGCGCTGTAACACAATAACAAAATCGTTCTTTTGACTCATTTCCCCATTTTTGCCACTAAAATCAATAGTATGGCATGAAAGAACAGTCAACTGATTGATGTTTTCTGAAATAAAATTTTTGGAAGTTGGCCAAAAAAATTAAAAATCATCATGAAATTGGGAAGTGAATGAGTGCATAATGTGTTCCAGAATCATCTCAATAAAAAATGAATAAATCGTTTACCGATCTCACCACATTCTTTGCTACATAATTTTTAACACTTTAGTTAAACTTATTTAGGCAAAGAACGAGGAAAGTCATTACTTCATTTTGAAAAATCAGAAGAAGAACATTGCAGTTAAATACTGATGGCTGTGGTATACCGATGAATATTTTCAAAAATATAACATTTCCCCATTTTTATAAAATCAAGATTGTGAAATTATCTTTTAATGAAAAATGGACAAAGCATTTTTGCAATAAAATTTTTGGAAGTTAGTTTAGATTTTGAGATAAATAATTATGAAATAGTAACATTTCAGCAGTTTCTTGTACGGGACTGCGATTTCATACGAAATTTCAGCAGAAATAACTGAAGCGATTGGAACGGTGCCTATTTTAGTTTTCTTTTACTCATAAGCATTAACCTTAGTTTAAATATCCAGAGTCACAGTATCCACTGAGCCAAAGAAAAATGACCACGAAGTCTTTGTTTATCCACTGAGTTAGCGGTCATGTTGTGTAGTTAAAGGCGTTTATTCGCGTTACATATAACAATATATCTCGTTTTCTTGACATCGAATTGGCACAGCAACATATTCTCCATGTCGAAGAAGGACCTAAAAAGCTTCTAATTGTAATTTACGGCTATCCAAGCAAGAAAACAACGACGATAAACGACATTCAAAAACGTAAACATTACCCATCTTTGATGGTTATCGGACAAGGTTGACAAAGTCGCGCATGCTCATACCAAACTCCCCTCTGCTATTGCAGGGTATTGTTTCTTGCTGGGGGTATTGGTGATGCAAGACGTTCAGAATTATTTGTTATTGTATTGCACGGTATTCACGTTGTTGTAAGTTCTTGTGTCTTGGTGATGCAAGATGGTTGTATTCTGTATTCTTTGTATTGCAGGGTATTGCTGTTTTTACTCTGCTTTGTTGCCGTGCCTATTAGGGGTTGAAATCAACAATGCTTTAACAGTCATTTTTATATGTGCGTACCTTTTAGGGGTCGTTTTCAAATTAACCTCCGACTAACAGCCCTACCACTTGGACAGAAAGGATTACCCAAAAATGGATTTTAATTAAAAAACGGCATTTATTTCAATGCATGATTTGGAAAACCTTGTCCTAAGTTGGGCAACTGAAGCAAGTAACAGATAGATATTTGTTACTGGGAGCGTGCTTGTTTTAGTAAGAGTGGGACAGAGTCAGTACCAGACACCAGCAGTCACCAGAACCCATCCCTGGGATATACACAGGGTAGCACATTTGAAGCAAATTTATCTGTTCGTTTTTTGATACGTTTATTAAAAAAAAAACAGATAAATTTGATTTAAACTTTCCTTTTTAGCGTGCTACCCTTTGACTACCCCGTTTACTTTTCACGGGTAGCCCCCCAAAACGACTAATATTTAGGAAAAACTGTTTTCCACTCAAATCATGTGTTTATCTTTCATGATATAGAACATAAAAAGAGTATTGCTTAAAAATTTCATCCAAATATAAAAAAATAAAATTCATTGAATTAAAGCCAGATATTTTATAAGCGATTTTAAAGAGGGAAATGTGACTAAAATAGAACTACTTGGAGACGACAGCTTAAAATTCGAATATACTTGAACACAGGGAGCCCAAGAATGTCTTTATTGTCACGTACACAGGAATTCCATCATCATTTCACAACACACCAAACATTAAAATCGAAAGAAAGTAAAAATATTTTTGATTGAAATTGCAATCGAATTCAATAATTATAACAATAATAATCATGATAATAATAATAATAATAATAATAAGAAGAAGAAGAAGAAGAAGAAGAAGAAGAAGAAGAAGAAGAAGAAGAAGAAGAAGAAGAAGAAGAAAAGAAAAAGAAGCAGAAATTTGTAAAGCGCCATTTCCCAATGGTCCAAGTGCGCTATTTGCAACTATAAAGGCTTAAAAAATTAATTAAAATATATACAGCAGAAAATATAATAATATAACATCTAGCCAACTACTCTGGATGATAATAAATAAAAAATATAGTTCATGAGAAAAAGGCGTCCTTATAAAAGAAAGTTTCTGTTTGCAAGTAACTAAAGAGTTACAGTCCTTGATATGCTCTGAATTCACTTCATATTAACCCTTTTATTGCCCAAAATTACGATAAAACTCGGGATAGTTGTGCATAAATAATGCGGAGGATACTGTGGGCTGTATGTATTGACATACATTTGTCGAAAATTTGTCGCGCAAAAAGTAATAAGTCTGCAATCCAAAGCTCCATTTGGCGATATAACTTGGACCTAAAAACAGAGTAATTTTTGAAGTTTGTGGAATAGACCTATTTACTTCCGTATGCAAATTGCCCATTTCAGATCACGTGGCATTCCCTTGAGAATTGCTATTTTATGATGAACGTGTTATAACATTTACATGTGAAAGAAACAATTCCCAAGGGTAGCATCACGTGATCTGAAATAGGACAACAAACAGGGAAGGTAAAGAAATCTATTAAACTTCAGAATTCACAAGCGATAAACAATTAAAGCAATAATTTTAGAACTGACAGATCTAATTATAAATAGAAATTTTAGGGAACGTTTTTCAAGGACTTTATCCAAATATCAAGAATCTTGTATTTGTTTACGCTAGGAATTAATTATAATTTCGAGTTCGGAATTTAAAGGTGGTGTAATTTCACTAGTTTTTTTAACGTCTATTCATGGATGAAGCACAAGCGCCGACTGGCCAGGATGTAAAATGTGAATAAAAAATGATATGTGAATAATGTCATGAAAACGTTCGCTTCAACAACGTCCTTCGAAGGAACGACTAGTGGAAAGTGTAGTGTATGGGAACCCTGTGTATTGTTTGGGATTCCTGTGTCACAGTTGTAAATGTGTACTTTGAGTAGCTAGTGAAGCAGTGTCTTATTCAATCTGTGGTATCCGTGTCAATCCTACTTAGAAATACAAATGAAATACTTCGCTTTGTGCAAAAATTATTACAGGGAAGGGTAGCTTGCACTTTTTATCAAATCTGTTTTTGAGTGTCAAGTTTTAAGTTAGGAAGATGATATATATGTTAACTTTAAAAACTTTTAATCAGCGTCATTTCTTTTAGGTGAAAAGTTTTTAAATAGTTTTTTTTCTACTTTTTATGCTCTTTTCGATGGATTACAAAAACGGCATAGAAAGCTCCATTAAGGCTTGCATTAACGCACTAATATTTTCACCTCGAGGTAACGCCAACAAGTTGTGCATGTTCACTTCGTACTGATTGGCTAGTTCCGGCCTCTGAAAGATTTACTTAGATATGATATTGTATGATACCGACTAGTTATACAATGGTTTCTCGTGACATACCGTTGAATATCCCACGAGTCACTTGTATTTTCTGGTACACACACGAGCCTTTAATGTGACGATCGGGATATTCAGGGTATATGTCACGAGAATACATTGTATAGCTATTTTATCCCACATGATATAAAATACAGAGAACCTGCAATGTCTCATGGGAAGAAATAGTTGAAAACCGGCTGTATGATATGGGATAAAATGCGATTTGATATCCTGATAAGTATTCTCAGAAAGCAGCTATACTTGGGCTTCCTGTCTCATTATAGTAGGGTTTTGGAAACCGACTCCCCTCTCCTACTTCGAAATTCCACACAGGGATCCCATTTTGTCAACAAAAAGACACGTGTCTTTGAATAGTCTCAATGGATCAAAACCACTTGAGTTTAAGAGGATTTCTATCATACAAAGTTAAACATTGCCTTTATCACACTATTCTATAAAGTATAAACGTCTGACAACTAACTAGATCATGATCATGATCATCGTCATATCCATCACTGACAGCTATCATTAGTTATATCTATTTACACAACAAACATCTATTTCATGATAAGACATTTACGTCATAGCCTGTCACTACGTCATCGTGACATCATCAATGACGTCATAAAACCACGTTAAGACAGCATTGGTAGTACACGCGCTGAATAAGCCCGCAGGCCGTATGTAATATCGGGAAATAACAGTTGAACTTCATACGTATTTTTTCAACGAGTTTGAGTTGTTATTTCATTTAGAATGTTGACGTGTGCGTGGGTGTTTGTCTAAGGAGAAGCAAAAATGATTTGTATATCGTAGAATAAAAAGGTAAACATGTAAACGTAAAGGCCGATTTAGACTGAACGATTTTCGCCTATACGACTATCGCATGCAACCTGCTCGCGCCATACAAACAACTCAATCGTACAATGTACATCTAGCCCAAAACTCCTCTACGACAGACGCATACAACATGAAAAAAGTTGTAGGATTTTGAAACATGTTTTAAAATGCGACGACAGTCGTAGCCATCGTAGCCAAATATGGTAAAAAAGTGACGTATCATGTAACAAAACCTCTTTATGGGGTACCGTGGAGTGTTTTTGGACAAAATGGCGGATAAAAACAAAGCTGCTGGCTCTGCTGTTTTGAGAAAGAAACAAGGTTCGCTTCACTCGAAACTTTACGCGACTTTTCGTGTGTTGTGCGACAAGTTGCATGTGTAAATCAGCAGCAGCAAGTCAAGTTGCATGCGATAGTTGTAGTCGAAAATCGTACAGTCTAAACGGCCTGCATCTCAGTTGGCCCTATTTAACAGACATGACATCACATCAAAACAATCTGATCTGTTGTTTTAACGTTAAGGATCATAGTTGCCAGAGGGGACAAAATTACAGCCAAATAAATAAAATCAAAGTATAGTAAAATCTAATTTATTAAATTATGTGCAGTATACACCTATTTCAAAAAAGGTTGTCATCGCCAAAAACGATAGGCGATAGGCGATAGGATATTCCAAGACCCAAGTGTACTATGGGTGTAATCCTAAGTCGTGAAATTTTCAATCATGCCAGCTCCACAGCTGGAGAGTTATATGGCTTGTCGAAGAACTGAAAATGTGCCCAGAAGACATAGCTTTTCTGCTTTTATGTGGATACTTTTATGTAGATTATACCCATAGTGCACTTGGGTGTTGGAATGTTCTATCGCCTATCGCTTTTGGCGATGACAACCATTTTTGAAATAGATGTATTATACTGAAGCGCACGAAATATTTTTGATTGAAATTGCAATCGAATTTAATAATAATAACAATAATAATCATGATAATCATGATAATAATCATGATAATAATAATAATAATAATAAGAAGAAGAAGAAGAAGAAGAAGAAGAAGAAGAAGAAGAAGAAGAAGAAGAAGAAGAAAAAGAAGAAGAAATTTGTAGAACGCCATTTCCCAATGGTCCAACTGCCCTATTTGCAACTATAAAGGCTTAAAAAATTAAGTAAAATATATACAGCAGAAAATATAATAATATAACATCTAGCCAACTACTCTGGATGATAATAAATAAAAAATATAGTTCATGAGAAAAAGGCGTCCTTATAAAAGAAAGTTTCTGTTTGCAAGTAACTAAAGAGTTACAGCCTTGATATGCTCTGAATTTACTTCATATTAACCGTTTTATTGCCCAAAATTACGATAAAACTCGGGATAGTTGTGCATAAATAATGCGGAGGATGCTGTGTATGTATTGACATACATTTGTCGAAAATTGAGAGAAAGTAAAAATATTTTTGATTGAGAGCCCATGTATATCTGCAATGAGGTGTCGCGCAAAAAGTAATAAGTCTGCAATCCAAAGCTCCATTTGGCGATATAACTTGGACCTAAATACAGAGTAATATTTGAAGTTTGTGGAATAGACCTATTTACCTCCGTATGCAAATTGCCCATTTCAGACCACGTGGCATTCCCTTGAGAATTGCTATTTTATGATGAACGTGTTATATCATTTACATGTGAAAGAAACAATTCCCAAGGGTAGCATCACGTGATCTGAAATAGGACAACAAACAGGGAAGGTATAGAAATCTATTAAACTTCAGAATTCAAAAGCGATAAACAAAGCAATAATTTTAGAACTGACAGATCTAATTATAAATAGAAATTTTAGGGAACGTTTTTCAAGGACTTTATCCAAATATCAAGAATCTTGTATTTGTTTACACTAGGAATTAATTATAATTTCGAGTTCGGAATTTAAAGGTGGTGTAATTTCACTAGTTTTTTTAACGTCTATTCATGGATGAAGCACAAGCGCCGACTGGCCAGGATGTAAAATGTGAATAAAAAATGATATGTGAATAATGTCATGAAAACGTTCGCTTCAACAACGTCCTTCGAAGGAACGACTAGTGGAAAGTGTAGTGTATGGGAACCCTGTGTATTGTTTGGGATTCCTGTGTCACAGTTGTAAATGTGTACTTTGAGTAGCTAGTGAAGCAGTGTCTTATTCAATCTGTGGTATCCGTGTCAATCCTACTTAGAAATACAAATGAAATACTTCGCAATTTAAACACGCTTTGTGCAAAAATTATTACAGGGTAGGGTAGCTTGCACTTTTTATCAAATCTGTTTTTGAGTGTCAAGTTTTAAGTTAGGAAGATGATATATATGTTAACTTTAAAAACTTTTAATCAGCGTCATTTCTTTTAGGTGAAAAGTTTTTAAATAGTTTTTTTCTACTTTTTATGCTCTTTTCGATGGATTACAAAAACGGCATAGAAAGCTCCATTAAGGCTTGCATTAACGCACTAATATTTTCACCTCGAGGTAACGCCAACAAGTTGTGCATGTTCACTTCGTACTGATTGGCTAGTTCCGGCCTCTGAAAGATTTACTTAGATATGATATTGTATGATACCGACTAGTTATACAATGGTTTCTCGTGACATACCGTTGAATATCCCACGAGTCACTTGTATTTTCTGGTACACACACGAGCCTTTAATGTGACGATCGGGATATTCAGGGTATATGTCACGAGAATACATTGTATAGCTATTTTATCCCACATGATATAAAATACAGAGAACCTGCAATGTCTCATGGGAAGAAATAGTTGAAAACCGGCTGTATGATATGGGATAAAATGCGATTTGATATCCTGATAAGTATTCTCAGAAAGCAGCTATACTTGGGCTTCCTGTCTCATTATAGTAGGGTTTTGGAAACCGACTCCCCTCTCCTACTTCGAAATTCCACACAGGGATCCCATTTTGTCAACAAAAAGACACGTGTCTTTGAATAGTCTCAATGGATCAAAACCACTTGAGTTTAAGAGGATTTCTATCATACAAAGTTAAACATTGCCTTTATCACACTATTCTATAAAGTATAAACGTCTGACAACTAACTAGATCATGATCATGATCATCGTCATATCCATCACTGACAGCTATCATTAGTTATATCTATTTACACAACAAACATCTATTTCATGATAAGACATTTACGTCATAGCCTGTCACTACGTCATCGTGACATCATCAATGACGTCATAAAACCACGTTAAGACAGCATTGGTAGTACACGCGCTGAATAAGCCCGCAGGCCGTATGTAATATCGGGAAATAACAGTTGAACTTCATACGTATTTTTTCAACGAGTTTGAGTTGTTATTTCATTTAGAATGTTGACGTGTGCGTGGGTGTTTGTCTAAGGAGAAGCAAAAATGATTTGTATATCGTAGAATAAAAAGGTAAACATGTAAACGTAAAGGCCGATTTAGACTGAACGATTTTCGCCTATACGACTATCGCATGCAACCTGCTCGCGCCATACAAACAACTCAATCGTACAATGTACATCTAGCCCAAAACTCCTCTACGACAGACGCATACAACATGAAAAAAGTTGTAGGATTTTGAAACATGTTTTAAAATGCGACGACAGTCGTAGCCATCGTAGCCAAATATGGTAAAAAAGTGACGTATCATGTAACAAAACCTCTTTATGGGGTACCGTGGAGTGTTTTTGGACAAAATGGCGGATAAAAACAAAGCTGCTGGCTCTGCTGTTTTGAGAAAGAAACAAGGTTCGCTTCACTCGAAACTTTACGCGACTTTTCGTGTGTTGTGCGACAAGTTGCATGTGTAAATCAGCAGCAGCAAGTCAAGTTGCATGCGATAGTTGTAGTCGAAAATCGTACAGTCTAAACGGCCTGCATCTCAGTTGGCCCTATTTAACAGACATGACATCACATCAAAACAATCTGATCTGTTGTTTTAACGTTAAGGATCATAGTTGCCAGAGGGGACAAAATTACAGCCAAATAAATAAAATCAAAGTATAGTAAAATCTAATTTATTAAATTATGTGCAGTATACACCTATTTCAAAAAAGGTTGTCATCGCCAAAAACGATAGGCGATAGGCGATAGGATATTCCAAGACCCAAGTGTACTATGGGTGTAATCCTAAGTCGTGAAATTTTCAATCATGCCAGCTCCACAGCTGGAGAGTTATATGGCTTGTCGAAGAACTGAAAATGTGCCCAGAAGACATAGCTTTTCTGCTTTTATGTGGATACTTTTATGTAGATTATACCCATAGTGCACTTGGGTGTTGGAATGTTCTATCGCCTATCGCTTTTGGCGATGACAACCATTTTTGAAATAGATGTATTATACTGAAGCGCACGAAATATTTTTGATTGAAATTGCAATCGAATTTAATAATAATAACAATAATAATCATGATAATCATGATAATAATCATGATAATAATAATAATAAGAAGAAGAAGAAGAAGAAGAAGAAGAAGAAGAAGAAGAAGAAGAAGAAGAAGAAGAAGAAAAAGAAGAAGAAATTTGTAGAACGCCATTTCCCAATGGTCCAACTGCCCTATTTGCAACTATAAAGGCTTAAAAAATTAAGTAAAATATATACAGCAGAAAATATAATAATATAACATCTAGCCAACTACTCTGGATGATAATAAATAAAAAATATAGTTCATGAGAAAAAGGCGTCCTTATAAAAGAAAGTTTCTGTTTGCAAGTAACTAAAGAGTTACAGCCTTGATATGCTCTGAATTTACTTCATATTAACCGTTTTATTGCCCAAAATTACGATAAAACTCGGGATAGTTGTGCATAAATAATGCGGAGGATGCTGTGTATGTATTGACATACATTTGTCGAAAATTGAGAGAAAGTAAAAATATTTTTGATTGAGAGCCCATGTATATCTGCAATGAGGTGTCGCGCAAAAAGTAATAAGTCTGCAATCCAAAGCTCCATTTGGCGATATAACTTGGACCTAAATACAGAGTAATATTTGAAGTTTGTGGAATAGACCTATTTACCTCCGTATGCAAATTGCCCATTTCAGACCACGTGGCATTCCCTTGAGAATTGCTATTTTATGATGAACGTGTTATATCATTTACATGTGAAAGAAACAATTCCCAAGGGTAGCATCACGTGATCTGAAATAGGACAACAAACAGGGAAGGTATAGAAATCTATTAAACTTCAGAATTCAAAAGCGATAAACAAAGCAATAATTTTAGAACTGACAGATCTAATTATAAATAGAAATTTTAGGGAACGTTTTTCAAGGACTTTATCCAAATATCAAGAATCTTGTATTTGTTTACACTAGGAATTAATTATAATTTCGAGTTCGGAATTTAAAGGTGGTGTAATTTCACTAGTTTTTTTAACGTCTATTCATGGATGAAGCACAAGCGCCGACTGGCCAGGATGTAAAATGTGAATAAAAAATGATATGTGAATAATGTCATGAAAACGTTCGCTTCAACAACGTCCTTCGAAGGAACGACTAGTGGAAAGTGTAGTGTATGGGAACCCTGTGTATTGTTTGGGATTCCTGTGTCACAGTTGTAAATGTGTACTTTGAGTAGCTAGTGAAGCAGTGTCTTATTCAATCTGTGGTATCCGTGTCAATCCTACTTAGAAATACAAATGAAATACTTCGCAATTTAAACACGCTTTGTGCAAAAATTATTACAGGGTAGGGTAGCTTGCACTTTTTATCAAATCTGTTTTTGAGTGTCAAGTTTTAAGTTAGGAAGATGATATATATGTTAACTTTAAAAACTTTTAATCAGCGTCATTTCTTTTAGGTGAAAAGTTTTTAAATAGTTTTTTTCTACTTTTTATGCTCTTTTCGATGGATTACAAAAACGGCATAGAAAGCTCCATTAAGGCTTGCATTAACGCACTAATATTTTCACCTCGAGGTAACGCCAACAAGTTGTGCATGTTCACTTCGTACTGATTGGCTAGTTCCGGCCTCTGAAAGATTTACTTAGATATGATATTGTATGATACCGACTAGTTATACAATGGTTTCTCGTGACATACCGTTGAATATCCCACGAGTCACTTGTATTTTCTGGTACACACACGAGCCTTTAATGTGACGATCGGGATATTCAGGGTATATGTCACGAGAATACATTGTATAGCTATTTTATCCCACATGATATAAAATACAGAGAACCTGCAATGTCTCATGGGAAGAAATAGTTGAAAACCGGCTGTATGATATGGGATAAAATGCGATTTGATATCCTGATAAGTATTCTCAGAAAGCAGCTATACTTGGGCTTCCTGTCTCATTATAGTAGGGTTTTGGAAACCGACTCCCCTCTCCTACTTCGAAATTCCACACAGGGATCCCATTTTGTCAACAAAAAGACACGTGTCTTTGAATAGTCTCAATGGATCAAAACCACTTGAGTTTAAGAGGATTTCTATCATACAAAGTTAAACATTGCCTTTATCACACTATTCTATAAAGTATAAACGTCTGACAACTAACTAGATCATGATCATGATCATCGTCATATCCATCACTGACAGCTATCATTAGTTATATCTATTTACACAACAAACATCTATTTCATGATAAGACATTTACGTCATAGCCTGTCACTACGTCATCGTGACATCATCAATGACGTCATAAAACCACGTTAAGACAGCATTGGTAGTGCACGCGCTGAATAAGCCCGAAGGCCGTATGTAATATCGGGAAATAACAGTTGAACTTCATACGTATTTTTTCAACGAGTTTGAGTTGTTATTTCATTTAGAATGTTGACGTGTGCGTTGGAGTTTGTCTAAGGAGAAGCAAAAATGATTTGTATATCGTAGAATAAAAAGGTAAACAGGTAAACGTAAAGGCCGATTTAGACTGAACGATTTTCGCCTATACGACTATCGCATGCAACCTGCTCGCGCCATACAAACAACTCAATCGTACAATGTACATCTAGCCCAAAACTCGTCTACGACAGACGCATACAACATGAAAAAAGTTGTAGGATTTTGAAACATGTTTTAAAATGCGACGACAGTCGTGGCCATCGTAGCCAAATATGGTAAAAAAGTGACGTATCATGTAACAAAATAAACCTCTTTATGGGGTACCGTGGAGTGTTTTTGGACAAAATGGCGGATAAAAACTGCCGGCTCTGCTGTTTTGAGAAAGAAACAAGGTTCGCTTCACTCGAAATTTTACGCGACTTTTCCGTGTGTTGTGCGACAAGTTGCATGTGTAAATCAGCAGCAAGTCAAGTTGCATGCGATAGTTGTAGGAGAAAATCGTACAGTCTAAATCGGCCTGCATCCCAGTTGGCGCTATTTAACTATGACATCACATCAAAACAATCTGTTGTTTAACGCTATTAGGATTATATATAGCCGCCAGAGGGGACAAAATTACAGCAAAACAATGAAAGCAAAGTAAAATCTAATTTCTTAAATTATGTGCAGTATACACCTATTTCAAAAAAGGTTGTCATCGCCAAAAGCGATAGGCGATAGGTCATTCCAAGACCCAAGTGCACTATGGGTATAATCCATATATATAAGTCGTGAAATGTTCAATCATGCCAGCTCCACTAAACAACGATCTCCGCTGGAGAGTTATATGGCTTGTCGAAGGACTGAAAATGTGCCCAGAAGACACAGCTTTTCTGCTTTTATGTGGATACTTTAGATTATACCCATAGTGCACTTGGGTCTTGGAATGACCTATCGCCTATCGCTTTTGGCGATGACAACCATTTTTGAAATAGGCCGGTATTATACTGAAGCGCACGAAGACATGAAAAGCGCTGTGCACTATACAGCTATTTCAAAAAACGTTGTATAGTCAATAATAAATTGAGCATTCAAAGTTCCAAGGGCATGGTGGGTCTCATTAATTTGAAAAAAAAGTAAACATACAGCTGCCTGCTTCCTATGTGTAACTAGTAGGCTAGCTAGTATATCGTTTCAAATAAAATGCACGAAAATACAATAATCTTTGTATATTTTACTTCAAACAATATTATATTACCCAAATTGCACTTCGGTACGTCTTGGAATGCACTTCAGTATTCAAAGTTTTTTGACATGGCTGTATGTACTATTTCAAATTCATCGTTTGGGTAAAAGAGGAAATGAAAATGTCAAATGAGAGCTGATTATTTTTTATGATTGTGTTTTAACGATGTGTGGACTCTAAGTAAATAAATGAAACCTTGCTTCTAGTTTTAACAATTAACGACTATATGAAAAATCAATAAAAAAATGTTCAACACTATACCCATGCTACGACATATTCAGATATGCAATTGCAAATTAAGAGTTTTGATATCCCATTTGGTATTTGAGGTATAGATCAAATCAAGATGGCTGCTTTAAATTGTAATTGTAATTGTATGCTAAATTTGATGGAATTCATTCATTGGGATATTTTTTTGCCCTCGAAGATGTGCAGTGTTTTTTCTGGTTTACACGATATTATTTTCATTTTTTTTTTTTTTTTTTTGCAAGTTTATAGCGGTGTTCCAATTAATTATTTGTTTGGTTATAGGCCTCTTTACCTTCCTTGTTTGTTGTCCTATTTCAGATCGATGCTACCCTTGGGAATTGTTTCTTTCACATGTAAATGATATAACACGTTCATCATAAAACAACAATTCTCAAGGGAATGACATGTGGTCTGAAATGGGCAATTTGCATTCGGAGGTAAAGAGGTCTATTGCCCAAAACCACCATCAAATATCTATAAACGGTCCTTCCTTTAGTTAGCTGGGAGTCAAAATTCAAGTGATCCACATTTCTAGATCAGCCTGGACCGGAGCCGTATTCGCTCCTTTTACCACGGGCCGCCATATTGGTTGAAACAATAGGTTTGGAATGCCTTGGTTCCCTTGCCCTCGCTTTCACACGTTTTAGACCCCGTCTACACGGGTCCGGATACTTTTGAAACCGCATACTTTTTTATGCGAATCGGCCTATCGTCCACATGAATCCATTGAATCCGGTCACCGAAACCGCATACTTTTACTTGAATCCTCCGGATACGCGGATTCGTGTGGACGCAAATATTTCTATGCGGTTTCAGCCGGCTCGGATTCGTGTAGACGAGGCCTTAGAACGTTCCAAACAAAGGTTTTTCCTCTCATGGGAATAAACATGGCCGCCGTGTGATAAAAAAAACCATTTCAGTTGAGTTAACGAGGGTTCAGCTATAATCAACCGCATTAGTATCATGTCAAAAAGAATGAGTTTATATTTAATTTTTTCCTTGATGTTTACTTTTTTAGTTAAATAGAAACTACCTTAGCACGACAGTTGTGTACCTATATGATATGTATATATACTTCACTCAATAGCATTCAATTCAATACATCTCTGTTTAAAAATCATTTTTTCTTTGCCGGTTAGCCTTTTGAGAAATTTGAAAACCTTTGCTAATATTTTATAATCTTCAAAAATCTTTTATTTTTCAATTTATTTTCAATTTTTCACCCTAAAATATGAAACAGCAATGCACTCACAAAATCGTAATATACAATATACTTTTGCCAGACTTGTAAAAGTCTAAGAACAAAAAACATTTAAGTGCATGAAAGCAAAGCATTAAACAATTAAAATTTAAAAAGCCACAGTCCACACTCTAAAGCCTGCAAAGGATGTCGGTATTTCTTCTCTTGTTATCGATTTATTCATAGCATACGTACTTTGGTGGTACGTGTTTGTGTTATATGACCATAATAAGTTATGTGGTAGATATAAATACAAATAATTCTTTAAAAACATGCAATGAATCACAAATTAAGTCCATGTAACCGACATCCTTTGCAGGCTTTAGATTGTGGACTGTCGGCTCCGGCTGCAACAATGATTTTTGAAATAGGTGTATATTATTAATGGGAACTAGCGAGTAAACTAGCTAGTATATAGCTAGGCTACGTCGGTGTTTAATATAAACGATAGATAATACAATGAAATTTGTAACACCTTAAAAAATGATAACTTAACTTTACTGACGTTTCGAGCTTTAGCTCTTCGTCGGAGTAAAAGGCTTAATTATTTATTTTAGAAGTTTTTCTTTTAACTTGACAGTTATATATATTGTGGTGTCAGCTTTTTTTGAATAAATATTCAAATATATACATAATCGAAATAGAAAAAATGGTAAAATTTGTTTTATTATGTTTTCTTTTATATCGCATTATTTTATTGAATGAACAAGTGAAAAAATATCAAGTATTTTAATAAACATAAAAATAATCAATAATACAACTGAAATGGATAAATATTTGTTATTGTGTTTTTAAAGTGTCTTCTCTTATATCTTAGTGTTTTTCTTGAAATATTTACCAAAGAAGGTTTTATACTAAAATGCACCGCACAGAAAACATGTTATACCATCCTTTAATTCTAACGAATACTATTTAACAATTATTCGCCGAAGGCGAAGTGATTATCAGTGAATATTTACCGAGCGGCGAGTCTTCGTTTTAGTATAAATACAAAGGTGATTATTTCAAAAAAGAAAGAAGGAAACGGCATTGAAAGTGAAAATATTTTATTTTTTAAAAGCGCGACCGTCACGCGAAAGTGTCCGGCTCGCATTGTCTCGCTTAATGACAAAAAAACAACGTGAAAATTTACTATGATACCTTTAAATAGCTTGACACGAAACTTTGTAGCTTCTTTAGTCGATTTTGGGACAGCATTTTCTTTAAAGTTTTCAATTTCATCTTCGCTAACAGTGACAAAACGACTACTGGCAGCCATTTTGTCCGAAAAGGTGATTATCGGCTGATAATCCGAGATAGCAAACCAATCAGCGCGCGCGATTTTCTATAATCACCTGCGTATTTATACTAAACTGGAATATTTAGTTAATTATGAAAGGATGAAGTAATAAAATATTGAAAAATAGTAATGTACTATATAAAAAGTTTCAAATTGGGATCCCTACGTTGCTTAATTGAAATTTTGGCAATTAATTTACAAAGAAATCAAGTGGCATCATCACATCCTCTAGTACCAACAAGGACTCAACATAGACGACTTCCATAATGGCCACCACTAATTATTATAATACAGTGAATGTCATAAACGTTGTCCACTAAAGCAGACTAAAAATAGATGTATGTCACAGGACACCACATGAGTTTGACTAGCATTAATTGTGAATATAGTTGTCATAAATCTATGTTAATGTTGAGTTACTCATGATACAGTCTGTGTCACTTTTGTAATGTTACGTTGATCACTACTATGATCAACATGATGATGATGATACTGATGATGATGATGATGATGGCGATGATGTTACTGATAAGGATGATGATAATGGTGATGATGATAATGGCGATGATCAATGCTACTGTTGATGATGATGATAATGGTGATGAAAATGAAGATGATGATGACGATGATGATACTGATATTGGTGATGATGATGGTGATGATGATAATGGCGATGATCAATGCTACTGTTGATGATGATGATAATGGTGATGAAAATGAAGATGATGATGACGATGGCGATGATGATACTGATATTGGTGATGATGATGGTGATGATGATGATGACAATGGCGATGAGGATACTGATAATGGTGATGATAATGATGATGACAATGGCGATGATCGATGCTACTGTTGTTGATGATGATAATGATGATGATGATGATACGGATAACGATGGCGATGATGATACTGATAATTATGATAATGATGATGATACTGATACTGATAATGGTGATAATGATGATGATGATAATGATGATGATGAAGATGATTTGTAACGATAATATGAAGAAAAAAATAGCAACCTGTTCTTCATACCCAATATTGAAATAGTTTGGTATCCTACACAAAAACGTGTCTACTTTATCGCATTTACAACCCCGCCAAAACGATTATAATCAGCATTAGTTAAACAGTTTAAGAATAGAACAATATCTTCAAAGATGGCGATCGCTTTTGAAAAGAAAATTATATATATATTAGTTCACACCGAAAAACTGGCTAATTAAATAAGGTCAATATAATTTGTTTGTTAATTTAGTTAACACAAAAAGCCGAAATAAATGACTGACAATTTTAAACATGCGCATATGTGCTCGATGATTAATAAAAACTGACTGGAAACACACACATTTTTGTTATTATTTTTTAATATTTATTCAAAAAATTATAGTCTTTTTATTAGAAGAACCAAACCTTCAAAATTCAGTTTTATCATTTGACATCAACAAATATTTTCTTTAAGTCTATGTTAGATTAAACTGTCCCAAATGAGATTAAAGTAGTTGAGCCAAAATTTGAATATTTAATTTTTTTTTACAGAAAAAAGAATTACACAAAAATGGTTAATATTTATTTTACTATTTATCCAAAATATGTTTTTATTAGAAGCTAGAACTGTACTAAACCTTCAACATTCAGCTTTATATAATTCAGTTACTCATAATTCTCATTTCATTCCTTGTTTGCGAAGCGCCCATGAAGTTCTTGCGGTGATATAGCTGTTTCTGAGTTGTTCAACGAATAATAAACGATTTTTTAAATATTTCTAGGTGCCCACGGTTTTGTGATTCGCACTGCAATTATTTATTTGTTATTCGAATTCTTTTCTTCAAAAAACGTATTTTTCTTGGAATTTAACCCATTGCTCCGTGATTGGTAAAATTACACTCGCGCAATCGCTATTACATTTTTTACGAAAAAATAACAGAAATTTGTGTAAAAGAAGGATTACAATTTTATTTTTCTAAAGCAAATACATTTTAATTCTTGAAGAATTGCTGATCAGTTGAATTTAATATCAACTACTCCACTGTTCAATTTGCACTTGAAACTTTCCACTTCACGTGAAGACTGAAATATATAAATATGTATATATATTATATATTATATATATATTCAATAAATAAAATAGGACTTCGGTGTCACTTTACACAATTTAGGACAAATTGCATGGCTTGTTCCTTTGAGCAGCTGGCAAAGGCTTTGTGTAATTTTGTGAAATTTCAAGGAATATGTTTGTGTCATATATTTTTATAAAGTCAATACTTTTTTTTTTTTTTTTTTTGTAGATTAATATCGGGACGTCTATTTTTGAGTCAGTCAGAGTCTGCACGTATATCTTTGTGGAAATCGTTTTTCATTTCGTGTCTGTCGATAAAATTGCTTTAAATGTTTACCATTGTGTGGATGGGACTTCAGTAATAAGCAAACAGAAGTTTCCTTAAAAGGAAAACTATTATTGCTTTTACTTTCATTATTGATAGTTCTATTTATTGTTGAAATGGAGAGCTATTTAACTTCAAAACAAAAGAGTTTGAGACTAAAATACTAACAGGAACCCACACCACAGTGGAAAATTTACAACAAAAATCGTTTTTCGATTGTGAGCGAAACGCAGTGGATTTATATATGTCTAATATTTGATTACATTATGTAAATTGTTGGATAACTTGACGGGGCAGGTGTCTGGTAGTCGTCAAACGACCCTCACTTGTTTTCAATTCAAAGATCGATTTTTGCATCTTCACACATTTGCAAACACATTTAGTGGAAACTAGCTCTCCAAGAAACCGCTGTAAGCTACTTTTCTGAACAGCCAACTATAAACTTTAACTTGCTACATTTTGTTTTATTATGGCCATTGAAATGAATGTAACACAGTGCCCTATCGTCGAGAAATCAATGTCTTTTATCGTACTGGCTGTCTGTTGTTCGTTATCCGGAATGGTTGCTGTTTTTGGTAATATTTTAGTGTTATTAGCCATTTACTCAACTCGCAGTCTTCGGACAACTTCAAACCTCTTCATCGCATCGCTGGCTGCGTCGGACTTCCTCGTCGGCTCGATAATGGACCCTATACTTGCAGTACGAGCTATTAAATATAGTTATTTTGGTGTAGCATTGACTGATCCTAACCATTCTTTTAAAATAGCTATCGATTTGCTATGGATACAGGCAGTTGTTGTAACGACGTTTGGATTAATGGCAGTCAGCATTGATCGCTATATTGCTATCACAAAAGTGTTTATTTACGAGTCTTTTTTCACGACAAAAAGATGCATGTATTTAATCTGCTTTGTGTGGCTGTTTTCATTTCTATTCGCGTTGTCAAGACTTTATGTTCCCAACGAGAAACTTGCAAGACTTTGGGTAGTAACCGCAGTTGTATCGTGTGGAATTCCTTTCACCGCGACTTCGTTTTGCTACTTTGCGATCTTCAGAGCTGCTAGAAAACAGCTAAAACGCATTGTAAACGAAACAACGACCAAATCTTCCAGAGAATCACGACGGATTGAAGAAGCCCGGCACAGAAAAACTGCTTGGACTATAGGTATTGTCATAGCTCTATTTTTCTTCTTGTGGTTCCCAAGTCTGGTAGTTGCTGCGATAAATCTAACCCTAACTGAATCTTGCGCAAAAGTTGTCTTTTCGCATCAGATATGGATCTGGATTGAATGGATTGCATATATCAGCTCAGCTATTAATCCATGGGTTTATTCCATGAGAAGTGCAGAGTTTCGAACTGCTTGTAAACTTCGTTTGGGTCTTCAGAAACGTAGAGTGATTCCAGAAGAAATGATCTCAAGGTCTAAGGCAAGACCAAGTGTAATTGACGCAGATAATATTGGTATTTCTAGGAACATTTCCGCCAAGAACTTGAGCACTCAAACTGTTAATTGTTCTAATACGATTGAGAATAAGCAGCCTGACTATAAAAACACCAACTTTCTAATGCTTCCTCCTATTTCATAAGCTTATTGTGAGTCCTCAGTCTGGGGCCGTTGTATCGCCTCGACACAAAGCGACATTAGGCTACATTAGGCGACATAGGGAAAGATAGCAACATTGGCTAATGTTTCAAAACCTTTAGTTAATGATGGGCCGCTGTATATATAGGAGCATTAGAAGAGTTTGGGAATTATATTAGGCGTTATTACGCGATATTGGCCAACATTAAGCGGCGTACCGCATTCTATTTGAGAAGATCGTTTTAGGTCAAACAGCTACAAAAAGACAGCAACAGCAAAATAAAACTAAGGCTGGTTCTACATAGGTCAGATGAAGTCATCCACCAAATAAAGAAGTTTGAAACTTCTTGATTCGCGGTCAAGTTTCAAAGGTTTCGAGTTGATAAAAGCCGCATAAATGAGTGTGCTGAGAGTCGTAAATACTCAAAAAGGTACATCAAACATACATACATACATATTTTATTGAGCATCGTGTTTTACATTTTTTTTTTTTACATTTAACATTATCTTACAAGCTTATAGATGCAAGCTATCTACAATAACATATACCGGCTAGCCAAGGTAGATAGCTAAACATATGATTCTTTCCAGATTTCAAGGAAGTAAATATAGTTTATTTCAACGTTTAGGAATTCAAATGGCTTGATACTAAGTACTTATTGACTGAGTGAGAGGGCCGTACGGGAAAATATTTGGCTCGCGGTCATGACGTACGGAACGAGCGCAGCGAGGTCGGTACAAATGACCACTGAAGAGCCAAATATTTTTCCGTACGGCCCGACCTAACTCAGTCAATAAGTTTTTTATCATATGATCCGTATATTTTGCCAGGCGCGCGCCATTTTTTGTAATGTTTTGAGTAGCTGGTCCGTACGTGTTTGTACGGACCAGATGGAAAAAGCCGTACGGACCCCATCACGTGACTTTTTCCGAAGGTTTTCTTAAGAGCGCACGCCGGGCAAAATACGGGTCATATGATACTAATTAATTAGTCATGTGGGATAAGTTGATGTTTCGAATTCAAAGTTGTTAATTCCGATCCATTTTTCCGACGAAACAGTACCTGTAAATAATATAATTATTTTTGTTGTTAAAATATAAAATAACACATGCACATACTTGCACAAAAAATGGCTCCTTTTTAAATTCAGTTTCTGGATTCATTCATGCTACGTGTTCGAAGTCTGTTTTCTATTTTGATACACAGAGAATAATACATGGGCGCGCGGAATTTTTCTTCGAGTGTTCAAATTAGAAACAATTTTATATCTCCAATTAGTGCCATGTATTGTGTTATAAACTAAATTTGTTTTTAATGCAAAATTGACAAAAATGATATTTTCGCATGTGAAATTATAGCATTTCATATGTGTTCAAATACGGTATTTCTCAGTGGCAGAAATCCCTGTAAACCATTGTTATTTATATAATGGATAATATTAATCGTACAACAAAGAGTGCAGCAAAGACGTGCTCTGTAGCCAGTGCCTTGTGTACTAACAATGAACGTTGCGTCATTTGGTAAAAAACATTCTCCAACTTTATTCAAATAACAGTAATAGGTACTCAAATAACTGTGCAAATGTGACGTACATGCTTGAATTGACTCTGGCAGTTTTTGAAGAAATTCTATTTAAACAATAGAGTTTTTGAATCGAGGGCATTATGCTGTGATAGTTGCCCGCGGAAACTGGATGTTCAGAAAAACAAACTGAGTCGCAACTATGAAGTTTTGAGGAACATCCAGTTTCCAAGGGCAACTATCACAGCATAATGCCCGAGATTTTAACTGCTCTATTGTTTATATTATTCAACAACAAAATTTTCCGAAGCGGACGAAAAGCTCAGCGGGCACTATATGCGCTGATAGAAATGAAACGAAATGAAATGAATAAAACTTGAATTGAATTGAATTGATAGTATCCTTCCGCGGCGGGCACTATCACGTCACGTGATCGCCCCTCGACCAATGAGAGGGGATGAAAATTTGCTGTTGAATTATAATACTACTTAGTTGATACAAATTCATTTTCATGAATCACTCCACGTAGCAATACATTATTAGTTATGTAACTACATTTCATCAAATAAATAATGTATTGGTACGTAGGAATCATATTGAAACAATAATGATAATAATTTTGTATCATTTTGTATTATTTTTAATACGTAGTAGAAACAAAATTATTTAAATTTTCAACTACTACTTATTTGTCTTTGTGTAGTAACCTAACTCATAACAGAGTAAAATGATCGATGCATACATATCCACTTTCAAGTTTTTGAGTTATTGCTTAGTCGTTTTTGCGGTGTTTGCCACAATTATAAAAGAACTATTAGAAATCACGCATTCTGGTTGAGGCACATGCTCCGTGAGAGCGACATGATGCGCGTCTTTTTCTGTGCTGTGCTATATGTGCGTTATAAAGCACTTGGGGATTATCAGACGCCTCGAGAAGTGTTGCCAATGAATTGAGAAATACAGCACGCGCGCGCACGTTTTCTATTTGTTCATTTTTTCATGTATGCCTGTTTTAAAACAGCTTTGTGAATATGACGTCTGAGACAAGGGAACTAGCTGTTATACTGAGAACCAAACGACACTCAAGAAGGGTTGCCAATGAGAAGTACTTTATAACTGCACACATACAGTTCGCGCACGCACCTTTTCCATTTCTTCATTTTTTTCATATATACCTGTTTTAAAAAAGCTTTATGAATATGACGTCTGAGACAAAGTACTTAGCTAATATAATAACAACCGAACGATACTGTTTCTAGTAAAATTACAATATCTGTTAAGAGTTTCAAGTTGGAAGTGCGAACTGCAGAAATGATATTTGTATTTTATTACGTGCAATTACTGCTGCAGAAGTGGTTATATATATATCTCTGCCTCGTTATTACAGCGCGACGCACCTTACCGTGGCCACCTAATTAAAATTTTATACAAGTTAACCAATCAGAAAGCGAGAATTTGACCTTAATATAAAAGACACCCCGAGTGTCAAACAGTAAACACTTTGAAATGTTCAAAGCGAAGACAAGAGTGAAGTTTATAAGTGTCTGAAAAACCTCCCAGGATGTTAAAATTTGAAAAGGTGTAGCAAATAATTTGAAAAGAGAAGCTTTTGAACGCTAAGATAACTTGTACAAAACTTTAATTTGGTGGCCACGGTAAGGTGCGTCGCGCTGTAATTA
The DNA here is from genome assembly GCA_949775045.1 of Metridium senile. Classification (NCBI taxonomy): domain Eukaryota; kingdom Metazoa; phylum Cnidaria; class Anthozoa; order Actiniaria; family Metridiidae; genus Metridium; species Metridium senile. The sequence goes on along the minus strand of OX459096.1, from coordinate 22,534,308 downwards.
CATCTTCCACTAATGAGACTACTTATGTTTGTAATACTCGTACCTGCTAAATGATAATAGGGATTTTTATGTATGACAGCTCTAATTAAACATTCATAATATTAATGCAGTTTCCACGTTTTTTTGGGAATATAATGAGTTTTTCTATGTCGCTCTAGTTCATTTTGAAACTAGAAAATTCCCTTTCATTTCACACAGGTATTATTACGAAAGTGACCGCAATTGTAATATGAAAAGCGAAATAGTTTTGCATGCACGTGTCAAGGCTGATTGATATTGTGATTTTATAAAAGTTAAGGGGGGGGGGGGGGGGGGGGGGGAGGGAGGAGGGGAGACTCTCTTTGTCCAAGTAGTAAGGGTGATCGGCGGTCGATTTTGACACCTAAAAGATACGCATATTAAATTAAATTGCTCTCGGCAAATAAGCTTATGTTAAGTAACAAAGCCAAGTAAACATGACCCTTACATGTACCGACTTTTGAGCCGGAACCCTTAAGACGGTGCGCCCGATCACCTCTACCCATTGGACAGAAGGAGTACATCCCCGAGGTCTAAAATGGAAGGGGACAGGGAGAATGGGGCGAGAAGGGTAAGGCAGATCTCCCCCTCTATATTTATCACTGTCATGGTCTTCCTGTTTAAGAAAGTGGAAGAGGGGTCAAGGAGAATGGGGCGAGAAGGGTGAGGCAGATCTCCCCCTCTATATTTATCACTGCTATGGGCTTCCTGTTTAAGAAAGTGGAAGAGGGGACAGGGAGAATGGGGCGAAAAGGGTAAGGCAGATATCTTCTATATTTATCGCTGTCATGGACTTCCTGTTTAAGAAAGTGGAAGAGGGGACAGGGAGAATGGGGCGAGAAAGGTAAGGCAGATATTTTTTTTATATTTATCGCTGTCATGGACTTCCTGTTTAAAAAAAGTGGAAGAGGGGACAGGGAGAATGGGGCGAGAAAGGTAAGGCAGATCTCTTCTATATTTATCGCTGTCATGGACCTCCTGTTTAAGAAAATGGAAGAGGGGACAGGGAGAATGGGGCGAGAAAGGTAAGGCAGATATTTTTTTTATATTTATCGCTGTCATGGAGTGGAAGAGGGGACAGGGAGAATGGGGCGAGAAAGGTAAGGCAGATATCTTCTATATTTATCGCTGTCATGGACTTCCTGTTTAAGAAAGAGGAAGAGGGGACAGGGAGAATGGGGCGAGAAAGGTAAGGCAGATCTCTTCTATATTTATCTCTGTCATGGACCTCCTGTTTAAGAAAGTGGAAGAGGGGACAGGGAGAATGGGGCGAGAAGGGTAAGGCAGATCTCTTCTATATTTATCACTGTCATGGACTTCCTGTTTAAGAAAGTGGAAGAGGGGACAGGGAGAATGGGGCGAGAAGGGTAAGGCAACTCCTCTATATTTATCACAGTCATGGGCTTGAGGACATGGCGGCCATTTTAAATCATACATGACGTCATTCGGATTTGTTTGTCGTGTGGTGTACAGTAAAAGTCCCTGGCTTGTCTCCTTTCGAAAATAGAACAATTACCCCGTAAGCTTCTTTTTCTGGTAAAGCTGACCAGAAGAAGAAGATTTAGAAGATGAAGACAAACTTGAGTAATTGGCATACACATCCATATATACAGAACCAATATTATCACCATCCACACCGGGAAGTGTTGACAGATCCTCACCATACCACACTTGAAGCTGTTGTCCTGCAGTCACAGTTACAGCAGGCGATACCTCGGGCAAAACAACCACTGGATCGTTGGTTTTTGCACAGTCATCGATCTGGTAGTTCATATATACACTGTACACCTTGGGGGTTAGAACAGTCCTGGAATTATCCGTAATGAAGATATGGAAGTTTTCACCACATCCAAACTTTGTTGGGGCGTGGTTTGGACTTGATGGCCAACATGACATAGCACCAGACAGGTGTACCAACTTGAACAATCGGATTTGACCTCCACGAGGTACAGTTAAAGTGCCTGGTCTGTCACCAGCCGATTGAACATAAACTGGGGCTTTGGTGTTTAGCTTTACCCAACCTGTAGTTAACGAAGATTATTATAGCTGGACGTACAGTATTTTGTTATGGTTTTGCCAACCAACCATTGTTATTAGAACAAAGAAAATTAAAAGATCTATTGTGAAAATGGTTGGCAAATTAGCATCACTATATATCAACACTTGTAAACACTACACTCACCTATAATTTTTTTTTATTCTCACTGCTTATCAGAGATCACATTATTATGTAAGTGCAATAATTATCGGGAGGGGGGTTTGGGGTTTCTAAAATCCTCAAAATTGGGCTTAAATTGAAGCTAGGCCCCCCTGGTCTAAACGTATAAATAACTTCTTACTCCTTCACCTTTTGAAAATAAATAACGTTGTATCATTGTTCATTTATTACTGATGATGAAGTCAGGAGACTTGTTGTAAAATTATTTCGCTTGTATATTTATTTTAAATTATACAAACTACCTCAAATCTGATTGGCCGAGAGCAATACGGTGAAGCAATTTCGAGAACATGTGAACTTGACAGGATAAATCTATTATCCGCGAATAAACGCCCAGGCAAACAGCTTCAACATTAATTTGCTTCAACATTCGGTCTATTTTGTTGAACGCTGTAGAATGGTTGTTGAACGATGTTGAACGTAGCACCGGTGGGCAAACGGGTTCAACATTTACTTCAACATCTGTTCGATTTTGTTGAATGGTAATGTAAAAACTGTTTCAGTAACATTGTAATTTTCTTGATATGACCTAACTATAAACAAAAATAACTATAAAAAAAAAAGTTTTTAAACAGTAAGACTTACCATATTGTTTGCCTGGTACTTTGGGACAAGCACATTCATGTTTACCAATCCAATAATAACGACGGAACTCCATACCGAGCCCACACGGTGGACTAATTACTCCACTAGGCTGATTCAAAAAGAAAATGAGTAATTTAGTTATGTTACTAGCATAATATCATGATTAGACTAAATATCCCTCATGATTATATTCATGAGGGACGATTAGAGTAACTAATCGTAGCTTATGATTATATTCATGAGGGACGATTAGTCTAAATATCCCTCGTAAATTTAATCATGAGCAATGGTCCCTCATTATAACAATCACCGAGACCATTCCTGGATCCATACTCTAACACTTGTGGGACTCATTAAGTAACTATGCGCGTGCGTTGACTACATTGAAGTATAGTATGTTATGCGTGTTCATGCAAACAAACTATTTGCATGGTGGTATAATTCGGCATTGTCTCCTTTAACAAAAGCAACTATTCCTTAAAGCTTAAGTATGCCGAAAATCAATAGCTTTGTAAAAGTTTATAATTTATGCTTCTATGAAAACTAACATATATTTCCTAACAGTAGCTCTACATTCCTCGGTAATCATAATATTACAATCTAATAGCATGCCTTTTCGGGTGATTAGTATAGGAAATTACACCGTTCGAGAAGAATTAATGAAAAATACCGCGCGTATTTGATGAAAATAAATTAATACCACGAGTGCGCGGTATTAAGAAAAAAATCACAGTTCGTCAGCCAATCGGAATCGAGTATTTTTTATAGATGTGATATTAGTGATTAAATGTCCCTCGGCTTTCGGGGACATTTAATCACTAATCCCCCTCAAGCCATGCAATTACTTATAATAATTGGACAGCTTCAGAAGATTAGCCGGTTATGTGTCTTTAAACTGAACTGAACTCGCGCCATAAACTGAAGGAAGGATGGAAACAATTGAAAAGAAGGAAAATGGAAAATGGGAATGTGCTTTAACTGTATGGGTTTCGTGTCTGGCGTCTCGTTACTGTTAGTGACTTAATGGCTAATGACTTCTGGTATGTGTTTTCAAGTTTTATAACTGGAGTTAAATATTTGTTAATGAGGGGGATATGGGGAGCCTTTGAAATCCGCAAATCCGCTAGATTTAAATCTGCGAATCTGCATTCGAAATTAACGAAAATCTGCAAATGTATTAACAAAAACGAGGAAAACTTTAGAACTATATATTATTTGAAAACGGACTTACAAAAATCAATTAACAACTAACAATTACGATGTCACGCAAAGTAAGGCTGCGTCACGACTAAGGTCAGTTTCTCTAAGGAGTCTAAGTATTGAAAGGGCTCAAATCCGCAATTCTAACCTGCACTTCTGACGAATCCGTAAATCCGCAAAAAAAATCGAGAATCCGAATATCTGCACTAAATAATGGCCTAATCCGTCTATCCGCAAACCCCCATGTCCCCCTCGTTAATGAAACTAAAAAAACTTGAAGCTCATCAATTATTTAATGTTTTTTAGCAGTAGGAACTATCTCCAATTAGACGGCACGAAATTATAGATTTTTTTTACACTAAGTGTAAAGGAGCCTAAAGTTTCTCCAAGAACTTTACGCGGTACGCTAACATTTTAGTGCGACGTAACTGGAGCATAAAGTTTTGATTTTGAAATACAGTTTCTCATTTGTTGCTTGTCCATATCATTAGTATAGGTAGTAATATGATTTCTAGTTGAATTTGGGATTAATTTGCACAAGTTTGTTTTTCAAAGACCCGTAATAGTCCTTTTCACAGTTCCGTTCAGTGACCACGAACACTGAATAGTTCCAAGTCGAGGATCAAGTTGCTGCTCATAGCAAATTAATCCCAAACTGAATAAGAAATCATATTATTACTTATTAATAATATACATGAAAAAATAGGGAAAACTGGCCTTTGAGTTTTTTAAATTACTGTCAAGTATAAGTGACGAAAATGATTAAGAAATAAAGCCTATCAAAAGCGAATTTGGATTGAGTAATACTTGCACTGTTTTAACTATTTTTGCACTACACTGTTTCTCAGCCAATCAGAATTGAGTAATGTTTTCATATTTATCATTTGGATTGAAAGACACCTGCTCAAGACAGGATTAACTACATGATGAATTTGTCATTATTGTATAATTGTAGTCATAGTAATTTAGTACGCGTATATCAGTCCAGAAACTTCGCCGGACAGATTAGCTCTGTGGTGTGTTTTTCAGTATAGTGTAGTAGAGTTAATTATTGCATGAGTTTTTTCATACTGACGCTACTAAACTTTAAGCCACTCCCGGCCCTCCGAAAGAATTCGTTGAACACTCTTTGGCTCTTTATACTATATGTTCAATCAAGAGCAATAGAAAAATAGAACAAAAATAAAATCAGACAAATATTATATAACAATTATTGTATATATTTGATTTCATGATATTCAATCCGTTCCACTAGTCTAAGATTATATTCCTATTTGAATATAGTCAGGACTCAACTATTTGTTAATGAAAGTAAAAAAACACTTGAAGTTTATTAATTATTTAATGTTTTGTTTAGCAGTAGTGACTAGAGAAATCTCCAATACACGGAACGAAATTTCAGATTTACGACACTTACACTAAGGTTTATACTCGCAGTTTCAAGAGTCGGGACTTAAAGTACAGTGATATCAGTCAGTTCCATCTTGGCAAAGAAACGCCAAAGAGAATTCAAAGCATTTAAACGTTTGAAACAATAAGTCTAAGTATTGGCAAAAAAGTTATTCGAAAATAGTTGTGTAATGTTTCTATTTTAATTATTAAATTCCGTGTGACTCATTGAGTAACGAAGGTTTTTTTTTTGCTGAACAAAATCTAATCATCCATGCAGTCCTAGGTCCTAATCGTCCAATGTTCGGTTCTTTAAAGAAGAAGAAGACTAGAAGAAGAAGAAGAAGAAGAAGAAGAAGAAGAAGAAGAAGAAGAAGAAGAAGAAGAAGAAGAAGAAGAAGAAGAAGAAGAAGAAGAAGAAGAAGAAGAAGAAAAAAAAGAAGATGGTGAAAGTGATTATGGTGGTGGTGGAAAAATTACGACATGACGGATGGCATTAACCAATTCAAAGTACATAGATCAGAAAATAATTGCAGCCTAAAACTTTAAATATAAACTATATTATCATTGTTTTCCTATTAGATCAGATATTTGCATGCATGCCATCAAATCTAAATCCACATTATAACTCACCAATCCGATGTCAATACTGTGTAGATTGAAGGCAGAGCTGCCTTTATAAACTCCTGGCGTAGAGTATTTGTCTGTAGATAGTAACTGACATAATTTCAAACCACCGATGAAGTCCACCGCCAAATTAAATGAAAGGCACTTGTCATTTTCAACGCATTGGAAGGTACATTCGAAAACACTGGATACGTTGAATGTTTGGAATGGTAAGACATCCAACTTATGCGAAAGATCCACGATGAAGTTACCAGCTTTCCGGAAGAACTGCTCTCGCGCCATAAACTGAACGGAAGGATGGAAACAATTGAAAAGAAGGAAAATGAAAAAAAGGAATAGAATTTCCATTTTCTTGGGAGAAGGTGCTTGAACTGTATGGGTTTCTTGTCCTGCGGCTCGTTACTGACTTCTGGTTATATGTGTTTGAAAGTGCATGTAATTTAACTGAAGGACTCGACAATTTGTTACTGTGTGCCACTCGCTGTACCCTAGTCACTTACAACTGAAAAACGTTTGATGAATTTTTGACATTTTTTTGACATTTTTTCATCACAATCGGACCAATTACAGACATCAAAGTTTCTAAAGTCTCCGCCTCTCGATATATACATGTACCTGATTGGTCCATTGAGACGGAAAAATGTCAAAATAATGTCAAAAATTAATCAAAGGTTTTTGTAAGTGACTACGGTACGACGAGTTGCAGAGTAATGAATTCATTTTATTAATTAATTAGGGAAGAACAGGTTCTAGCTCATAGCTTTATATATAGGTTTCATATTCAATCTGTGTTGTTTATATCTCAGGGACTCACTGTCTGTGAATACCCAGGGGGTCTATTTTTAGATTTGTCTTGAATATAGGGTATGCTACTCTCGACCTCTGGCGGCACATTCCTATTCAAAGCCAAATACACCCTATATTGTCACCCTCCTCCCTACCCCACCCCCCGTTATGAATGAGAAAAACTGATCTCGAATATCTTGTTTTTCAAAGTTTTCAGATTCAGATTTAATTTCTAAATGAAATTTCTCATTTGTTGTTTAACCGAATCATTAGGATTGAAACTAAGACACCTGTTCATGAAAAGATTACAACTGATGGACTTATACTGGTTTGTATATCGAGAAACTTCGCCGGACAAAGTTGCTCTGTTTTTTTTTTTATATCAGCTTTGTTTTGTTTTTGTGCAAAGTTTTTAGTGACTTTTTATTGCCTAAAGCCTGGTTTTCACGTGCACTAGCGACGCAACGCAAGCGCAAGCACAAGCATGTGACAACGAGACGTGAATAAGCGCAAGCGCAAACAAACTATTCACTAGTGCCACGCGCAAGCACAAGCGCAAACGCAAGAAAAAAAGAAAATTTTTTGATACCTTACGCTTGCGCTTGCGCTTGTGCTTGCGCTTGCGTGGGCGGTTTTCACTACGAAATAAGGCCTCTTGTGCTTGCGCTTGCGTCTGCGCTTGCGTCGCTAGTGAAAACCAGGCTTAAATGTTTCATACATTGAAACAGTCAAGACTCCTTGAGAATTTCTGTGTATGTAGTGATTTCACTGTTAGCTATATAGCTAGCTATACTATGCTACGATTCTTTTTTGCATGAATATAGTAAAAGCCAGGGAGTATTCAAGGCTTTTGGAATGGTTGAAATGCATGGGAAGATTTGACGAGTTTTATTTGTAAAAAAAATAATTCGAAAGTAGTTGAGTTTTGCAATGTTTCTATTTTAATTATTAAAATTGTTGTGATTCACTGAGTATTCAAAATTAGTTTTTTTGTCAATTAAAATCTAACAATGTAGCAAGAAGAAATAGTGTACGTATATTCAAAAGGCCAATGAGCATTGGAAAAGTACTGGTTCCTTGCTCCACTAGGTAATAAGTCTTTCTGTTCTTTAGCTAAATAGTAAAGAATGATATTTTTCTGACTCTTTTCCCTTTCTTTTTTGATTAAATGAGGTTATTTTTCGGAAGAACATGTAATTTTGAAACATGATTTCTCCACTTTGTGGTCACCCTGTGTTAAACATTTGGACAGCGGTATTTTGGACGCGATCCGCTTGGGAGACTGGTGCTTACCGGTGTATCGTCCTTGCATGCAAGTCAAGATGGCGGTCGGTAACGAGAACGAATATACAGACGAAGAATTGGCCGAAGAAACGGTAAAAATAACCCTTTAACGTGATATTTGTATATCATTGTATTCATAGATAATTTTTTTTTGCAAATGCCATGAATTTGTGGACAATAATATACCAAATAAAGTCAAAATTGTGTACATTTTTAGAACTACGACGACGACCCAGAAGACGAAGAAGACGGAGGAGAGGGAGAGAACGAGGAAGAAGAAGAGGAAGAGGAGGAGGAAGAGACTGAAGATCCTTTAGATGCTATACGTGAAAAATGCGAAGAAAAGCCAGAGTGTTCTAAGCTTAAGTTGGAGTTTTCTAACTGTGAAGACCGTGTTAGTAGTAAATCCAATACGACCGAGACTTGTGCTCAAGAATTATTAGACTTTCTTCATTGTCGAGATCATTGTGTAAGTATTCCTGCGTAGATTTTATATTACATACAATACACTTTGATAGAAATAATTGGTTAAAGAAAGCTTTCTTTGATAGTGATTATGAAAATTATTACCAAATTTAATACAACAATTGTTCAACTGAATTATGCAATCATACTATTCTCTCCAACCTCGACTTAGATCTTTATTACAGCTCCCAGAGTGTTTATATCACAATTTATAAAATTTTTGGTATCTAATGCGCACTCTGGTTGATGGCCATGTCTATACTATATGAGAGAACAGAGAATGAAAATGACGAACAACCGGTAGAAAAGTTTTCTCTGCATTTTTTTTGCGAAAACATTTCATAAAAGAAGCAAGAGAAGAAGCAAGAGAAACACTCGCTGCGCTCGTGTTTCTAAGCTTGCTTCTCTCGTGCTCTACATCTGCCAGCGTGTTTATATCACAGTACATGTACATAGACACGCGCACCGTTTTATAATTTTCTTAAATGTATACACAAAAGCGGACATTTTATATTGCTTTTTAATGTGTCTATTCTTCGTTTTCATGTGACGTCATCGAAAAACAAAAACCAAACAAAACATTGTATAATAATCCTTTTGAAATATGTTTGAGAAACTATTGATATGACTAACATGAAAAAGTTTGAAGTCATTCCGATATTTTGTTCTCAAGTTATGAGGGCCCAAAGTCTGTCACGCAAGACCATCACGGGTTTCTTATTAGCGACAAAACTCAAAACTAATTCACCCTAGATGGAAGACTATACCATAGGCATGTTAAGAGTATTCATTTTGAGTATATTTCAGTAAAAGATATTGAAAAATGTCGAAAATTTCGTCATAATAAGCCTTTGAAGTTTCGCCCGCTTTGCTGGTGGTATATGTCCACCAGTACGCTTTCGCCATACATTTCTTACCAACAGTGCATCATGTTTGATTGTCAATAATTCCGAAACGAAATGCTCTATAAGCTTGAAACTTTACCAGTTCATGTAGTTTTAACCGCTTCACAATATTATATAAGTTATATTTTATTACGATGCGAAATTAAAATCTTAAAAATGATAATCCTGTAGGTGAAAACGAAGAATCCTCTGATATAAACACTTTAGCCAGCCAATCAGAGCACACATTGTATCTCAAATATTTGATAAAAGTTGGCATTTAATAATTGTTATAGGTTGCTCACAAAATACAAGGCTTTCGATTATCGATATATATTCAACTAATTTTATATATTATTGATTTCAGCCAGGATTACTTTGTTTCAGTTAGCAAACAATAAAAGTAAACCGTATACACTAGTCTAAAATATTAAGTTGAACCTTGACATAGACAGAAGGTTATCCCAGTTTTAGGGCTTGAGAAACATTTCGTCTTTCAGGAATAATTCATCATTACCATTGCTAATATATATCACCATTATCACTAATCTTTTTAACTTGCTAGATTTTTAAAAAAGAGCAGTGGATTATTAATTAAATTGCTGAAATGATTTCCGCTGAAAGAATGTGTTCTGAATGTGAAATCTTTTTCAGAACACTCTGTGAATTTGAAGGTTTTACATATTTCTTCTTTTTTTTTTTTCAGGCATCAAAGAGTATATTCAGCAAGCTTAAATGAAGCTATTTCTTCAATGTTGGATAATTCTTAGTCTTTGTACCTATTTACAAACAAGATGTTGGCGGTCTTCAGTTGTACTACAACTGTGAAATGGATGGCTTTTGGTGATCTTTAAATGATATCTTTGATTCTGTATGTTTCATTTTATGACAGGTTATTGTGTGGACTTTTATGAGTAAATAAACATTTATTCGTTAAACAACTCGTTTTGTTTATTTGAACTTGTTTATAATCTGTAGCCTGGTTAAATGGTTTGAAGTGAAGGTGCTAAACCCCGGGGGAATATACTCCCTTTTCCAAGTGGTAGGGGTGATTAAAATATTTCCTGCGTGTACCTTTTAGGGTACTTTTAGGGTTCTGGCTCAAAAATCAGTTACTTAACATGATTTTGTTGATAGTCAAAAAGATAATGGCTAGTTCGAGTTACCTTTTCTTCCTTTTCCCCCTAATTTGTGAAGTCCCCATCCCAAAGGAGCCACCAAAGAAGCGAAAATAGTGAGAAGTTGTCTGCAGAGGCGGCTAAAGATGGCAGACCTAGTTAAGCAAATTTGCATAATTGATCCAAGCAGAGGCTAGACTGGATAGAATACAGTAAATGTATAGAGGGTATATAAATATATATATATGCATATATATACAACACCTGCTCTATGGGTGAATCTTGAAAATAAAATAAATAAATAAATTACATGGGCGCGGAGATACAAATTTTATTTTCGAGTGTTGAAATGATCTTTCACTAGTGAGTTCAGTGAACAAATGAGAGATTTTCAACACTCGAAGATAAAATTTGTATCTGCGCATCCACGCAATGTTCTGTTTATTATATAATTATCAATGAAAATAAAATAAACATTTTTTGACACAAGAAGTTTTCTGTAAAGCTATTAAAGCATAGTGATGAAATCTTCACATGTGAAAATATCAATTTTTTGAAACAGAGATATATAGGTATTTCATTGACTATTATATGATAAATATATTTTTTCTCTCCAGCCTTGACTTGAATTTATTGTTTCATGATCAGTAATGGAAACTTTTGGAAAGGACGATAGACCATTTTCAAGTAACATCACAAGCAACATAAAATCTGAAAAATATCTTGAGCAAAGCTGTTAAATATTTTTTTGTTACAGCAATAACCGTTGCATCTTGAAAAAAAATTATACGTTTTTTACATGAGCCTCTGGCTCAGATGTAAGGTCGACCTAATCCCATGTCATGACTTTAATAAATTGATTGATTGATTGAAAAAGCCAAAATGACTCAGTTCCTGTCATGCCATATCTGCATTTTACTATGGCAAAAAAATAACCCTGTCTTTTATAAATTTTTCATCAATATTAAATAATGAACTCTAAACAAGCTATCAAACACAAAATAAACAATACATTTTTACTCTACAAAGGGTTACCATTTGATTATGCTTAACGTTTTGTTAGTCCTTCACTTTTGTTATATTGCACATGGTATAACAATAACTATTGTTCCGGACTAACTAGTCTGTCTACATTTTATTCTTCAAATATTAAACAATATGGGTACTAATGGTATGAAAAATTCAAAAAACATATTGTTGCATTTATTATCATTTTTATTTTTTATCCATTTTAACTTTAACAAGCTGAACATCTTCAAAAAGTCTTCTTTTTTAATCCTGAATAGATTTGTTTTTGGGTTACCTGTGTTCTAAAGTTTACGACATCGCCATGCCACGTGATTGCAAAACCCTGAAATTTCTTTAGGGCCACCCCGCATACCATGCTTTTGTTATATAAACCGCGCGAATCGGGGGCGAAGATAGAGAAACGCTTGCGAAGCGTTTCAGAGAAGCGGGAGCAGGAAGGGAACGACCATCCGAAATCCTAGCTTTTCTACTGAACAAGTGTAGAGAACTCACAAAAAAACATATACAAACAAACCTAGCAAGTTAAGCAATGTTTTGAGTATTTTTTTAAACGTGATCGATTCCCGTGAATCGTAAAAAGTTCTGTTCAAAGAAACTTCGTCAGAATTACCTCATCCGCCATTTTGTTAGACATCAGTGATCGATCAAAATGGCTTTGGTTTCTGGTTCTCCAGCTCCACTAAAAGACGTTAAAAGATGTCAATTTGGTATCTTAGGTCCAGACGAAATAGTAAGTAAATGTAAAAGTGATCTAAAGCGATTTTTACATCTAAAAATGAGAGCCACGTCAAACATAAATGACATACTTTAGATCAGACGTTACAAATTACAATGAAATTACTACATCAAAACTTGTATTTACAAACATTTCTTCTAGAAACAAATGTCTGTGACTACCGATGGAGGTCTCAAGTACGCAGAGACGATGGAAGGAGGCCGTCCAAAGCTAAACGGCCTCATGGATCCAAGACAGGGTACCATTGATCGTTTCTCTCGATGCCAAACATGTGCAGGGAACATGACAGAATGTCCCGGTCATTTTGGACACGTAGAACTCGCCAAACCTGTATTTCACGTTGGATTCCTATCCACTATTGTTAAATATCTTCGCTGTGTATGTTTTTACTGCTCCAAGCTGCTTGTAGACGTGGTAAATATCAAAAAAATCGTATTCTTTTCTCAGTTTGTTCGTGTGTCTTGTCTCGTACTTACCTCGCTGATTGAAGAGGTGCGCATGGCCGTGCACGATTCCAACCGCGGGGGGAGGGGAGAGGCTGGAATTTTTCTACTGAATTGGAAACTACGTAAGACATCAAATGTATATAACATAAAATGAATTTATTACCAACTTATGGAAGGGCAACGTTTAGTGAATTAATTAATTATAAATTTGATTTTTTTTTTTTTTTCTAAAATTATTTTGTATATGTTTCTAATTATTTTATTGAATTATTTATTGAATTATTATTCTATTTTTATATTATTTGTATTTTTGTTTTTTTAATTTGTTCATATTCTCAATAATACAGAATGATCCCAGAGTGAAGGAAATATTGTCCAAAACAAACACTCAACCCAAGAAAAGAATGCAACATATCTACGACTTGTGTAAAGGCAAGAACGTTTGTGAGGGTGGTGATGAGATGGACACAACACTCATGACAAACCCAGAAAATACAGAAGACACAGAAAAGAAAATAGTGAGTATTTATGTGAACCATAATATTGTCACCATTATTATCACTATCATCATATCCACCATGATCATTATCATCACAATCATCATGTATTATAAGTAATTGACAAGAACCTTCCAATTCTAGAACCATGGTGGTTGTGGCCGTTACCAGCCCAAGTACAGAAAAACAGGTCTAGATCTTACTGCCGAGTGGAAGCATGTCAATGATGATTCCAGCGAGAAAAAGATCAACTTGACAGCAGAACGTGTCCATGAAATCTTCAAAAGAATTTCAGATGAAGAATGTGAAATACTTGGTATGAATCCAAAGTTTGCCAGGCCTGATTGGATGGTTATTACAGTATTACCAGTACCACCATTACCAGTCAGACCATCAATTGTCTTGAGTGGAACTGCAAGAAGTCAGGTAATGACATTTGTAATATTTAAAAGGCGCAAGCTGATTACAAATATTAACGAATGTAGTAAGATATATAATATGTATACTGTCAATAGTTTTGTGATGTACACATTCACTTGCGACATGCTACAAATGTAGTTTGTTGTTATATTAGGAAAAGATAAATTGCTCTAAATATATCTTAAACCATACAATTTTATATACATGTAAAAAAAATTATTGTAGTTTCCCATATCAGTGTAGAGAAGTCATTGTGAGCCAAAAGAGAACTTTTTAACTTTTCAATATTATGGCTTTTACTATTATTTGAGTCTTGTTTGTTTTCTTGTTTAATTACTTACTTACTTACTCTAATATAGGATGATTTGACTCACAAACTGGCTGAGATTGTCAAAGCTAACAACAACTTACAAAGAAATGAACTTAATGGAGCTGCCGCCCATATCATTGCAGAAGATACCAGGATGTTGCAATACCATGTAGCAACACTGGTCGACAATGAAATACCTGGACTCCCTAGGGTAAGCAATGCATGCTGGGCCATAATAGGCAATTTGCATTATAGCGTTATATACTACATGTACAACTGTCAGAATGCTTTGTGAAACAATTTTATTCATGTGATTGATTTTACTATTGTGAAGAAGCAATAAAAATCTGAACATTTAATGTTTTTTCTATGTTTTTTGTCCCCATTTTCTTCAAATGGATATTGGGTGTTCATTTATATTAACATATATTTTCTGTGATTTTCAATTTATCAGGCAATGCAAAAATCCGGCCGACCTCTCAAGTCTGTAAAGCAAAGACTAAAGAGTAAAGAAGGTCGTATCAGAGGCAATCTTATGGGAAAACGTGTAGATTTCTCAGCCCGTGCTGTCATCACCCCTGATCCTGCACTAGCCATTGATCAAGTTGGCATACCAAGAACTATCGCTCAAAATCTGACATTCCCTGAGATTGTTACTCCATTCAACATTGACAGGTACACTGTGATTACATAATAGTAACTAACCCTTGTTGTGATCAACCTTAGTGCAGTTAGGCTTCACTATTCAAAAGCTGCATTTTGGTTGGCCCCAGTAGCACTGCTATTGTTTGGTTAGGTTTACAGCAATTGTTTGGAAAGACTCTATTGCTTTATAAACCAGTCGTTAACAATCAAATTGGTGAAGTTTTGCCATGGCACTCATACAACACATACTATCTAATACTTCTTCATAACTATAAGTGGTGTGGTTGCAAAGTGCACCTCAAGTAGGAGTCTGTACATACATGTATGATTGATTGCAAAGTACATGCAAACCTGTATGAGTATGATTGTCATGAAATATTAAGGTAGTAGGATTGGATAACAAACTTGTCATTTTTTATCGTTTCTGAATGCTTTATAAATATTCATTTCAGTTTGGCTGGGTTAAACTTCCATTCTTTCACGAACAACAGAATAAACAGCGAAAAACCTTGTATCCAAGCATGTTATTTTTGTTGAAATTTGAGAGAAAACTCAACACTGTGACCTCTAGGGCGCGATGTTGACAAGTAATTTAGTAATCACGATATACTTAGAACTAGAAAAATCCTTCTTTTAAACACATATTTTGATTATAAAACACTTTAGGAAAGTATTTAATATCAAGCTACAAAGGTTTAAGACTTCCAGCAGTAGTTTAGGCCTTGTTTTGAACGGATAAAATTGAAAAGCTCAAGTTTCAAATATTGCGTTACACGTTGTTAAGCATTACGTCATGTGTTTATACCTCGTGTGGCTTCGGAGTCGCTTCGCAATACAAATCGCGAATTTGTCGTTGATATTCGGGCTTTTACGGGCTTTTATCGATCGGGTATCGAAGCAGCATTGACTTCCTTTGACATGAAACAAAA
This sequence comes from Metridium senile, assembly GCA_949775045.1. Taxonomy (NCBI): domain Eukaryota; kingdom Metazoa; phylum Cnidaria; class Anthozoa; order Actiniaria; family Metridiidae; genus Metridium; species Metridium senile. The sequence goes on along the minus strand of OX459096.1, from coordinate 22,518,722 downwards.
TGGCGGATATTCGACGTGATTTAAGCTTTTGACGGCCAATTTAAACGGTGTATTATGGAATCAATGGTGTTGTAATGACTGTAAAATTCATGAAACTTAACAGAAAAATTTGAAACTTGCTAAACATGTAATTTAGGTATAAAGAAAGGTTTTCACCGCAGCCCGGAATGAAAGAATCAATAGCCAAATTGTACGAGCCATTTTAAGTCAAATATCGCTCATTTTTAAAATATAAGTCCTTTTGCTCCGGGCTGCGGTGAAAAGTTTCCTTTTTTAATGTAGTTTATGGATATGATAATCGTTTGTTTAACAGAAATAATAGTATCGAGTTATTTTGAGAAAAGTCTGATTTCAACTCTGGGTTTCCTGTGCCATATTGACACCTTAGCTGTGAAATTTCACACCTTTCTTTACATTTCTGAAAAGTAAATTTTATCTTCTTTGCTGCTATGAAATTAAGTTGAATATAAAGGTTTATTTATAATTTTAAACATTTTCCATAAAAAATCAATTTTATCCAATCCTACCACCTTAAGCAGTTAATGTACATGTTATTGTAATTATAGAAGCCAGAAAAAAAATTTGGAGCCTCAATATCCAAATGTATTTGAAATAATTATGCAACATAAGCAATACTTTACATATTACACCTCTTTGTAACAATTACAGTATGCAAGAGTTGGTAAAAAGAGGTAATAACCAGTATCCTGGTGCGAAGTACATCATCAGAGACAATGGAGAAAGAGTTGACTTAAGGTTCCATCCTAAACCAAGTGACTTACATCTACAGTTTGGATACAAGGTACAGTATGCGGCTCTTTCTGACTCACATACTGTATTATAATAGACAAGGACTGTAGTTATTGTTTATTATAAACAGGTTCCCATTTAAATCTGTACTTTCCCATTTAAATTTGTACTTATGCAAATGTGTTGATGTGTGCTAAACACAGAGATCAACCAATCAGAGAAGTTCACTTCAGAAATAATATACTCTGATTGGTTGATCTGTGTGTTTAGCACACATCAACACAATTTGCATAAGTACAGATTTAAATGGGAAAGTACAGATTTAAATGGTAACCTGTTTATAGTAATATATAGTCACTGGTCCAAATGTTGTTCATGTTTGAAGAGTAAGGGATGGTTATTTTAAGAATGTAATCAATATGTGAATGAATGGTAACATAATTATGCTATTTAATTATATGATAATGTTGGTGGAATACACACTGGTATGTCTACAAATGGCTAATCTCCTAATTAATTATTTATTGTCACATTCATGACAAGCTCAAAACATCAATGCATACACTAAGAAAAATATATGATTAATTCATGAAACTTCTAGTCTTTCAATAAGTGTTTTGGCTGGTATGTGACCTGCAATGTGTGTGTAATAGTTACAAACATCAATTATTGGAATTTAATTGTGGTTGGACATTCAGGTTGAGAGGCATATCAGAGATGATGATGTCATCATCTTCAATCGTCAACCCACACTGCATAAAATGTCCATGATGGGACATAGAGTCAAGATCCTACCATGGTCTACCTTTAGGCTTAACCTCAGGTTTGTGCTTGATGTACTATTTAGATAAACAAACAGCATTGTTTTATCAAGTATACAAACAGCTCAAGGGTATTGCATCCTCCTCCTCCAAAAAGTAATTGTACTGAATGAGCCTCCTTGAAAATTCAATTCTTTATTTACACATATACATGTAAATATTTACAAAATAGAAAACTATTACATGGCACTTATATTTATAATTATAGCAATTAGAATATGCTTGAAATTGTTATTGTACTGAATGAGCAATCATATTCATTAGTTTATTCTTATTCAAATACTTAGTGTGACAACACCATACAATGCTGACTTTGATGGAGACGAGATGAATCTTCATGTACCCCAGTCTTTGGAAGCAAAGGCAGAGATCAGTGAAATCATGATGGTACACAAGAATATTGTTACTCCACAGTCCAACAAGCCAGTCATGGGTATTGTACAGGATTCTCTGACTGCCATTAGAAAGTTCACAAAAAGAGATGTCTTCCTGGAAAAGGTGAGAATCATTTATCAACCTTTGGCTGAAGGATTTACTCTGCGACTCGCCGTACCGTAGTCACTTACAAAACCTTTTGATGAAGTTTTGACATTATTTTGACATTTTTTCTTCTCAATGGACCAATTACAGAAAAAAAAACGTTTTTGTAAGTGACTACGGTACAGCGAGTCGCACAGTAAAGCATGTCATGCAAAAGTATGACCCCCATTTCCTGGTTTCCTGGTGAAGACTAGCAGTAGCAGTTGAAACATCGCAGTCTAAATCTTGGACATTTCAATTGCCATTAATGAATTCACAATTTTTAATTCACTGGCAAAGACATATTTTCCAAGAAAGCTGCCTGCTTTTAATTATTAGTTATCATTAATTAAGATATTTGTTTGTACTATAGGAAACAATGATGAACCTACTGATGTGGATTCCAACCTGGAATGGCAAGATCCCACAACCAGCAATTCTAAAACCCAAGCCACTATGGACTGGTAAACAAGTGTGCAGCATCTTCATTCCTGGACAAGTTAACGTTGTACGAACACACAGTACACACCCTGATGATGAAGACTCTGGACCATATAAAAACATATCGCCAGGTGATACCAAGGTATACACATAGAAATATTTGTCATCATTGTTATGGTTATTGTGATGATGATAATGATACTGGTGATGATGCTTAAGATGATGAAAGTGATTGAGAATACTTATGATGATGATGATGATGATGAAAGTGATTGAGAATACTTATCATGATGATGATGAAGGTGATTTATTATACTGATGATGATGATGATGATGATGAAGGTCATTGATTATACTGATGATGATGATGATGAAGGTGATTTATTATACTGATGATGATCATGATCATGATGAAGGTCATTGATTATACTGATGATGATGATGAAAGTAATTGAGAATACTTATCATGATGATGATGAAGGTGATTTATTATACTGATGATGATCATGATGATGATAAGGTCATTGATTATACTGATGATGAAGGTCATTGATTATACTGATGATGATGATGATGAAGGTGATTTATTATACTGATGATGATCATGATGATGATGAAGGTCATTGATTATACTGATGATGATGATGAAAGTAATTGAGAATACTTATCATGATGATGATGAAGGTGATTTATTATACTGATGATGATGATGATTAAGGTGATTTATTATACTGATGATGATCATGATGATGATGAAGGTCATTGAGTATACTGATGATGAAGGTGATTGATTATACTGATGATGATGAAGGTGATTTATTATACTGATGATGATCATGATGATGATGAAGGTCATTGATTATACTGATGATGAAGGTCATTGATTATACTGATGATGATGATGAAAGTGATTGATTATACTGATGATGATGAAGGTGATTGATTATCATGATGATACTGGTGATGATGATATTGATAATAGCATCAATAGGAATATGAGGGTTATGCTACCGGTGATGATGATGATGATGACGATAATAGCAATATGATGATAATGATACATGTACCTGTGATGATAATCATGATAATGATGCGTCTTTATTTAATGAGGTAATAAACATAGTTACTGGTTGCCCAGTAGTTTTCACTATGGCCCTCCTAATAATACTATAAAATTACAATGATGATGATGGTGGCAATAATAGCAACCTGTCTATAATTTTGTATACCCCAGCCATCATTTCAGTCTCAGCTTCTACGAGCTATCACAATGACACCATTGTTGTTTTTCTTCAATTTCCAGGTGCTGATTGAACATGGAGAACTTATAACTGGTATATTATGTAAAAAGACACTGGGTACCTCATCCGGCAGCTTGACCCATGTGATTGCTATGGAACTAAGCAATGAAGTGGCCAGGGCGTTCTATGGTGTTACGCAGTTGGTAGTCAATAACTGGCTCTTACTGGAAGGCCATAGTATTGGTATTGGTGACTGTATTGCAGACTCTGAAACCTATGATGAGATCCAAAAGGCAACAAGGAAAGCTAAGGTAAATTAACTGTAACATTTGAATCAAATCAATCATGACATTACTTCACTAATCAAATATGCAGGTATACCATCCCTTTTATTAGAGTGCAAAAAAGGCTGAAAAACATTGTGTAATGTGAAAACTTGTTTAAAACTGATCAATAATTGTGTGTGCTACTGGTTTTTTTTTTTACTTCCCAGAACAAAGTTTCTCAGAAAGGGTGTTTTCCTTTTAATAGTAGATTTGTTTTAAAATGCACTTGGTAATACGAATGCAGTTATACAATGTATATGTGATGAAGTTATCTATATGGAATATTTTGCAATAAAATGGATGTTATGATAGTTGCTAAAATACATGATTTGTTAATACCTTATCCAGAAAGACGTGATAGAAGTGATTGAGAAAGCCCATAACGATATGTTAGAGCCAACGCCTGGTAATACTCTACGACAGACCTTTGAGAACCAAGTCAATCGTATTCTGAATGACTGTCGTGACAAGACTGGTAGTAGTGCCCAGAAATCCTTGTCAGAGTTTAACAACTTCAAAGCTATGGTGGTAGCTGGTTCAAAGGGTTCCAAGATTAACATTTCTCAGGTAACTTCCTTGAATATGACTTGCATTTCTTGCAAGTAATTCTAGTATTAATTAAAACTCTGAGTCATTGGGCAGAGAATGATTGACTTGTTGTAAAAAACAATAACATTTTTAAGGTAGTTTGTATTCTACTTGCATCCCTTGCATGCATGTAATTGCTGTACTACAGTAAGTGCAATCATGAGATTGATTGATGTTTTGTAGATATAGTGTATGATAATAAACATTTCTGAGGTAATTCCTTCGATCATTCATTCTATTACTGTAAGTCATTGACTATTTGATCATGCATTCTACTTGTATTCTAGCTATTTACATATTGTGTATTTGATCATTTATTCTATTCCATTAGCATATTGCATATTTCATTCATACTTTGATTTGATCATTCATTCTATTACTGTAAGTCACTGTCTATTTGATCATCTATCCCATTCTATTTAGTATTGTGTGATTGATCTATTCCAACAGTTTATTGCATATTCTTTAATATTTAATATTCTTTAATATTTAATATTCTTTAATATTTAATATTCTTTAATATTTAATACTTCAATAGTTTATTTTTATTTGGTCGTTACCATTGATTTAATCTTGTAGGTCATTGCCGTGGTGGGTCAACAGAACGTTGAAGGAAAGCGAATTCCTTTTGGTTTCCGCCATCGTACACTTCCTCACTTCATTAAAGATGATTATGGTCCTGAGAGTAGAGGTTTTGTAGAGAACTCGTACCTTGCAGGCCTGACACCAACAGAGTTCTTCTTCCACGCTATGGGAGGTCGTGAAGGTCTTATTGATACAGCTGTTAAGACTAGTGAAACAGGTTAGTTTTATTATCATATATACATCTAATAATGTTGTCACATGAAAAAAGAACATTACATGTAGTAATCAAATAACAAAGGAATAACAGTAGAAAGAATTTAACTTGAGTGATTTTCTTTTCTTTTTTAATTAATTCCTTTACCACTAAATTACAAAAGTCAGGACAACGTTCTTGCATTAGGCGTACTAGTTATAGAATGCTTTCGAGTGAGATACCGTGGAATACCCCATCATAGACTGTAAGCAGTCACTACCTTTCACTGTGAATTCTGAGGAATATAAGCATTTTGAAAGACACAGACGTGCAGGGATTAGGGGCAAGTAGGGGAGGGGAGAAGAGGAGGGGAAAGGAGGAGGGGAGAGAAGGAGGGGAGAGGAGGGGGGAGAGGAGGAGGGGAGAGGAGGAGGGGAGAGGAGGAGGGGAGAGGAGGACAGGAGAGAAAGTAAGCTAATGTTTCTTGGAATCTGGATGGAAAAGTAGGGATTGCTCACAGTATAATCCCATGAGGCATTTGTTTTTCTTCTAGTAACACACAAGCCTTTAGGTGTGTGGGTCAGATACAGCTTGCAATTTATTTAGTCATAATAAGGTTATGATTACTTTTTAATAGTTCATTTGGTATCTAAACTCATCTATCGCTTTTAAAAAGACCTAAGCTTGCTTCATTTATTGCATTGTCTGGTATCTCATGTAGCTTACAGGTTCAGCTTACATGGTTTTCTTATTGCTACAGGTTATATCCAGCGTCGTCTTATCAAGGCTATGGAAGGTCTAAGTATTGCCTATGATGGTACCATCAGAAACTCTAACAATCAAATGATACAGTTACGTTACGGTGAAGACGGTATGGATGGTGTTGCGATTGAATTCCAAAACATCGCAACCATGAGGCCTTCAACAGTTGCCTTTGAGAAGAAATTCCATTTTGATCTCTCCAGCGAAAGACGATTGAGAAGGTTTTTTCAAGAGGACATTGTACGAGACTTGAGTGGTAGTGCATCAGCCTTGCAAGACGTGGAGTCTGAATTCAGCATTCTTCAAGATGATAGAGATTTGCTGAGAAGAATTTTCCCAGCTGGAAATGCACGAGTTGCTTTGCCTGTGAACCTTAGCAGATTGATATGGAATGCGCAGAAGACTTTTAGAATCAGCAGCAGATCAGCTAGTGACTTACATCCACTAAGAGTTGTTGGAGGTTTGTTTGATGATACATGTAATAATGATGATGGTGATAATAATGACGATGATGATAACAACGATGATGATGACAACGATGATGATGGTAATTATGACGATCTTGATAACATCGATGATGATGGTGATGATGACAGAGATGATGGTAACGAAAACGATAATGACAATGGTGATGGTGGAGATGATGGTGATAATGAAACATATATGATTAAGATGTTTTTGAAAATGACAATGATAACAATGTTGATTTTAAAAGTGATAATAGTTTAAGGGCGTTTTCATTATCCTGTGTATAATAATGTTTTTGCCTGAGCTCAGTTCATTTAGCAGACCAAATCCATTGAGGTATTCCCAAACCATGCAACACAGTTCTTATTTTTGGTTTATTGGTTTAAGGTGTTCGTGAATTGTCCAAGAAACTGATCGTGGTATCAGGAGAGGATCACATCAGTAAACAAGCCCAGTTTAACGCTACTTTGTTGTTTAACATTCTTCTACGATCAACACTGTGTACAAAGAGAGTTGCAGAAGAGTTCCATCTAACGTCTGAAGCATTTGAATGGCTTCTTGGTGAAATTGAAACAAGGTTCCAACAGGCCTTTGTAAGTAAAACACACTACATAACATGTGAATATAATTGAACATATAATTGTTTCGATTAGTCAGATCTTTGAGTGTTGAACATTTCAGAGAATGAACATTTTGCCTATGCTTATCTGTCAGTGAATAAATTTTAACAGTCTAAAAGGAAAAATGACGAATGGTTCCCACATTTGTGGTACACTAGGTTAATTCTGTTTCCTTGATTGGTAAACAATAGCGACCCAAATAAGTATTTTGACCAATTTGGATTAATAATAATAATTTAATGATATATAAAGTGCAGGTTCAATAAAAATTATCACATGTGCTGTAGTATACAATTATCAAATGAATATATGTACATGAATAAAATAAAGATTATAAGAATGTAATATAAAGAAAAGATTGTCTTAGCAACGAAAATTGATGGTTGTGATCATTCGCTTTTATCACTGGGGGCCGTATTGGTTGAAACAATAGGTTTTAAATCCCTTTGGTCCCCTTGCCCTCGCTTTCATGCGTTTCAGAACGTCTCAATAAATAAACATAGCCGCCATGTGATAAAAGGCCATTAGACTACATTTGTATAATTGACATCTCAAATAACCTTTGAAATAATCCTTGGCAATATCTTATATATTTAGATGTGAAGCCTTTTTGAATAACCTTTGGTTGGTAATATCTATTTACAGGGTAAGCCAGGTGAGATGGTGGGTGCATTAGCTGCGCAATCTCTTGGTGAACCTGCCACTCAGATGACGCTCAACACTTTCCATTACGCTGGTGTATCAGCCAAGAACGTAACCCTCGGTGTACCACGTCTAAAGGAGATTATTAACGTGTCTAAGAGACCTAAAACACCATCATTGACTGTATTCTTGATTGGTCAGGCTGCAAGAGATGCTGAAATGGCCAAGGTTTGTCTGAGTTCTACCATAATTCGTAGCCCCTTTTTGTTAGCTTGCTGCACGTTTGAAGGATGGAGGATTAACTGATTTGTTAGCTCTTTGATTGGTTGATAACTTGATTGACTGACAGAATGGCTTGCTGATTAATTTACTGGGTTATCGATTGATGTTTGATTGAATGATTGATTGATTGATGCCTGATTGATTGACTGGGTGATCGATTGACTGGGTGATCGATTGATGTTTGATTGATTGATGTTTGATTGAATGAATGATTGATTGAATGAATGATTAACTGACTAGCTGATTGAGTAACAGTGATTGATTGATGCTTGATTGTTTGGTTGATTGATCAATTGATTGACTGCTTGTTTGAATGATTGATTGACTGCTTGATCGATCGATTGATCTATTGGTGCAAGTTTCATTGTAACGTAGTTATCAACTAGATGAACTCTTCTTTCAGGCTGTACTGTGTCGTCTTGAGCACACAACACTACGTAAAGTGACAGCCAACACAGCCATCTACTATGATCCCGACCCACAAAACACTGTTATTGCTGAAGATCAAGACTTTGTTAATGTTTACTATGAAATGCCTGACTTCGATGTATCCCGTATCTCTCCCTGGCTGTTGCGTATCGAGTTAGATCGCAAGAGAATGACTGACAAGAAGCTGACCATGGAACAGATTTCAGAGAAGATTAACCTTGGTTTTGGTGACGATCTCAATTGTATATTCAACGATGATAACGCCGAGAAACTGATTCTGAGAATCAGGATTATGAACAACGATGAAGGCAAAATGCAGGATGTAAGTTAGATAGCAGCAGTTGGTCGATGGGGCTTTCTGTACATGCTTATGCATATGTCATCCATTTATTTATTCATTTATTTATTCATTCATCCATCATTTATCCATTAATTTATTCATTAACTTATTGATTGATTGATTCATTATGTTATTCATTCACATAGTACTTTCTCCTCTTGGATGTATTCGCAATAATCCATCAATTCATCGGTATTAATAAATGATCTCAATTTCTCGTGTATTTAATTACTGGTTAATATACATTTATTCACCCATTCAATTTGTTCATTCACTCTTTCATTTCTTTTTATTATTTACTTCTAAGGGAAGAATTTGTTAATAAAATGGACCCATTCAATTTGCATCTATTTATTCATTCATTTCATTTACTTCCTTAGGACGAAGACGTCGATAAAATGGATGACGATGTGTTTTTACGATGTATCGAGCAGAACATGCTGACAGACATGACACTACAAGGCATAGATGCCATCACTAAAGTGTATATGAACCTTCCTGATGAAGACAAGAAGAAGAGAATAGTTATAACAGAACAGGGAGAGTTCAAAGCCATTCAAGAATGGATTCTTGAGACTGATGGAGTCAGCTTGCTCAAAGTACGTTTCTTTTTACAATTATTCGCCGAAGACGAAGTGAATATCGGCGAATAATAACCGAGACGGAGTGAAGGTTAATATTCACTGATATTCACTGAGCCTGAGGGGGATATTTGTTTTAGTATATATACACAAGTGATTATTTCAAAAAGTAAAAAGAAAAAACAACTGTTCATTTCCATTTCTAAAACGTGCGAAACGCTGTAGGTGATTACCGAGAAATAGTGTGAAGTTCTAGATAAAAGTAAGATATACTACCCGTACCAGAATGTTCTGTCTGCTTTCTTTTATGACATGATTACAGCCAACTATTCTTCTAATCTCAGGAGGGAATATACCTTTCTCACAAAGCAGCTATTCGTATACAAATGTGGCAAGCCACGCTCTGACTCATGATGCTTTTGTTTATAAAGTGAAAGTGAGGCATGCCGGGCATTTGTACATGATTTGCTCCTTCGATTTGTGAGAAACGTCTATTAAAGCTTGAACAAGAAGGAATATTTGTGAATTTATCGGTATAAAATAGCACAAAATGTTACTCGATTTTATTAGTTGATTTCTTGATGTACTTGATCCTTATGTCTCCTTCATGTGCTTAGGTTCTCAGCCTAACTAAGAAAGAAAATTTGTGAATTTATCAGTAGAGAATAGCACAAAATATTGCTCGTATTTATTAGTTGATTTCTTGACGTCTTATTCCTACTTCGTTTGTTTAGGTTCTCAGCGAGAGAGATGTAGATCCTATCCGAACAACTTCTAACGACATCTGTGAAATCTTTACGGTAAGTCGACTACTAATAGTGCTGTGCTTTCAATGTACAACACTGTGGTGATGGTGGTAATGTTGATGATCATGATGTATGTAATAAAGATTTTAATTGTCGATGATTGAATAATGATGGATGTGGTGTTGTTGATGAGGATATTGTTAAGCTGAGTATTGTCCGGTTTCCGGAGTTGAGAGGTTCCGGTAATATGAGGGTTTTTTTTACAAAGCATATTACATGTATATAGAAAAACTTTTGACCAAAAGACAGTCCGGTTTGGATGGTGATGACGATGTTTACTTCGTAACAATTTGCGATGCGATGATGATCATGTTAGTGATGATGATGAGGATGATAATTATGATGTTAGGGATATTCCTGATATTCCTGATATTAATATTAATGATAACGTTGTTGGTGATGATAATTATGATGACATTGATGATGTTGATAATGATAGTGATGTTACTGATAGTGAAGATAATATTGATAATAACAATCACCCTCAACATCCATTGTAAGCTTGTCTAACAAGTCTTCAGTATTAAATATGGTGATGATCTAGATACAAATACCGTAACATACAATAACCCTAACTATTTGTATTGTATATTGTTACTACAGGTCCTTGGTATCGAGGCTGTACGTAAATCTGTTGAACGAGAAATGAATCACGTCATCTCATTCGATGGTTCGTACGTCAACTATCGTCACCTGGCCTTACTTTGTGATATCATGACATGCAGAGGTCATTTAATGGCTATTACAAGACATGGTATCAACAGACAAGACGTTGGTTGTTTGATGAGAAGTTCCTTTGAAGAAACGGTAAATACAGTACATGTGTACATTTGTCACTGTTATTATATATAATTATGATTATCATCAGCATTATCACTATCGTTATCATGATCATATTAATCGCCATTATCATCATAATCATGATCATGATCATAGTAATAATCATAATCACCATCATCAACATAACCATTATCATGTTAACCATTATTACCATCATAACCATCATCATTATTATCATCATCACCATTTCAGTATCACCTTTATCATCACCACCACCACCACCAGTGTTTTTCACTGGTTTTACAATTCATATGTTTCCAATTTTATCAGTTTGTTTTAGTGCTTCTAACACAAACGTTCACCTGCAGCAAAATACTATGTAGTATTTATAATTCACACACTGTTTTGTTATCGTTTTTCAGGTTGATGTTTTGTTGGACGCAGCAGCGCATTCAGAGACTGATCACCTCCGTGGTGTCAGTGAGTGCATTATCCTGGGTAAACTACCAAGGATTGGTACGGGATGCTTTGATCTTATGTTGGATGCAGAGAAATGTAAACATGGTATGGAAATTGCTACTAATATCATGGGCCCAGGAATGGGAGGACCGCTAGCAGGTAAGACATGCAAGAGTTGTCTGATTTTGTGATACTGATGATGGTGTTGATATGGAAGATAATTATTAAAATGATGATAGCAATGATGATGATGGTGTTGATGATAACAATGATGATAGCAATGATGTTAACGGTTCATGATGGTGATGATAACAATGATAGCAATGATGATGATGGTGATGATGATAACAATGATGATAGCAATGATGATGGTGGTGATGATGATAACAATGATGATAGCAATGATGATGGTTTGTGATGATGATAACAATGATGATAGCAATGATGATGGTGGTGATGATGATAACAATGATGATAGCAATGATGATGGTGGTGATGATGATAACAATGATGATATTAGTGATAGCAATGATGGTGATAGCAATGATGATGCTAATGATGTTAACGATCCCTGATGATGATGATTATGATGCTAACGATGATGATAGTGATGATTCATGCTAACAATGATGGTTATGGTGACCATAATAGTGATGTAATAATGGTTGAGTGAGTGTGTTGATAAACAATGCCGGATTTGGCTATAAGTGCAGTATTAGCCATACATACGTCAATATCCCGTCCTGTCATTGTATAGACTTATTCGTGTTGTATATCTTGTAGGTGCTGGTGTATTCTATGGAGCCGCTGGATCACCAAGTGGCATGTCTCCACCCACTACCCCATGGAATGTAGCTACCCCAGCCTATGGTGAAGCATGGAGTCCTGGTATGGGTAGTGGAATGACACCTGGGGCTGCTACCTTCTCACCATCAGGAGGATCAGAGGCAGGTGGGATGAGTCCTGGTGGCTTTAGCCCGATATGGAGTCCAAACCCTCAGTCTCCTTCATCTCCTGGTCCATCAAGTCCTTATATTCCTAGCCCAGCAGCAGGGGCAAGCCCAGGTAAGCCAGGTTCCCTTCGTTCATTGTTTCATTATTTCATTCATTCATTTGTTTTTTTATTCAATCATTTATTCATTCATTCATTCATTCATTCATTCATTCAATCATTTATTCATTTATTTATTCATTCCGCATCCATTCGTTCTCCCATTCATTCGTTCATTTATTCATTCATTATTACTTCTTTCTTTTATTACATGTTTTCATTTAATCCTTTTTGTTTTCGTTCGTGCATTACATTCATACATTCCTTCATTTACATTTATTCATTCATTCATACAATCATTCATTCATTCATTTATCCATTCGTTTATTAATTAATTCATTTATCTTTTTTTTTTCTTTCTTTCTTTATTCATTTTTTCATTTAATCCTTATTTGTTGTGTTTGTGTTTGTATTTATTTCTGTCCTTTCTTATCAGGTTATTCTCCAGCAAGTCCTGCTTTCATGCCAAGTTCGCCATCAATGTCACCTGCAAGTCCATCATATTCCCCAACATCTCCTGGATATTCACCATCCTCGCCATCAACCGGATACTCTCCTGCAAGTCCAAGTTACTCACCTACATCACCATCATATTCACCTTCCTCACCGAATTACTCCCCGACCTCACCGTCCTACAGTCCGTCGTCGCCGTCATATTCTCCGACGTCTCCATCGTATTCCCCGACGTCGCCGTCATATTCTCCAACCTCGCCGTCTTATTCTCCAACTTCTCCTTCCTATTCTCCAACATCACCATCATATTCTCCGACGTCTCCTTCGTATTCTCCTACGTCGCCATCGTATTCCCCGACGTCACCGTCTTATTCACCGTCCTCCCCAAATTACAGTCCGACCTCGCCGTCGTATTCTCCAACGTCGCCTTCTTATTCGCCGACGTCTCCATCGTATTCCCCGTCCTCTCCAAGTTATTCTCCTCAATCTCCATCGTACTCGCCTTCCTCACCGAAGTATTCTCCAACTTCGCCAAGCTACTCACCTACCTCACCGAAATACAGCCCTACTTCACCGTCCTATTCCCCGTCATCTCCAAAGTACTCTCCGACTTCACCGTCATTTACTCCTAGTTCACCTACCTATTCACCAACCTCACCGTCCTACTCGCCGTCTTCTCCAAGGTACTCTCCAACCTCGCCGAGGTATACACCAACATCTCCTGAGTTCTCTCCAACATCTCCGAAGTACAGTCCAACTTCGCCGAATTACTCGCCAACGTCACCAACATATACACCTTTATCTAGTCGATATAGCCCTACTTCACCGAAATATACTCCTTCAGCGGTTGATCCTTCCTCGCCTGAGTATTCGCCTTCGTCTCCGTCATATACACCCAAGTAAGGTGTCTTGAATGGAACTTTGGCCTTGCAAAAAGGACGTATAGCAAAGCCTACGGCTACTACTGTTGAAGCACAATATATAGACGATAGATCGTCTTAATAGACAATCAATGAACGTTATGCCAAGTAGTCATAACTAAATACACAAGTTTTAGATTCACGCAAATGATCTGGAACGAGATTTAAATCGAGGCTTATATGGCAGAATACACAAGCCTCACTTAAAAGATTTCAAATCGTCTTCGATTATTCGAATAGCGCATGTTTGATGTACATGTAGTACTCATTGGATATATTTTTTCTAGTAGTAGATACAAGAACTAGATCAGATTCTAGAAGTTGATTGATTTTGTGTTCTTGATATTGACAACTGTTTGAACTAAATGTCTTAATGACGAGTAAGTCCATTTCTTGAAATTCAAAAAAACGAAAAAGGATTATATCACAAAATAAAAAAAAACTATGTTACTTAATATTTCAATTACAATATAGTTCTTTGTTTTATCGTCTATCGCAACAAAAGAAAAAAACCTAAAAAATGAGTAACTTACAAAGATCTGCTTTGTAGTATAGCTGAAGTTAGAGTACGTTCGATATCTTATAGGTGTAAATGAGTGAAATAGACTTGTTTTAATAAACTATTTGTGTAAAACATGACTTATTTGTTTGGTTATGGAAGGCATATAGTTCAAACGTTGCATCTCATATGTGCCGAATCTAATTCAAATGAAATTCATGGTGTTTTTTTTTTCGAAACCTTTACAAGAACTTAACGTCAGTTTTGCAGGCTAAAACAATTTTACTCACATATGAGATGCGACGTTTGAACTAGGCCTTAAAGTATTTGTAGCAATAAAATCCCGCATTTCGCTCTGATAAAAATCACAGACAACACATTTGGAATGCACCAAACTTTATTAACTATTTGAATTGCTTTGAATATTTGCCTTTGCATGTTTAAAACTTGATTTGTCATCATTGTATCACAACTAATACCTGGATCTGAAAGGGAAAGAAGACCTGTGTTAGTTATAGTTCAGGGTCTGTCGTTCAAACAATCGATTCAAGTCGCGGCTCTTCGGGCAAAAACTTGGCTCGAAAGCATCGGTCGATCGGTGATATTTGTTGTCGGTTGGTCTATCGGTCTGTTAGTTGATTGATTAGTTGGTTGATTGGTCGATCTGTCTGTAATTTAGTCTGTTTATGACCTGTTTGCATGGTCCGTTAGAATTTTGGGATCTGGGATTTTTAAGGGAAAGGTTGTAGGGAAAGAGCGTTATGATATAAGTAAGAGATAAATACCGAGAACGGAGGCAATAAGCCGTATAAAGCCCGAGGGGCCGTAGGCCCCGAGGGCTTTATAGGCTTATTGCCGACGTTCGAGGTATTTATCTGACTTATTACATGATTTACAGAGGTTTTCCAAAAAGGCCTTGTATTTTTAAATTTTGTATGCAACATTTGGGTTTTTACGCCATATACTTTTATCGATGCAAGTCGTTTTCAAGACGACAAATATATTCTTCAGAAGATTCTTGAATTGTTTTTTTTAATTTTTAGTGCATGACTTATTACATGATTGAATAGGTTTTCACACAACTTCATGTCCCAAAGGGCATCATCAAGCTGATTATTTTTTTGGTTTCCCATGAGAATACAATCCAAACAATGGGCTTTTAGTTTTGTTGTACACTACAATACTAATGAACTGTAACGAACAAATGAATACGTTTTCTTCTCACTAACTGACATCGATCGGACAGTTAGCATAAAGTGTTAGGGTCAGGATTTGTAAGCAAAGGGTTCGAGGTTCGATCCTCGAAAGGGTCACTCTATCAGATTTTTTATCCGTTAAATGTTCGCAACTAGAAAATTTCTAAGTTTAACGTTACATATAAAGTAGGGATTAGGTCATTAGTATTCAAGGGCAATATACATTAGTATTCAAGGGCAATATACATTAGTATTCAAGGGCAATATACATTAGTATTCACGGGCAATATATAGATATTGCCCTCAAATGGGGGCAATATCTGTATAAAGCCCTTGAATTGATAATGAGCAGGGTAATACGCGATATAAAGCCCTAAAAGTAACAATGAAAACCGATGTAATCATGTAATAATGTCATATACACGATCTTGGATTAAGATGGATGAATATGTACATGCAAATACTGGTTCTGTAATCAATTTGAGATATTTAATTTATGCAAGGGAAATTTAGTAAAAGACAGGATTTCTTTGTCTTCTAAATTTCCCTCATGTTGTATGCATGAGGAAAATTTAGGAGACTATCCCCCAATGGTCCCTCATCATAACAATCATCGATATCATTCCTGGATCGCTTCGACCCAGTTGGAAATTTTTAACATAAAGGACCCTGTACTACACACAAGTCCATACTCTACCACTTGTGGGAGTGTTCTACATACGTTATCACTAACATGGTTTCCTTGTTGCAAGTGTTATCCGAATCTGTGCCTGCGCACTCATACGATAAACCGAAAATGGTTCATACAGATTTTTGCGCATGCGCAGTCATAAGTTAGACAGAAAATGACTAATTCAGATATTTTAGATTCTATCTTTGTTTTGCGCCCTCGGGACTTCCACAAATTTTCCCTCGGTATTCGGGGAAATTTAATCACTAATTTCCCTCGAGCCATGGTATTACTTATAAATATTGCCGCCATTACCTATTTATCCTTTAAGACTTCAGACAAATGTGTAAATGTAGTTCACTTTGGATCCTCCAACGCCATTCCAGCAATTCTTCGAAAAGCCGTACTCGGCGTAAGTTTTGTCTGCGTTTTGACCCGACCAACATTCACCGTAGAACTGTATCCCAAAAACTTTGAACTTACTACGACTGACGGCTTCCGAGCATGCTTTGACAGTCTGTGTCATGTTCCTCCAGTTGATTTTGCCACGAAGGTTGGCGACCATCTCTGGCAAGGCGCGTTCCCCATTGTGGAAGTTACCTTCTCTGAAACAGCCCACTGGAATGAACTTT
The DNA here is from genome assembly GCA_949775045.1 of Metridium senile. NCBI lineage: Eukaryota > Metazoa > Cnidaria > Anthozoa > Actiniaria > Metridiidae > Metridium > Metridium senile. Next base: position 22,501,668 of record OX459096.1, on the reverse strand, counting down.
TTGCCGTTTGGAGCAGTGAACATCACTATAAGTAGATTATTTAAAGATCCATTGTCACTTGTACCAACATGCTTTGCATTGTTTATTGTGAATTGGGTGTTAGAACACTTACGATATTTGTTTGAGTAATCATACACATGCAATACAAAGCAAACCGAGAGTCCGGGGAAACAAAAAGTAAAGATCATTGTTTCTCCAGAGCCTCTTTTTGATATATTTGTGTATGATCATTTAACCAAAATATCGAAAGTGGGCGAGGCTATTCATTCGTAACAAAACGCTAAACGATTTAGTAAGAGCGTAAATACCAACTCGCATCGTGAAATATATCTAAATGTGTAATTTTTATGGTCACGCGGTGCATACTTGAAAGTGACCATGGGATGAATGCAAGAATAGATGGATGAATGAATGTATGAATGGCAATCAGATAAGTTAATTTACCACACTATGACTAACCTGGACATTCAATGTCAGTATTACAGCTCTTAGTGGTTGGTAATTTAGGTGCATGGTCACAGAACCCCTTCTCTACAGACAAATGTTCACCTTCTTCATTAAGTCGCTTACAGTAGAGCTTTCTGGTTATTTTACCATCCGAGCCACAAGTAGCACTGCACTGTAATAATAAAACAAAACAATTAGGTAAGTATCAGGTTTCCAGGTTGTCTAGTTACATGCCAGCAAATATAATTAGTCAATTAGAGTCCCGGCTCGGCCACCAGGTTATATGTGAATTGAGTTTATTTGATGCGTTGTCTCTACCATGCCACCAGAGTTTTTTTCTCTTTTTGTGCACCAAAGATACATTCTTGGCAAAGTTGTTATGATGATGATTTGAAATCTTTTCTGTGCATTATTAAGTAGTCTCCCCCAATACAATGGTCATTAACAACCGCGGGAATCATAGCACAACACGTGCATTTGCATTTTGATTTGAACTTTATGCATTTTTCTGGCAGCCTCGCGTACTATATAACTGAACACAGAACGTGCGCGAGTTTTCTATTTCTTTATTAGCGCGCAAAATATCATCTTTCCTTCCCTTTCTCTCTCCAACTGGTCGTACTTACTTGTGACCAATTGCCTGTTACCCAATCAGCATTACAAGCGATTTTGTTACAATCTTTCTCTAAGATGCCCTTTGGTTTGTCATTGATACTGCATTTTTCGTCAAGAACAGTCCTATGCACGCCTTGTGCGATCTTCTCTCGACACAGCACCTCACGAATCTGCTGACCACGACCGCATGTCTTGGAGCAAGGTCGCCATGTAGACATGTACCAGCTGTAAGTGAATAATCAATGCTATTGAGGTATGTCTGTAAGTGAAGAAGCAATGATAGTGAGGTATGTCTGTAAGTGAACAAGCAATGCTATTGAGGTATGTCTGTAAGTGAATAAGCAATGCTATTGAGGTATGTCTGTAAGTGAATAAGCAATGCTATTGAGGTATGTCTGTAAGTGAATAAGCAATTAATGCTATTGAGGTATGTCTGTAAGTGAAGAAGCAATGCTAGTGAGGTATGTTTGTAAGTGAACAAGCAATGCTATTGAGGTATGTCTGTAAGTGAAGAAGCAATGATAGTGAGGTATGTCTGTAAGTGAACAAGCAATGATAGTGAGGTATGTCTGTAAGTGAACAAGCAATGCTATTGAGGTATGTCTGTAAGTGAATAAGCAATGCTATTGAGGTATGTCTGTAAGTGAATAAGCAATATGATAGTGAGGTATGTCAGCTGTAAGTGAAGAAGCAATGATAGTAAGGTATGTCTGTAATTGAAGAAGCAATGCATGCTATTGAGGTATGTCTGTAAGTGAATAAGCAATGATATTGAGGTATGTCTGTAAGTGAATAAGCAATGCTATTGAGGTATGTCTGTAAGTGAAGAAGCAATGATAGTGAGGTATGTCTGTAAGTGAAGAAGCAATGATAGTGAGGTATGTCTGTAAGTGAACAAGCAATGATAGTGAGGTATGTCTGTAAGTGAAGAAGCAATGATAGTGAGGTATGTCTGTAAGTGAAGAAGCAATGATAGTGAGGTATGTCTGTAAGTGAACAAGCAATGCTATTGAGGTATGTCTGTAAGTGAACAAGCAATGATAGTGAGGTATGTCTGTAAGTGAATAAGCAATTAATGCTATTGAGGTATGTCTGTAAGTGAAGAAGCAATTAATGCTATTGAGGTATGTCTGTAAGTGAACAAGCAATGCTATTGAGGTATGTCTGTAAGTGAATAAGCAATGCTATTGAGGTATGTCTGTAAGTGAATAAGCAATGCTATTGAGGTATGTCTGTAAGTGAATAAGCAATGCTATTGAGGTATGTCTGTAAGTGAAGAAGCAATGCTATTGAGGTATGTCTGTAAGTGAATAAGCAATGCTATTGAGGTATGTCTGTAAGTGAAGAAGCAATGCTATTGAGGTATGTCTGTAAGTGAATAAGCAATGCTATTGAGGTATGTCTGTAAGTGAACAAGCAATGATAGTGAGGTATGTCTGTAAGTGAAGAAGCAATGATAGTGAGGTATGTCTGTAAGTGAATAAGCAATGCTATTGAGGTATGTCTGTAAGTGAATAAGCAATTAATGCTATTGAGGTATGTCTGTAAGTGAAGAAGCAATGCTAGTGAGGTATGTTTGTAAGTGAACAAGCAATGATAGTGAGGTATGTCTGTAAGTGAAGAAGCAATGATAGTGAGGTATGTCTGTAAGTGAACAAGCAATGCTATTGAGGTATGTCTGTAAGTGAATAAGCAATGCTATTGAGGTATGTCTGTAAGTGAATAAGCAATATGATAGTGAGGTATGTCAGCTGTAAGTGAAGAAGCAATGATAGTGAGGTATGTCTGTAAGTGAAGAAGCAATGATAGTGAGGTATGTCTGTAAGTGAATAAGCAATGCTATTGAGGTATGTCTGTAAGTGAACAAGCAATGCTATTGAGGTATGTCTGTAAGTGAAGAAGCAATGATAGTGAGGTATGTCTGTAAGTGAAGAAGCAATGATAGTGAGGTATGTCTGTAAGTGAACAAGCAATGATAGTGAGGTATGTCTGTAAGTGAACAAGCAATGCTATTGAGGTATGTCTGTAAGTGAATAAGCAATGCTATTGAGGTATGTCTGTAAGTGAATAAGCAATATGATAGTGAGGTATGTCAGCTGTAAGTGAAGAAGCAATGATAGTAAGGTATGTCTGTAATTGAAGAAGCAATGCATGCTATTGAGGTATGTCTGTAAGTGAATAAGCAATGATATTGAGGTATGTCTGTAAGTGAATAAGCAATGCTATTGAGGTATGTCTGTAAGTGAAGAAGCAATGATAGTGAGGTATGTCTGTAAGTGAAGAAGCAATGATAGTGAGGTATGTCTGTAAGTGAACAAGCAATGATAGTGAGGTATGTCTGTAAGTGAAGAAGCAATGATAGTGAGGTATGTCTGTAAGTGAACAAGCAATGCTATTGAGGTATGTCTGTAAGTGAAGAAGCAATGATAGTGAGGTATGTCTGTAAGTGAAGAAGCAATGATAGTGAGGTATGTCTGTAAGTGAACAAGCAATGCTATTGAGGTATGTCTGTAAGTGAACAAGCAATGCTATTGAGGTATGTCTGTAAGTGAAGAAGCAATGATAGTGAGGTATGTCTGTAAGTGAAGAAGCAATGATAGTGAGGTATGTCTGTAAGTGAACAAGCAATGCTATTGAGGTATGTCTGTAAGTGAAGAAGCAATGATAGTGAGGTATGTCTGTAAGTGAAGAAGCAATGATAGTGAGGTATGTCTGTAAGTGAAGAAGCAATGATAGTGAGGTATGTCTGTAAGTGAACAAGCAATGATAGGGAGGTATGTCTATTGTTGTCAGTTTTATGTCGTTATTGTGACCACCACCATGCACCATTGCGTTTTCGTTATCGTCATCATAACCGTTATCGTCATCATAACCGTTATCGTTATCGTTATCGTCAATACTAGTTATCGTTATATCGTTATCATTAAATCGTTATCGTTATCATTACGGTTATCGTTATTGCTATCATTATCGTTATCGTAAACACTATCGTTATCATTATATCATTATCTTCATCATATCCGCGTTATCGTTAACGCTATCGTTATAGTATCATTATTGTTATCATTACAGTTATTGTTACCATTATTGTTACCGTTATCGTTATCATTACAGTTATTGTTACCGTTATTGTTACCGTTATCGTTATCATTACCGTTATTGTTACCGTTATTGTTACCGTTATCGTTATCATTACCGTTATTGTTACCGTTATCATTATATCATTATCTTTGTCATTATCTTTATCATTATCGTTATCATTACAGTTATTGTTACCGTTATTGTTACCGTTATCGTTACCGTTATTGTTACCGTTATCGTTATCATTACCGTTATTGTTACCGTTATCATTACCGTTATTGTTACCGTTATTGTTACCGTTATCGTTATCATTACCGTTATTGTTACCGTTATCATTACCGTTATTGTTACCTTTATTGTTACCGTTATCGTTATCATTACCGTTATCATTACCGTTATTGTTATCGTTATTGTTACCGTTATTGTTACCGTTATCGTTATCATTACCGTTATCATTACCGTTATTGTAACCGTTATTGTTACCGTTATTGTTACCGTTATCGTTATCATTACCGTTATTGTTACCGTTATCATTATCGTTATTGTTACCGTTATTGTTACCGTTATTGTTATCATTACCGTTATTGTAACCATTATCGTTAACCCTATTTTCATCGGTGTTAAAAGTATTTCTTATCGGTCATTATTGTGTAACACAATCCGGTTAGCTTACCTCGGTGAACAAGGAGCTTCGTTGCATTTTCTTTCTTGCTCTGGTTTCTGTGATATCTTTTCACATACTGTATCAGAAACCCACGAATTGTCATCTTTTCGCAGACATTGCACAGCTCTTGTCTCTTTCCCTGTGAAGAAAGAAACATTTAAAATGTTGTACAACGGATATTGAATAATGTGATTTTTAAGATTGATTTAACCCATGCCATTTTGAGCGCAGTGGTATCACTGTATTCAGTAAAACGAAGTTGAATCAAAAATTATGAAATATATAGTTTCTGTTTGTTCCTGTGGAGTAGTTTATAAGCGACAAGGATTTAAAATCTGCTGTACCCCAAATTCATAACACACTTACCTCCTGCGCATTGTTCCGTACACAATGACCATTTGGTAGCATTCCAGTAGACATCATGTGCACTAACGTTTGACTTGACTTGAACAAAAAATTCGTAGCTAACACCAGGGTTTTTTCCTCCCAATGCATAAACGTACTAGAATAGAATAAATATATAGCTGTGAGCACAGGCACAGGCACAGGCACAGGCACAGGCACAGGCACAGGCACAGGCACAGGCACAGGCACAGGCACAGGCACAGGCACAGGCACAGGCACAGGCACAGGCACAGGCACAGGCACAGGACAGGCACAGGCACAGGCACAGGCACAGGCACAGGCACAGGCACAGGCACAGGCACAGGCACAGGCACAGGCACAGGCACAGGCACAGGCACAGGCACAGGCACAATCTTATAGTAATTACAACCACAACCGCAATCACAATCATCAACACCACCACACTAAAATCCCAATCACATTAACAATCACATGCACAATCTTATAGTAATCACAATAACAATCACTATCATAATCAAGAGAATATAATTTCGTCATAATCATTTCATTTTTTGAGTTCATTTGCCTGTGTTCTTACCATTATTTTCAGTGGTTGTGTTGTAGGTCCTCGAATAAATATGTTGTCTTTGTACAGTCTTTCTTCATGGTCGTAATTGACTTTAGTACCTGCTGTTTTTACTACAGTACTCCATGTACGACCCACATTGTACACGTATTTACCTGTCAAGTCTTTCACACCTGGGAAAAGATAATATCAATTGATTGTTAATTACTGTCTTTCAGGGCCCAGTTGTTCAAAGCCAGTTAAGTGTTAATCCTAGGTTAACTCTATAGGTTTTCTTTAGAGTTAACCTAGGATTAGCGTTAATCTAGCTTTGAACAACCGGCCCCAGGTCCTTTGTTTCAGCCGAGGGTGCAGCATTTTTTACAAATAGACAATATACATGATAAAATATATTATCAGACTCATTATCATTATTATTTATCACATCATATTAGTCTCAGTTATACAAAGTCTTCATGGATATCAGAAGCAAAATCAGAGGCAGGGCGGTAAATGCATTTATGGTCATTGTTTGACCCGCTAGGCTGAAACGGAGTTAGAGAGGGCAGTGAAATATTTGGCTTTGTATATTAGTGATTGCATTGATTGCATGCTATTGTGATTTTGTTAAGATATTCTGACGCATGTTTTAGAGCTGTGTGTGAAGAGACAGATCTTACCCAGTAAGTTAGTTGTCAATTCATTGATTTTAACGTTGACATTACTGGAATTAGCTGGAACATATATGAACGGATCTGCGTTATTAGGTCCTGTGGATTAACAAGCAATATCAAATAATAGAAAAACAGCATTTTTATGGTAAAACTATCATCTTCTTTTTAGCATAAAACACCATATCATCTACAACCGGGCCAACCCCCTCCCCCTCCCCTCCCTCTCCATAAATGTGAATTAACTTATTTAAAATTTGATTTGACTACTCTATAGTTGCAACCATTCCCAGGAGAGTGAGCTGAACAAAAGAAACGGCAGCCATGCTAGCGGTCTTGACAAAAAATACCTATCGACGTGACTGGTGGTACTTTTGTTCAATTCGCTCACCTGGGAATGGTTGCAAACCAAAAATATATATGTAAGTGGGGCATTCAACAACTAAAGATTGTGTTTTAGATTCTATTAAGGCGGTGATAATCACACGCTCACCTGCGTATATATATATATATATATATATATATATATATATATATATATATATATATATATATATATATATATATATATATATATATATATATATATATATATATATATATATATATATATATATATATATATATATATATATATATATATATATATATATATATATATAATATAACTAGAAGCGCGACATTTAACGACTATAAATTGTATTTTACATTCTAAAGGATGATTAATATTTAGTATCATTGTTTTATTCAACAATTATTGATAATGGCTATCTACCCCATCTCCTCCAATCCTTGTCGTATATGCTTTTGACGATTTTACAGGACGAACTGTCTCCTCCGCAGACTCCACAATGATCATGTTTGACACCCGAATACAAGACACTGTCACACCCTGCAGGCTGAAAAAGGCATACAGCATATTTCAAAAAGAGGTTATGATATGATGTTATGTTATGAGATGGTGGCTGATCAACTTTCCTTGCAGCACTAGTGCTGAATTACGAGAGGTGCAGCTCACGTGGTGGTGAAGGCTGCATGATGAGAGTTTTTGTTATGTGCTGCATGCTGCATATCAAGCTTGAAATTTGTAAATAATAACAGAATTAGATATTCTGGAAAACCCTGCAGACAAAGTTTGAAAAATTTCCATATTTTTGTGACCCTTCGCTGCTTGAATTCATATCATCAATAGTGCATTTCGGGCTTGGAACAAAACCTTCGCCAACCTGTTTTTTTTTTAAATGGATGCATATCTATTGAAAATGTAAAATGTACATTTTATAACCATCACTCACCGCACTCACTACCACTACATTCGATTAAATAAACGTAGCGTTACACACATAGATTGAATAAGGAAACGATGTATAATGTACAGGAGAATTGATAAGAACTATTAATAGCAAGGGGAGGACATTATTAATGATTATGACGATGTTAATTGTGATAATATGATGATGATGATGACAGTGATGATACTATGACAATGATGATTGTGGTAACGATGATGAAGAGGATGGCGCGGATTGGTATTGAAAATATTATGATAATGGTAACAACGAATGTCTTGGTAAAATGGGTCGATGGCATTTCATAACGGTAACAATGGTGATGAAACGATAATGATGATGATGATGATGATGATGATGATGATGATGATGATATAGTAAAGTAGGTTACAAAATGGATTACGAGTATCTATAGGAGTATTATGATGATGATGAAGATATGACTGGTGATGATAAACTATGGCATATGATAAGGTAACAATTGTGATGAAACTATGATGATGATGATGATGATGATGATGATATAATAAAGTAGGTTACGAAATGGATTACGAGTATCTATAGGAGTATTATTATTATGATGAAGATATGACTGATCATGATAAACTATGGCATTTCATATCGGTAACAATTGTGATGAAACTATGATGATGATGATGATGATGATGATATAATAAAGTAGGTTACAAAATGGATTACGAGTATCTATAGGAGTATTATTATGATGATGAAGATATGACTGATCATGATAAACTATGGCATATGATAACGGTAACAATTGTGATGAAACTATGATGATGATGATGATGATGTTGATGGTGATGATGATGATGAAGTTGGTTATATATGAAATGGATTACGAGTATCTTTAGGAGTATTATGATGATGATGAAGATATGACTGATCATGATAAATTATGGCATTTCATAACGATAACAATGGTGATGATAACGATGATGATGATAATGATAATAATGAAGATATGGCTGATGATGATAAACTAACCAGACATGTGCCTTGTGCACAGACATCTTTCCGTCTCTTGTCAGCATAACATCTCGTTCCATCAGCCGCATCACCGAAGTAGTGTATCAATGAGCGCCTGATACATGACAATTTACAGGGGCTCTCAACCCACCAGACCCTTGACCCAGGAAACTTTACGTCACATTGGCTTTGACGGAACGTCTTGCTTCCTTTTGGACAATCCTGAAGGAAACAAACAAGTAAGGAATGTTTAATATATTGTAATACACTTGGATGTTTCCACTAAATTTCAAACGTAATTATATATTTTGGTCATCATTCTTATATTTTATCGGCTTATTATTGTACACAGATACGGTAGATAGTTAGATGTGGTTCTAGAATTAAGAGCCACCTAGTGGAACATCCAATGAACCAGTATAGTATTATTATCATTATTACCATCCATCAATTCCCAGTTGGCATATATTCCACGAGACTATTCGATTCACTCAACACACTACCACTACCCTAATAATTTACGTTACAGCTCTCACTTACTCACCGGGACTCTTCCCGTTACCACCTCACGGAGTCACTACTCCCCTTCGGGGCTCTTTCGTGAGGTCCTCTCAAGACACACCTCTACTACAGTCACTCAATATTTGACACCATTCAATACTCGATTCAGATAATTAAATTAAACATTCCGTTGTTTTTTTTATGCAAGTTGGGTACTGTTTACCTGTGTGTTACACATTGCATAATGTCCAATTTTACTCCCTTCACAATCTGATCCTCCTGCGTCTGGTCTGTAATATAATAATGAGATATAGACGTTTATTTCTGAAGTTATAATAACAATCTTTTTTGTATATGCTTAAATCATTAAAAACATTTAAAAGCGCTACTGAGTTCCATATTAAATTCTTCGCCCAGAAAGAGAGAGAGTGGAGACAAGATGAATTGGATTTTTACTTTGTTTCCTCAAAATATTATATCACAACAAGTATGTATTATTCATTTCACAGGGGATGTATTTTTACGAAATTTTCGTGAAGAATTAAGGGATGTAAAGCGTTGTGGGTCAAGTTCACGATTATATGTGACCTGAGTTCGTTTGAATATAATTGGGGGATGTGTGTTACTATCCCATACCACGAAAGTTTTACGGTTCTCCGGTTTTCCTCCTCACAAAAAAAGTAGTTAGCATGCCAGCAAAGTTGTGTGCTAAACTATTCAATTCAGAAGTAGTAAGAGTGGTCCCGGCCCCCCAATTAGTAGGACACTCGTGTCTGGCTAGAAGGTTAAGAGGTTAAAAGAGGATAAATGTTAATCAGTTTGTGTATTATCGTCTTTCCCTCCGAGAAGTGAATACACTGCAAAAAAAGCATTGCAAATGTCGTTTTTGCATTGCGTGTGTTTGTGTATTATCGTCTCAGAGAAGGGAATAAAATTGTCTTACTTAGGGTTAGTACAAGTACGTGTTCTCCATTTTAGACCTCCACCACAGGATTGTGAGCATGGTTTGTAGGCTGACCACTCACTCCATTCACCATCAATTATAGGCGATCCATCATCTACACATTCTCCTTTGATGCACCACTACAATGAAATTAAACAAAGAACTGGTCAGTAAAGTGAACTTCTCAGAACACCTATGTTCCGCCTCATTTAAAGCGGTTCCCAATCACACGCAACCAACTAGACCTTCAACCACAAACGAAAAATAGTTGATTGACGTCTACTTGCAAAACTCTATTTTTCGTCTGTGTTTGAAAGTCTAGTAGGTTGCGTGTGACTGAGAACGGCAGTATTGGAATCCAGAATCCACAAAATTATGACATTGGCGGAATTCGGAATCCAATTTCTTTGGAATCCAAAGGATACGGAATCCACACAAATTCAAAATTGACTTTGGAATCCCAAATACAGTCCTAGGAATCCAAAATACAGTCCTTGCATGGATTTGGCAAAATCCACACCATTCCCGAGTCTCTTGGATGGGGCGATATGTTGTATTAGCGATATATAGTGATACTATTGAAAAACAGTTCCCTGGTTAAAATAGATGATTACATCAAGGACGGCAATACCATGCAAGATCATTAATGGCTGAACGTAAAGATGGAACATGGTGTATGTTGAACATCTCACAACCTCGACTAGTCGGATAAATCCACGAGGATTTCAATGTGAAAGCTCTACGTATGTGAAAGTATGTCCCCTGACCGGCATGCATAGTAACAATCATGTAAACAAAAGTAGTTAAGGATGACATACATGTCTCTCTCCACATCGTGTACCGTCCATCGGTGGACTACTGCGACCAACACAAACAGATCCAACGTTGGTACATAACAAGGAAACGCAGTTGGACTGAAACAAATAATTGATTTATTATTTGACTTATTCAGAGTTGATTGATCGATTTTGGAATGATTTTGGATTGATTTTAGATAGATCGATTGATTGATTGACTAATTAATTGATTGATTGATTGATTGATTGACTGATTGATTGATTGACTGATTGATTGATTGACTGATTGATTGATTGACTGATTGTTTGATTGACTGATTGTTTGATTTATTTATTTATTTATTGATTGATTGATAGATCGATTGATTGATTGATTGATTGATTGATTGATTGATTAATTGACTGATTGATTGATTGATTGATTGATCGATCGATCGATCGATTGATCGATTGATTGATTGACTGATTGACTGATTGATCGATTGATTGATTGATTGACTGACTGATTGACTGATTGATTGTTTTTTGGATTGATTGATTGATGGATGGGTGGATGGAAGAAGTGATAGATGAATGCATAAAATTGATTGATTGGGTTTTGGCTTGATTGAGTGATGCATGGATTAATTGATTGATTGGATAATTGATTGATTGATTGATTGATTGATTGAATTAATGATTAATGGATGGATGGATGGATGATGATGGATGTAAGGGCTGTTGAATAAATGCATGAATTGCTTGGGTTGCTAGTTGATTGATTGGTTGACCAAACCATATCTTATTCATTTAATGTGTGGTTTGATTGATTGATTTCTAATTGATTAATTGATCGCATACTTTTTCATAAGGACAGCGGTAATACCCCTTGCTATACTGTAGTTCACATTGGGCAGTCGCATTATATATCTGTCCCGGTAGCTTCTTATAGTATTCTGCTGGAATAGCTAATGGATCATAGACTTCTAGATCATCAAATACTTCTTTTGTCTGGGGTGGTTTGTTGTCTAAACAAGACGAATCATCACTCCTGGCAAGAGATATTAATAAATATATAAACTATCACTATTTTTTTTTCTATCAATTTCCATGGGCTAGCTATATAATCCTTCAATAAAGAGTCAATGTTTGCAATTTTGCGCATCTTCCGTTGGCTAAAGTCCATCAAAAAACATCAATTGTCACCATTTTAGAATTTTTGATAGATAATCAGTAAACCAAGAACGGTCAATTCAGTTAGTGATTTGTGCGCATTTTCCATGACCGGCCTATAGTCATTCAATTTTGTGCATTTTTCATGGGCTATAGTCCATCCTAGAGTCAATGAAAAAGAGTCTATTTTGGTAGACATTTTCTATTTTGCATTTTCCATCAAAAAATACCATTTCTCGGCTATTTTTCATTGCCCGTAGTCCATCGAAAACGGTCAATCTGAGCCATTTTTGCGCATTTTTAACATGCTATTGTTCCTCAAAAATTGTAAATTTTCACCATTTTTGCGCACTTTTTGCGCCCAAAATGCTTTCAAGAATTCGTCATTTTGAGTAAATATTTTAATGCTTAAAAATGCTTAAATGCATTTTGTGCTGCTAGGCTATAGTCCATTTTAGAAACTAATTTTAATTAATTTTGATTTTTCTTATATGAAAGTATTTATACATTAATGTCCATTAATTTCAAACTTACGAGAGAAATCGCTGTAGTGTTTCTCTGGAACATTTTGACCAAGTCATTGTTTTTGGGCCACTGGATAAAGTCGTCGACATTATGTTCGTATAGTTTGGGCAGTCATCACTCCCGCCATCGTGGCCAACTCCCATGCTGTTGAGGATCAGAAATACAAGCACAGTGAAGAATTAATAATAAAAAATAACATTTATGTTAAACACAACACAGTTTTCATGTCTTTCTCGTATATCATCCGAAAACATAGCTCCTTCCAAGTGGAAACCCGCTTTTAAAAACAATTAAAGATCCAGAGAAGCCTTTCACAGCATAATATGATTATATACACCTATTTCAATTAACGTTGTCCATCTGAAATGGTTGATCTGAGACCGATAGGAATTGTGGGAGCTCGTTAAACTGCAAATGCACTATTATAATCACGCTTGAATATTAATGTTTACTTCTGAAATACTGTTATCCATAATTCAGCACCATTCAATTGTGATTAAAACAATGTATTTGGAATTTAATGAGCTCCCACAATTCCTATCGGTCTCAGATCAACCATTCCAGATGGACAACGTTAATTGAAATAGGTGTATACTCAATTTTGAATGAGAGCGAGTCTTATAAGAGAATGACCGAGAGAATACGATAACCATTAAAAATCTCGCCGCAAAGTACGTGCGTGTTTTTTTTTTCACGCATAGCCATGTATTACACATAAAAATGTCTGTAAAAGAATGGTGTTTTCGAATCCATGGCTACGTTTTTGAAAGGGTTTGTTTAATTTTAAATATAGCACATATTGTAACTTGACATGAGAATAGTCTCTTGTAAAAGTGATCGCTTTCAACTCAAAAAGTACGTGTACTTTTTGAACGGAAACTAAGTAGATCAAAATCATTTGATAAGGTCAATAAAAGATTGAGCTAGCTGTAGCAATTGGCTACTCTTTTTACTTTCTGCAATTATTTCGAGAACAGATCGAAAAATCACGATTTTGAAGCCCATGTTTGTATTGACGCAGTGAAGCGTGAAAGTATAGCTGAGGGATAGCTGACCAAATGTTAACACGTGTTTTCCGATGTAAAAGGTATAAGAGGGGCTAGGAAGCTGCACTGTCTAAGCACAATGTACTACTTTATACACCTGTTTCCAAAACAGTTGTCACAATCAAATTAAGCTACAATCCGCCTAATGCCTGCAAAGGATGTTGGTAGTTCTTCTCTTGCTATCAATCTATTCATAGCATATTCTGTCTTTACTTGTTAGCGTCATATGACCATAGCAATCAAAGCTAGAGTTCACACTCTGAAGCCTGTAAAGGATGTCGGCATTTCTTCTCTTGTTATGGATTTATTCGTAGCATATATTGTTTGTACGTGTTTGTATCAAGTTGCAGTGGTAAATGATGAAACAAATATTTCTTGAAAAACGTGAAATAAATCATCAAATTAATATTTCATTTTAGGATTCCGAGTATGGACTGTAACAACGCTTTTGAAATAGGTGTATTTTGAGTGTTGCATATGTAGGTTACTAAATTATGTCATTGTAGATACCCATGTTATAATAATTATCATAATTGTTTATGATCTGATCAATGTTTTGATATTGTTGTCAGCGAATATGTTTACTTAATTCTTATTGTACTACTGTGGTGCTAGCTTGTATATTGCGCATTGCACATTTCTCAATGCGCTTTACAATTATTTATATGTATACGGGCAACTATTTAATGCACACTTTGCAACTTTAAATCATGAGAAATAGACCCCATCACCTTGCTTGTTTGTTTACCCATTCCCGATCCCATTCCAGAACCCCCCCCCCCCCCCCCCACCCCCCCCCCCCCCCAAATAACAGGTGATGCCACCCTGGAAAGTTGATTCTTTCACATGTAAATGTTTCAACACGTCCATAAAATTCTCAAGAGAATGCCACTTGGTTTGAAATGGGCAATTTGCATATTAAGGTAAAGATGTATATAGCAATGTATTAGTTAGTATATGTTGGTATGAGCCAGTCAATGAGGGTGGTTATTTCAAGGGTTTGTTATATCATCAGTGGGAGCAGGTTAGTGAGTACTGGATAAAAAGACAATGTATATTCTTCTTACGTGTGGCCTATCTCATGTGCTGCGATGATTGCGGTAGCAAGTCCAACATCGTTGTTAACTGTGACCCCAAGCTGAGTATAACATGTAGATTTCACACGTGCAAGACCTATTTCAAGATAGTTATGACTTTAGTAGCTTGAAGTATATGGACGCCCCCATCCCTGGGACGAATAACGCCCGCGAAATTAAAATTGGTATAGCAATGACGGGTATGACACATATGATTATGGTGATATACGATTATGATAATAACGATGATCGATAATGGTAAGGTTGCATAGATGACATTTATGTATGTATAAAATATTTGAACAGATGATGATAATGATGACGATAATGATGTAATGATGACGATAATGATGGTAATTATGGTGATACTGGTGATATTGATGACGTCTGATATCGATTATGATGAAGATATTCGATCAGATTATGATGATCGATGAAGATAATGACAGTTATGATAATAATAATAATGCTGATGACCGATATGGATGATGATGATAGTTGATCAGATGACGATGATTATGATGATGATGATGACACTAATGATAATGATGATGATATATTGATGATGCCTGGTATAGATGATGATGAAGACATTCGATCAGATGATAATGATGATGATAATGATGATGATGATAACGATGATCATGATGATGATCATGATGATGCCTGGTATGGATGATGATGAAGACACTCGATAATACTGATGCTACTGATGATGATGATGATGCCTGGTATAGATGATGATGAAGACTCTCGATCAGATGATGATGATGATGATGATGATGATGATGATGATGATGATAATGATGATAATGATAACGATGATGATGATGATGATGATGATGATGATGATGATGATGATGATGATGATGATGATGACGATGATGATGATGGTGATGATGATGATGATGATGATGATGATGATGATGATGATGATGATGATGATGATGATGATGACGATGATGATGATGGTGATGATGATGATGATGATGATGGTGATGATGATGATGATGATGATGATGATGATGATGACGATGATGATGATGGTGATGATGATGATGATGATGATGGTGATGATGATGATGATGACGATGATGATGATGGTGATGATGATGCCTGGTATGGATGATGATGAAGATATTCAATCAGATTATGATGATAATGATTATCTTACCTCCAACAATCCCTCTGATGGTCGAATCAGTCATGAAAACAAATCCAAATATATTATTAGAGACTCTTACATTACATTGTTTTCATTAGATGAAACGTTTAGAAAAACATGCTAATATGTTTTCTAAGTACAGTGGAACCCTGCCTTACGACCACCCGCTTAATACGGCCACCCCGCTATTGCGGCCAGTTTTTTTTAAGTCCCGACGAAATGCATGCCCATACATTTTTTATAAAATTTACCCACTTAATACAGCCACCCCGTTAATACGGCCACTTTGGGCTGTCCCTTCGGTGGCCGGATTAACGGGGTTCAACTGTAGGATCATTTGGAAGTACATACTTTGTAATATGGACCAGTACATCAGCATTGCCTTGTTCATCGTTTTTTATTCCCCAGCTGCCAAGTTTATTGAGCCTTTCAAGAGAATTATCCCCAGGCTCGATACCCAGCTATAGAAAAAGATCAAAACATAATTGAGAAATGAATAGAGATGTTTGTGAATGAAAACATGATTGGATTAATTGAATATATGAATGGATAGATGAATGGATGGATGAATGAATGAATTGATTAATGGATGTATGGATTATAATTGATGGACTGATGGATGAATGGATGAATGAATGGATGGATGTATGGATGGATGAATGGAAGAGTGGATGAAGGAATGAATGAATGAATGAATAATGGGTGAATGAATAGATGGATGGATGGATGGATGGATGGATGGATGGATGGATGGATGGATGGATGGATGGATGGATGGATGGGTGGATGGATGGATGGATGGATGGATGGATGGATGGATGGATGGATGGATGGATGGATGAACAATAACGGTATGAATTACTAGATTGATGGATCAAAAAGATAACAAATATTCAATACTAAAAGATTACCTTATGTGTAAAAATAGATAAGAGAAACAATGGCTGAGTAAAATAACTGATGCCTCACCTCATTAGCTTCGTCCAACGTTATTTTCACAACTTTAACGTGTATCTTCCTTTTGCCAATACTTGCATCTTGAAACATACCATCAATCTTGCAATAACAAATCAAAAAAACTCAATATTATTAAACTAAATTGCAAATGTAATCCATAAACAAAAAAATATGCAATATTAGCTTCAATAGGAGGGCAGTTTTTTCCATCATGCTACACTGCATGAGCCACAATAACTTTACTTGATAATGGGAATCCCTCGAGTGGTAAGCGGGCAAGTCAGAACAGTAACCTTCACAGTCCCCTGCGCCATCTTGAAAGGTAGCCGGGCCTTTGCATCGAAGCGAGACAAACGTTGAGCTTGCAAGGGTAGAGACACGTGAATAATTTTCCCGGGAAGTCTCTTTCATTGCAAGCTCAACGTTCGTCTAGCTTCGATAGAAAAGCTCGGATACCTTTCAAGATGGCGCATGGAACCTTTTTTTGTATTTTTTTGTTATACATGGCTATTTTGAGCAAAATGATTGGCCAGAAGCGATCACATGATAGAGAGAATTCAAAAGAGCATTTTACTTCTTTAATGATTTCGATAATAATGCGCTTTTAAAACAGCAAAGTAAACGCGTCTAATCGAACATCAATACTTCATCTTGCTTCATGTAATAGATTGCAAGGGCGTAGCCAAGGGGTGAATTAGGTGACCCGTCAGTCCCGTTTGGAGTTGCATTGAACAATAAGAAGAATATAGATTATAGAATAAAAAACTGATACAAATATAAACGTAGTAAAAATAAAATTATGATGAGTTCGCACCATATATCCGTGAAACACAACTAAATGTGTATCGTCTAATCGCTCTTTTGTACAAACTTGAGGATATCACTAGAGCAGAAGAGTACACCTATTGATTGTATCCTGCATTATATCGTCAAATTTTGCGGTTCATGCCTGAATGAATACTAGTTGGACATGTACAATAGTCCCCTTCACAGTGCCGTGCGCCATCTTGAAAGGTAGCCAGGCCTTTGAATCGAAGCGAGACGAACGTTCAGCTTGTAATGATATAAAAGACACGTAAAAATAATTATCCTACAAATGGTTAAAAGGTCTCTATCATTGCAAGCTCAACGTTCGTCTCGCTTCAATGTAAATGGCCGGCTTCCTTTCAAGATGGCGCATGGGAACTGTGAAGGGGACTATTACCAAATAGCTGGTAACTAGTACAGTGAAACCCCGCCCTACGGTCACCCGCTTAATACGGCCACCCCGCTATTGCGTCCAGTTTTTTAGGTCCCGACAAAATGCATGCTCGTAAATTTTCTAATATACAAATTAGGTAATACCTAATAGCGGAGCTTCCAGTTTATTTTTTTCTTAAAACATCAATATGTGCATATAAATAGTTTTTGTGCATGGGTCATAAAAACTGTACATGATGACGTCTTATACGTATTTGTTCGTATTTGAAAGAAATACTATTTCTTACTGTTCAAGGTTTCTTAAGAAAAAAACGAGAAATATTAATCTGGGATATAAATATTTTCGACTATAAGTCAACTATATTTTTCAAGCTTTTTGCTAAAGATGATGAAAACGATACTTTTTGTGCATAACGAATTGTTGACTAAATACCCAACCCAACCCAACCCAACACAAACCCAAACAATTTTTATTTTTAAAAAATATACTTAAAAAAAAATTCTATATTACTATAGTGTTTCTAGCGAAAAAAGGTATCCACGCGTTTTTGAAAGATTAATTTTTAGATTTCATTTTTGATGTCAATTCGCACGAAAATTCGTGACAAACGTGACTTTGTGTCACGACACGCTAACGTGACAAGGTCTATTTTTGGCGCGTTTGCCAATGCCAAGGCACCTTTTTGCTTCAAATTTGCTTCAAACACAAAACAAAACGCTGAGAAAAATCAAGATTTTGAGCTTCAAATTGACAAAAACATTATTTGAACTAGACCTTAATTATAGAATAATAACTATGCATTAAAGAGAAAAAAGGAAATTTTAAAACATTTCTTTGTAAAAAAATAAAAGTTCTTTTGAAGTGGAATTAAAAGCCTCAAGAATAAGTTCTACCTACACAAGATCGTTTTGAAAAGACAAGGATTTTAAAACAATGTATTTTAGTATGAAAAACGTTGTGTAAAACATCATTCTGTGCTGTAAAAAAAACTTTAACGACTTTGAAGTAAAAACTACTAAAAAAGCTCGTTTTAATAGTAAGCATAAAATAGTCAATATTGCTAAATAGACAGAAGTTATTCAACCAATTTTAAATTATGTTTGTATTTCAATTCATCTTTGATGTTTTCCGTTTATGAGGTTTAAAAAGCACATAAATAAAAACCTTTTCCAATCGACCAAAGCATGAGCGATAGGATACATAAAGTTCGTGAACGAAGACATAATTTGCTTTAAAACTAATATAGAACATATAAAAAGTATGAATAAATGAACTACTTAACTGTAGCTTGTCTCTATTCCTTCTTGGAATCTCGAGTTGTATATTAAATATGGCGGCTTCAATAAATTTAATTTTATACAGGCCTAGTCTCTCACGGACTTTAAGCTTATTACGTCATACATTCACCCCTCGAAGCTATATCTTCACTGGGTAGGAAGTCTTAAGAGCGGTTGTCAGGATCGGTCAGGTAAGACGTGCAGAACGAGGTTTTTCGAAATCCTTCAAACTTTGCCAGTTCGTAGGCCTATATAAACTAAAAACCCTGTGTAAGTTTCATCTCAATCGGATAAATATTTTAGGAGTACGGGGTCGATATTTGAATTCCGAGCTTACTTCCGGTTTAACGAGGTCATTCTACAGCACCACCGAAAACTCTTTAGAACACAAAAAATTTTATGTTTTACAACAAAATCAAAATCGTTCCATAAAATTAACATAATTCTTTAGCAAATTGCAAATTATTGGAACATTTTCATTTATAACAAATATTTTAGAGATTTTTCAATTATTATAAATTTTCGGAGCACTTTTTGGTAGGTAAAGTTTATTGCCAAATAACTCCACTGTTACATCGATTTACACTTAAAAATCATATCACAGATGAAGAAAAACTATTCCTTTTCTTAAATATCAAATAAAATTTTTGGGCAAATGAAAAGTGAATTTTTGGCGATGTTTTTTGTAACGTCAATTTGACCCGAAAATCACGATTGTTTACATAAGCGACGCGAGTGATTATCAGTTGAATGATAAATATTTAGCTGGCGAAAATGGTCTTTTTCTCCAAGGAAGCACACTAAAACTCAAAAACATATTTAATCTATGGTTTTTACGTTCTCTGATAAATAAAACAGTTGGATTTAAAGCTTTTGAGACAAGTTTTAATGTATTGTCGGGCTTGATTGGCGGTCAAAGAGCGGTTATAAACAAACACTTCAACTGCCAAGGTCGTCTTTTAAACGGTGAAAATTAAAAACATACTCCTTCCAGTTGATATAAACGGTCAAAATAAACCTTATATACATCTTACCTCCATGTATAGTTTTTCTTGGAACGTATTTTCATCTTGAGTAGAGTTAACGGAGTTCGTTTGCCCGAATACATCGACAGGAATACATCGACAGGAAACCCACACCCACAACGATCACGTATTTGAGTTTGTTTTATGCATGGTCAAAATCAAAAGACTACGTTTTTATGGATAAATTTAGGTTTAATTTCGCATGGCCGTTTATAATATCTACCCTAATATTTAGAAAGTTTTAAAAAACAGGCTTTATGCCTTGAAACGTATTCAACTTGCAGATATCTTGGAATTTTCTGGTTCTACAAATAGAAAATGTAACGAGCTGCTATAAATAGACTAATTCGTTGACGCGTCGACGTCTGTTTATATTAGACAAAACTCCATTTTCCCCCAAAAAGAACTATTATGTTCTAACAGAATAAATATTTTTGGTTGTTAACATTCAAGATAAACTATGATTTGTTTCAATTCACAAATCTGTGCCGTTCTTCTTTGACGCTGTTTTGCGACGTTCTGCTTTCAATTATAATAAACAATGGAACAATCTGACTGTCAACTCTTGAAATCGACAACTTCACAGCTGCAAATTAAAGTAAAAACATACTGATAGCAAATCTAAAATCCAGAATGGAAGTTCAATGCATCGACAGCCGTGTACAGTACTAATAAAATTGTGTGACACTTAGAATTCCCCGATATCAATGTACAGTAAATTAATTTCGTCTGTCCACTTGTGTTATTAGACTTGCGGTACTAGGAAAAAAATGGAAAGGAAACTGAAATACTTCTTTACTTCACTACCTTTTCTCCTCCCCAGTCTGCCCACCTCTTTGTTAATGTTACTCAGTCTCGGATTTTAAAATTTTAGCATTCGCTACCCCTCAAGGTTCTGCATGTTTTGATTTTTTTAGCTTGGCTCTTTGCACGTTTTTAATTTTGGGAATTGCCCCCCCCCCCCCCCCCCTCCCCCAATTTCTAATGGTCCACCCCTAATTCCTTGCTGTTCAGGTTTCAATAATAATCATGTATTACTCATCCGAGTATTAAATAAAGTGTTGATAGGTCGAGCATCCTAACTGTAAATGCTAGTTTGTGTTCTTTATATAACAAGAGATTTCCCGCCAAAAATGTCATAGGGATTCCTAAGTGTCGCGCAAATTTCTTAGTGCTCCGACGAAGGGCTGAAGCTCGAAACGTCAGTAAAGTTAAGTCAACATTTTTTACAGTATTACAAATTTCATTATATTACCTATCATTTATATCAAACACCGACGCAGCCTATACTAGTTTACTCGTTAGTTTCCATTTGAAACAAATCATAGTACTTTATCTTGAATGTTAACAACCAAAAATATTTATTCTGTTAGAGCATAATAGTTCTTTTTGGGGAAAAATGGAGTTTTATCTATAAATATAAACAGACGTCGACGCTTCAATGAATTAGTCTATTTATAGCAGCTCCTTAAATTTTCTATTTGTAGAACCAGAAAATTCTAAAATACATGTATCAAGTTGAATACGTTTCAAGGCATAAAGCCTGTTTTTAAAAACTTTCTAAATATTAGGGTAGATAAATAAATGGCCATGCGAAATTAAACTTAAATTTATCCATAAAAACGATAGTCTTTTGATTTTGCCGACCATTATATGCATAAAATAAACTCAAATATGTGATCGTTGTGGGTTTCCTGTGTGTCACGCAATTTTCATTGCTGTACACGGCTGTCGACTATTCGGGCAAACGAACTCCGTTAACTCTACTCAAGATGAAAATACGTTCCAAGAAAAACTATACATGGAGGTAAGATGTATATAAGGTTTATTTTGACCGTTTTTATCAATTGGAAGGAATATTTTTTCAATTTTCACCGTTTAAAAGACGACCTTGGCAGTTGAAGTGTTTGTTTATAACCGCTCTTTGACCGCCAATCAAGCCCGACAATACATTAAAACTTGTCTCAAAAGCTTTAAATCCAACTGTTTTATTTATCAGAGAACGTAAAAACCATAGATTAAATATGTTTTTGAGTTTTAGTGTACTTACTTGGAGAAAAAGACCATTTTCGCCAGCCAAATATTTATCATTCAACTGATAATCACTCGCGTCGCTTATGTAAACAATCGTGATTTTCGGGTCAAATTGACGTTACAAAAACCATCGCCAAAAATTCACTTTTCATTTGCCCAAAAATTTTATTTGATATTTAAGAAAAGGAATAGTTTTTCTTCATCTGTGATATGATTTTTAAGTGTAAATCGATGTAACAGTGGAGTTATTTGGCAATAAACTTTACCTACCAAAAAGTGCTCCGAAAATTTATAATAATTGAAAAATCTCTAAAATATTTGTTATAAATGAAAATGTTCCAATAACTTGCAATTTGCTAAAGAATTATGTTAATTTTATGGAACGATTTTGATTTTGTTGTAAAACATAAATTTTTTTGTGTTCTAAAGAGTTTTCGGTGGTGCTGTAGAATGACCTCGTTAAACCGGAAGTAAGCTCGGAATTCAAATATCGACCCCGTACTCCTAAAATATTTATCCGATTGAGATGAAACTTACACAGGGTTTTTAGTTTATATAGGCCTACGAACTGGCAAAGTTTGAAGGATTTCGAAAAACCTCGTTCTGCACGTCTTACCTGACCGATCCTGACAACCGCTCTTAACTCGGCTTTCGTGCTATCACGGGCTGTAGGATACTCTTTGCTTCGAGTCATGTGCAATGTTTGTTAGTTGACTAAATAAAACACAACATACTCACTTGAGGATAAATAAAACATGAATTTACTGTCGTTTGTGTTTATTTTCCTTCTGTGTTTAAACGATAACAAACCGGCCATCTTAAATATACTTGTTATCAGTCCTATCGTCGTACCCTGTTAGTATTTAGTACACGGGGAGATATAACTTTTGGGCTTCCTGTTTTAGCCAGGGGACCGCGCTCTGCCATCGGACGATAGGAGTGATAACTAGTATATTCAAGATGGCCGGGTTCCGTTGTTATCGTTTAAACACAGAAGGAAAATGAACACAAACGACAGTAAATTCATGTTTTATTTATCCTCAAGTGAGTATGTTGTGTTTTACTTAGTCCACTAACAAACATTGCACATATCTCGAAGCAAAGAGTATCCTACAGCCCGTGGTGCTATGCTGTAAGAACTTTGCCATGCAATCTTCCATATAAGGCAATGTGTCATGCAATGTTCTAGGGTGGGGTAAAGTACGCAATCTGTTCTGAGTTAAGGTACATTCTAGGGTAGGGTAAGGCACAAGTTTTCTATGACCGCGGAATCATAATATTTGCAAAAGGGACTGAGTTCAACTGTGGGGGCTTCCACAGAGCAGAGCGAGATATTTAAAGGTGGTTGCTCCGTGGAGTAGTTTCGCCACCGTTCGTTGAAATGAATTCGGTCAAAAAATCTGAGTTAAATACTCCAAGATTTTCAAGGTACGTCTTTTTGAAATGCCGAGTTAAACGTGTTCAATATATAAATATGTGAAAACATTTTTAAATTTCTTGTACCATAGTTTCCTATTTCCTTTCCATTGGTTGTTAATTCATTTCACTTGCAGAGGAAACCCCCAACAATAGCGGAAGTATCGCACAAAAATATAGTCCCTCCCCAGTCAAAATTGCAGGCCCTCCCCCCAAGATATTATTTTGCCATCATATTATGCCCATTTGGGGATTAGAGAGTCAAAATTTTTGTCTTACAAGCATAGGTTTATATGGCAAAATAATATCTATATAAGGTATGACGTAATAAGCTTAAAGTCCGTGAGAGACTAGGCCTGTATAAAATTGAATTATAAAATTAAATTTATTGAAGCCGCCATATTTATAATACAACTCGAGGGACGTAGAAGGAATAGAGTCAAGCTTAGTATAGGTAAGTAGTTTATTTATTCATACTTTTTATATGTTCTATATAAAGCAAATTATGCCGAGGGAAGCGATTTGAAGACAGTTTTCAAAACAAACAAAGTCGCTTCTTTATCAATTTTTTAAAAATTGCTGTAGTCTTTTAATATTCTTCTTTGAAGGTCTCTACAAACAAGTTTTCTTGATCTTTTGAAATCAGTCTTTTGCTTTTCTTTAGTATAATTTCTTTGTTTTTGTGTTCTTCAAGTTTGTGTTCTTCTTCGGTCAAAACTCTCTTTATGTTCTTCGAAGTTCATCGTTCTCCATTGATATTTTGTATTAATGTAAGCTCTGCTATTAGCAAGTAATATTTTGTTGTTGATTGTTTGACTTTTTTGTCGATAAAAGAACAACTTTGCTTTGTTGATCTAGTGCTATTTGGCACGCGCGTCACTTTTGTTCCAGCCGAAATGTAACAGCCAATCAGCATCGCGATGGGCGCGGACGTCGGACGTACGCTTGGGATTCCTGTGTGAAAACCATCGAAAATCGACTCGATGCATTACCATTTTTTCTTAAGTATGGTGCTCCGCTATAAAATTTACCCGCTTAATACGGCCACCCCGTTAATACGGCCACTTTGGGCTGTCCCTTCGGTGGCCGGATTAACTGGGTTCCACTGTAATTGTTTCACGGGTTATAGTGTGTACTGTATACTATCTGACTTACAATATGAGCGACCATCTTCAGGAAATCAAATATCTTCATTTTATCCTTGGATTCAATAAGGTACTTATCCGCGATGATCGCCATCTCCAATTCTTTAGCGTCTGACGACGGCGCATGCTCATCCACGGATCGTCTCATACGGGATCTTTTATAATCTTTCTTTTGTTCTAGTTCTACATTTGGTGAAATAATGTGTATTAATATATTGAATATTTCAACAAAATTTCCCGGTGCGAGCTGAGCTAGTTACCGATTCTAGTTGACGTCACATAAAAACTGAAAACTTGAAAACTTGAAAACTGTTCTTTTTCTTAGTGGACATGGAAAACAATCCCTCGCCATGACCACCCTCAGTAACTCACTCATATTAGATGCACATTCTACATTTACTTTCCTACATTTTGGTGACGGACTGAAATGAATCACTGGGCAATGCAATGACCCCAATGCATGTAGGGGTAAATAGTTGTTAGTTGCAAATGGTCATTGTAAAGCGAAGCTTAAGATGCGTTATGTGCCATGTTATGCTTGAACACGTTATTAACGTTAATAGATATAAAAGGGAAACAATGTCATGACACCTTAGCCTGCGTTGCCGGCGGTGGCGGCGAGGAAGAGGTCTTTCCCTTTATCTTCCTCGCAACCCTGAAGACCGACGGCAACTCAGATCTACCGAAGCCTGACCGTGACAACCCACCCACAACAAGTGTCTTACCTTCTGTGTGACAGCTTCTTTTTGCGTTGGTCGCGTCATCAGAGGGATGACGATATACAACATGAGCGTGACCGCCACCATTTTGTTGCCCATAATCCTTTGCAAGGTGTGATGGTAGTGGATGGACAAAAAGAACTTGATCCTGGAGCTTGATCATACCAGTCTAAGAATAAGTGATGAAAGGTATTTTAAACAATAAATGTAACAACAATAAATATAGAAATACGGCACTAAACAACAGCAACAGCAACAAAAACATTAATTACCACAACAACATCGGATACAACTGCCAACAACAACAACAACAGCAACAACAGCAACAATATTTATAACCACAGCAACATCAGATATATACAACTGAAAACAACAACAGAAGCAATAGCAACAGCACCAACAACAGCAACAACAACAGCAACAGCAACAACAGTAACAACAACATTAATAACCACAACAACATCAGATACAACTGAAAACAACAACAGAATCAAGAGCACTAAACAGCAACAACAACAACAACAACAACAACAACAACAAATACTTATAACCACAAAAATATCAGATACAACTGAAAACAACAGCAAAAGTAACAGCACCAAACAACAACAACAACAGCAAAAACAGCTACAACAACAACAGCTGAACAACAGTAACAGCAACATTATTAACTACAACAACATCAGATACAACTGAAAACAACAACAGAAGCAACAGCAACAACAACAACAGTAACAATATTAATAAGCACACAATATCAGTACAACTGGAAACAACAACAACAACAAAAGCAACAGCACCAAACAACAACAACAACAGCAACAATATTAATAACCACAACAATATCAGATACAACTGAAAACAACAACTGAAGCAACAGCACTAAACAGCAACAGCAACAACAATATTTAACAACCACAGCAACATCAGATACCTTTTAAAAAAAAACAGAAGCAACACCAACACCAACAACACCAACAAC
The DNA here is from genome assembly GCA_949775045.1 of Metridium senile. NCBI lineage: Eukaryota > Metazoa > Cnidaria > Anthozoa > Actiniaria > Metridiidae > Metridium > Metridium senile. The sequence goes on along the minus strand of OX459096.1, from coordinate 22,475,043 downwards.
AGTAACAAAAACATTAATAACCACATCAACATCAGATACAACTGAAAACAACAACAGAAGCAATAGCAACAACACCAACAACACCAACAACAGTAACAAAAACATTAATAACCACATCAACATCAGATACAACTGAAAACAACAACAGAAGCAATAGCAACAACACCAACAACACCAACAACAGTAACAAAAACATTAATAACCACATCAACATCAGATACAACTGAAAACAACAACAGAAGCAATAGCAACAACACCAACAACACCAACAACAGTAACAAAAACATTAATAACCACATCAACATCAGATACAACTGAAAACAACAACAGAAGCAATAGCAACAACACCAACAACAGTAACAAAAACATTAATGACCACATCAACATCAGATACAACTGAAAACAATAACAGAAGCAATAGCAACAACACCAACAACAGTAACAATAACATTAATAACCACATCAACATCAGATACATATTGGTAATTGAACTAAGTGGAGTGCAATTTGGTCTGATATCAAACGCGCGATTACAAAATCACACGACCGCGTAGCGGGAGTGTGATTTGTAATCGCAAGTTTGATATCAGACCAAAATTGCACGACACTTAGTTCAATTATCACTTTATTATATCCATTTTGAAATCATACTAAATAAACACTAAATTTGTGATAAAAACAAAGTATTTATTAACAAATATAGCAGGTTTTTAAAAAGCGGAACCGGAAACGCTTTTACATCTCATTAACAATTCAAAAACTGACAGGTCATGTGATATTGTTTTCGATTAAAACTGGGTAAATTTCAAACGAGTTCAATGTGAAAACTGGTCAGTGTTCAAGTTTTAGTAAGCTCAATTCAGTCTTCGTCGGATTCTATTATGTAAGCCCTTCTTTTCTTCTGTCTTGGAGGCGATTGAGAACTTGATGGAGGATCTTTGTGGTAGTTGTTGATAGTGCAATTGGTGTAAGTTGTCATCGGAGTGGACGCCGAGCCGACAGAACTGACAGACGATGCCATGTGCTGGTACCACTGAGCTGAAGGAAAACTCGCTTGAAATGGAAAGCCAGCCCCTCCAAAGGGACTGACTGACATTAGCTGGCTCGATTGATGTTGTTGGTGGTGCTGTTGAAGATATAATGGCGCCAATGGAGGTCTTTGTAGAGCGTTATCAACACGAAGGCTTTGTGGACTTGGTGGAGCTCGTTCGACAACTGCTAACTGATTACTGTTTTCTTTATAACCACTGATGATATGCGACAAATCTCTTCTTTGGTTTTCATCTATTTGGTCGTAGTCATCGAGGGAGGATTCTCTGGCGTGCCCAGTTATTTCACAGATGACATTTCTTGGCTGTCCTGATCTTTTTAGTTTGGCGACGAGCGTCTTTCTCATGCTGTGGTTTGTTAACTTCTTTGTACTGTTCAGGCATGATGACATGGATTTCATTAGGGTACCGATTGTATTTTGACCCATTCTGACTTTAGTATACCAGATGTTTGTACTCTTGGGACGGTTTATTACACTGAGATATAGTGGCCCGTTGTCTTTCATGCCTTCGGGACGCTTTGACAGCCACAGTTTGAACAGTCGTACTGGATCTTTACAGCCACCGTCTGTGCTAAACATGGTTTGAGGTGTTTTTCTGTGTGTAATTCTCAATCCACCGCTACGAGTTTTAGTCAAGCCTTCTTTGAATTCTACAATTTCACTACCATCTTCTCTCTGCTTAATGGCAAAGTCTTCAACGTACGAGTCATAGTGCTCCTGGCGGCCTCGTAAACCAAGTTGTTCTGTCAGGTTTTTAAAGTTAGTGTTTGTTAAAACTCTAGCATTAAAGTCGCCTAGCTGGCCTTTTTCCCACAGTGCACTTTCTTCTTCTGGTTCTAGTGGCTGGGATTTGTTTGGTCGCTTGCCTTTGCCTTGCTGGCGAAGTGACATAGCCTTGGCGTTCAGGACATTTTGTGATTTTGAGAATTCTCTCTCCCTCACAATGCTAACATTGTAACTTTTCTCCTTCAAAAAGCGGTCAATGCAACTTTGCATTTGCCGTAGTGATTCTGGCTCGTAGTCATCGCCGTTTTGCTTTTTAACTTCAGCATAGAACTGGCATAACATATTGTCAAGGTTTTGCGGTGACAATGTTGTGATATCTACATCAAGATGGCGGCTCGTACACCAGGAGTTGAAAACATTCATCCACTGCTTTGTTGATCTTTGTGTATTCTTATTAGTGGCCACAGCCTGTAGCTCTTCAATATCTGCACTTGAAAGCACTGGGAATCTTGATTCATCAGGAGAACTGGAGTTTGTACTTGTTGTAGTTGTTGTTATCGTGTTTGCTAAAGCTGCATCCTCAGGTGGATCATTATTGGACATTTCAGAGTCAAAAGTGAGTGTTTCATCAGGATTAACAATGTCAAATGATGGAAAGTCACACTGAGATAATACATTGTCATCTATGTCATCTAAAAACTGTAAGTAGGTGTTAAAATCATCCATTTTGTAACTTTTAAAACACAAATTTGCTGTAAAACCTGAAAAAAGTTACATTTTGTGTATCTTATTTGCTGTAATTTGATTGGCTCATTACATACAATCCTGTAATTTGATTGGTTACCTGTTCTAATGTTGCATTCTGATTGGCTGAAAAAAAGATGCGATTCGGATTCAAAAAGATGCGATTCGGACTCAAAATAGTGCGATTCGTGCTTGAATCACTCTGCTGAGAGCCAATCAGATTGCAGGATTTGCTAGTGATTTCAAAATGGATATAATAAAACTGAAAACAACAACAGAAGCAATAGCAACAACACCAACAACACCAACAACAGTAACAAAAACATTAATAACCACAACAACATCAGATAGAACTGTACTGAAAACAACAACAGAAGCAATAGCAACAACACCAACAACACCCCAACAACAGGGCTAATATAACTGCATGGGCTAATATAAAATCAATTAAAAATCGTCATTTTCGGTCATTTTGCATGGGCTATAACCCATCAAAATACGTCATTTCTGGTCATTTTTGAACATTTGGCATGGGCTATAACCTATCAAGAATCATCATTTTCGGTCACTTTTGAGCGTTTTGCATGGGGGCTTTAACGCACAAAAAAATCGTCATTTTTGGTGATTTTTAAGCATTTTGCATGAGCTATAATCCATCAAAAATCATCATTTTCTGTCATTTTCGAGCATTTTTGAGCATTTTGCATGGGCTATAATTCGTTAAAAAACGTCATTTTTGGTCATTTTTGAGCATTTTTGACAGACAACAGCAAAGTAACAACAACAGAAGCATGAGTTAACATCAGCAGCAACAACAACAGCGACTCAAATCAATTGTGTATGAGTATGATCGTCACGGAATATACAACAACTCAAATCAAGACACGGCACAAATTAACAAGACACAAAACACAAAAGTAGTATTAACAGCACAAATACTCACCAAACCGTCATTATTATCAATCAATGCAAAAGAGCCTGGTTTAGAGAGCACGTGACCTTCCAACATATCTTTCTTTGGTTGTGGAGAGTAAGACTTCGATCCATTTTTATGAATTGTTTCAATTTGGACTTTTGGGCAAATCACATCGCGTGTTCTTGAAAGGTTAAGCTTCAAGTTTAGTCCTAATGCTTGTATATTATAGAACCAAACGTTCGGTTCAGCGCTTCTTCTCTTTCTCTCATGTTCCTTGTCTCGTAGTTTATAGGTTAAGAAATCCATACTTATGGGGTCTGCCCGGTGGGGTACTGCCACATCGTATTCTGGAACTAAAAATAAACAAATAAAATAAATAAATAAATTATGCTTTTTGTGGTTAAATGGCGGCTTTAGTGTTAGACTTTTAAAGCAAAACTGAGAAAAATCCAGCGAATTTCAGTATAAACATTATATACTGTATACGTTAATTTACTGCCGCGAGCTTTAATATTCTTCGTTTGCAATAGACGTCACCATCCGTCACCATGGCCACCAAACCGAAATATTTTTTATATCTCGTATTGAAACATGCACTATATATGTTATATTTAACTGTTTTAAAAATATATTTCTAAAGTTTGGGTTTCTAAAAGTCTTTGGTTCCCGAGATATTCAAGTTAGAATTGTGTCACGCAATACCGGTCACGTATCCGAATCGGGCGATAAAAATCAAGAATAATTTGTGATTTTTGAAAACATTTGCTTCGTAAAGACTTTTAACATCTAATTCAAGTATGTTTTAACGAAATATTTTAAAAATGATTGAGTTTCTCTTCATATTAGACCTTTGAAGTCTTGTCCGCCATCTTGGAGGATATGAGATGTCCTCCAGCATGGCCGCTCCATACATTCTTACCAAATATCGCGCAACTTTGATCGCGAATAATTTTGAATCCAAATACTCTACAGATTCAAAAATCGGCCAACATACTCAGTTTTGAATGCTCTACACGAATATGAATGTCATTTTTCAATACAACTAAGAATTAAGCTTGTGAAATTTGAGATCGGCAGAAATTGGCTTATTATATCTCGAAATTGGCTTATTATGTCTCGATTATCACGTGGTTGGAAACAAAGAATAGGGCCATTATGAAAAAGCAGATCGGTTGTCAAGATTGGTTGGATGCCAGTGCACGCGCGAAGCCTGACTTCAACATTCTCAACGTCCTCGAATTGGTGCACAAGGCTATTTGAAGTGAAGTGAAGTTGCAACTGACCAATCACAGCCGAGAAAGGCATCTTTCAAGATTCATCTTTCCAATTATTTAACGCATTGCTGTAACCCTTCGCGGGGTCAAACTGGGTCTCTCAGTTAAAAAAATCACTAGCGCTTTGAATTAGATATTATCCCCACATATTATACATCATTTTAAAGCTGAATAGCCATAGAATACGAATTTGTAATTTTCGAAATCATAATTTTGATCTTTAATTGTCAGTAACTAGTCATATTATCATGTTCGAGAAGCAGATTTATCCATCGACCGTACGCGTGTGATAGTCTATGAAGAAAGAAGAAATATCAACCCAAGTGTAATAAACAACTTCTATAAACAACCTGAGATTGTTTTTATTCACGAGGTTTTTGTAGTTTTCATAACCCAAGCTTAGTTCAAACTCAATACAAACTAACTCAACCTCATAACTCGGTGATTAGTCGATCTCGTTTACACAGCGTCCACATACGCACCAAGATGAAACTTCTTCCGTTGATCTGCTGTTATTCTCTTTATCTTCTGATTCATCCAATTCTGACTCACTAGCTTGGTCGATTTGTCGTTTCATTTTCTGTAATGTCAGGCTCAAATTTAAATGGTAAAATCATTCTTTCTGTGTCTAATTTGTTGTTTTGATAGCTGGGATAAGAACGCAACGAGCTCGACGACCACGACCTGACGTCATCAGACCACGTGACAAAACCACAGGAAGCCCAAAACGTGTTTTCATCGAAATTAAAATCGCATTTTTGGTGGGAAAAAATATTTTATGGAAATTTTGATAATGTTTTTGAAATCAGCATCATTTTTTATATAAAATAAGTTCAAGTCGAAATGTATCTGAGGGTCCCTTTAAGAGCTCCGAGTTCAAAAGTTAGTATCTCCGATTGACTGCGTTTGAAAGAGTTATGTAGCAACGCGTTTTACTTTATTGTCAATATTTCCGCATAATATGAATCAACACATAACTGGTTATCAGATCGTGTGAGCGTTTTTTGATATTTTATTTAAGTTTTTGATTTATGACAGAAAGTTTCAAATTACACGTAAAATTTAGAGTTATTTGACTTTAACTCCAATTTATTTTTGAACCAAATAAAATATCAATAAACGCTCACACGATCTGATTAACAGCTATGTGTTGATTGATATTAAGCAGTAATATTGACAATTCAATAAAACACGTTGCTACATTACTCTTTTAAACACAGTCAATCGGAGATATCAACTTTTGAATTCAGAGTGCTCAAACTCATTGGATATAAATATTGTGACTACAAAATCAACATATTGTATTCTATGGTTATTTAGCTTTAAAATGATGTATAATATGTGAGAAAACAATTTAATTCGATGCGCTAGTGATTTTTTTAAACTGAGAGACTCAGTTTGACCCCGCGAAGGGTTAGAGTAACCTTAAGGATGATGCGGTAGCCAAACTGAAAAAAGCTTTTCAAAAAAATCAAATCGTTCCTAATGAAAAAAGGTCACTGATATACACTGTAGTACATATCTCACTGTAGTAATCTATATTTGGAAATTATAACATAGATATATTCTAACACGCGCTATGATTGGTTAAAAAACCGTGGTTTATCAGAGTATAAACTACGCTTCTCTGTGGTCAGTGACTTTGCAAGAAAACTTACCGAAGTTCGAGAGAGAAAAGCAAATAAAGACGAGACGTTTTTGAGACGAAAACATCGATTTAATTCATGACTTTGCTATTATATTCTTACACAAATAATGATTTCAAGTAAATATGATTTCTAGATCATTCAGAAACTCACATGAACTTCAAAGAATAGACAAAAACATCTAACCTTTTCAAGATTTGCTTTCAAATGTTCAGGTTATGACTGACAAATAAAAAATGTTCATTTTTCAAGTAAGAACGGCAAATCAAAAAACATAGAAAATACATTTTTGAGTTGATTATTTTTGATAAATGTCTTTTTGTGGCTAAATTGTTTTCTTTTTGTCATAAATTAAATTCATATTAAGGTAGTTCCAGATACTTGGATTTCTTACATGAATTTTTTATAAACCCTGTCATTTATAGATCATTGTAAGGCAAGTCAAAAAACGTGAAAAAATATTGGGGTCACCGTATTGGTTATAGAGTTATAAAATATAGTAAAAGTAGGTATTTGCAATAATTTGCGGTGATTTGTTCAAAAGTACATATTCAAAGCAGTCAAGAGAATGCGAACGTATTCTGCTAGAAAAGGCATAAGATTATACCAAACGATAGATCTAAGGGTTATCTAACATTTCCTGTCATACAAATCATTGAATCGTTTCCAAATATTGGTATAAGTGAACCATAGAAGCACAAATCTACGCCAATTACGCACCCTACATGTGTATAGAGTTGTAACATTTGTAAAAGTTCAGAAAATCAAAAATATGAATATTTTATTTTTTATTCTAAATCGTAAGAATAGTAAATGTAGTCTTGAATAAAAAGAAAAAAATTGGGGGTCACCGTACTAATAGGCGAGTTATAAGCGACCGAATCGAGGGAAGGAAAAACTCGAGTTACGCGCTTCGAGTTACGCGCTCGGACACGCCCATTTTGCTGAGACCACACCCATTTTGACAATGCGCATAACTCGAACTTGAAACAACGAAGCAATATTTTCGAGTTACGCGCTCTCGTCGTAACTCGAGCTTGAAACAACAAAACAATATTTTCGAGTTACTCGCTATTTGGAAAATAGTAGAAACATTTAATTATATTTCTTTTCTTTTTAATTCTGACAGTGTTTTTAGTACATGCAAAGTCTGCATAAACAGTAGACACTATGAGTTTGTAGTTAGTTTATATTTTAATAAACAAAACAAGATTGTACTTAGTTATATTTTGACACGCGAAAACATATCTATGTACTAATTGATATTTTAAAAAACCTAACCAGATTGTACTGGCTTAGCAATATTTTAGTAAAAGAAACAATTTTGTTTCAGCTAATAGTAATAAAGCTGTCATCAACTTTCTATTTTTTTAGGAATAAATTAGGTTTTTCTGGTATTTTTTATATTGCTTTCTAATATTATTAATTTTTTTAAAAAGTTCGAGTTAAGGACGTTCGCGGACAAATAAGTTAACCATAGATTTCTCTTCAAACTTCGCATGCTAAAGTACGATCATCATACAAGTTTGATGAGCAAATAAAAAATCGGGGTCACCGTACTCGTTTAGGAGTGAGATAATCTCAAAGTGCAGCCTTTTTCTTGACAAAAAACGCTTGCGCGCAATACGAACAATTCGAGCAAAAAAGTCATTTTTTGATAGAAAAACCGAATGGATTGCCAAACGTTTCTTGAGACAAACGGCTAATAACCTACAGAAAAATATTATGCATAAATATTTGTGAATAAATACAACCAACCATTTGTTTTTGGCTCAAATTCGCCGCTTCGGTGACGCTTTCGACCGATGAAGGTTGAAGTTTTTCATGCAAATACGCGTATTATTCAATATTTAACCATAACTTTTTCTTCAAATTTTGAGCACATACAACTTTTGTAATTCTTCATAAATTTTTAAAATAAAAAATGGGGATCACCGTATTCGTTTCCGAGATATTGCGCTGCAAACTTTCAAAATCATGCAATATTCGGTCGCCATCTTGTTTCGTGGAACGCCTGGATGATTTTATGGATGAATCGCCAATTTTACAAGACCCCTCTGACGCGTACAAAATGTATTTTTGTGGCTTCTGCATTCTGGGAATGCGTAGCCACTATGTCATCGAGTCGTGTAAGGATGTCAGGCTGTAAGAAATCGATATATACTTCATTGTTGAATGCCCATGTAGTCGTTTTATTCGTTTAGTCAACTATAAATGATTGATATGAGACCACACGAAGTATATACCCGTAACTCCACACGAAGCCTCCTTCGAAGGATATTCAAGAAATCCTCAAGTTGTATATAGAAGGGAAATGACAGACCTGTATTACAGGTTCTACTACCTTTCATCTACCAGACAACAATGGATTCCAAAGCTGTGATAAGTAAATTTGAGCATTCTCGATATCTTAATGACAATTTATGCCAAAATCAAACGTACAAAAAGTGATCTGTTGGAAATAATGCTGCACAAGATTATGCGAACATTGAAGAGAGAGAAAATTAGGCAAAAATACAAAAAAATCCTTAGAAAGTCAACACCTAGATTATCAATCTATCTAACAACAACCATTATTGTTATTGATATAGAGCTAACATTCTAGGCTAAAAAAAAAAAAAGAATATTTTTTCAAACTGCTGTATAAAATTGAAAACTACAACCCTATAAACTACATTTGACAAAAAATAGGTGGAAAATAATTTTCTTTGTGCACAATATTCAAAACCAACAAGACGATGAACAGCAACAAAAAGCTAACAGCTTCACCTAGTTTTCATGTTTCCCCAAATCATATTCAACCCAAATTCAATAAGCAAATAATTCATTGACTATATATCACTATTAAAAGACTAACTTTTCAAAATTCAAAACTTCAACTATTTATTTCTCTGCTTCATCTTTTGTAAACGGAAATATTGATTAATTAATTAACTTATTTTTTCTTTTTCATTCATCAGGTCTATGTAAACACCACCAAGTTCAGGTCTTGACTTTTGTAATTTAGTGGGAAAGGAATTAATTAAAAGACTTGATCTATCTCTCTTGTATTTGTTTAACTCTATTACATAAAAAATCAGTCGAATAAACATTACGCTTCTTGAAAACGTTTTCCACACAATTACCTCATATGATTGCACTATTCTTGCTTCTGCTCCAAAGACTAATTCCATTTGTTCCAACAAATTGCACTGCACTGTCAATATATGTAATCTGTGTGCGACTGTAGAACCACCATAGCATACCACATCATTTCTAGCATAATATTTACATTTCCAAAATACCAATAATTTAATATTATACACTGCACATTCGCTCTTTGGACGTCTCTTTACAAAATATTCCGATGGAAGGGCTATAAACTAGTAATTATATTTACTTTTGCCTTCGATTTCTATTCACACTATTCAGTAGCCACATGCGCTCATTGAGCGTCTATTTTTATTAATAACAACACAATGAAATGGTAGATTTTTTGGCAATTTGTTCCAATTAAGGTTTAGATTTAGTAGATCCATTTTAAGAAAAATCTGTAATGAAAAACCATTTATATCTAGAAAAAAAATCGTTTTTTTAATATTTTAAAGGTTTCGCATTACAGATTTTTTTTATTTTTCCTCAGTTGCAAGAACAGGTAGGGAACTCGACACGTACAAGTTTAAAAAGACTTTCACCTAAAGGATTTGGAGATATCAGCTTTAATAAAGGAATTTCAGGTCCTTTTTGCAGCGGCCTGCTGTTGTCATGACAACGTCAAACGCAATAATTAAAATAAAATGATATCCTAAATCCAAAAGCTTTAAATGATATATCGGTTAACTGTGTAGCTTCACAATAATGCTGGATAAAATGCAATATAAAGAAGGTATATAGATATATACAGAAACAATTTCGAGCCTCCTTAAGCGCATATGTCAAAATGGGTGTGGCGAGCGCGCAACTCGAAAAGCGCGTAACTCGAAGCGAATCCATTTTTTGTCAAAAAAACACGGTAACGGTCCGCGCGGGACTGGGCTCTAGTATTTTAAACATCTTCTTGAAACTTGTCAAATTATCCTTGTCATCTCCAGAAACCCTAAAACCTATTTTGTATTAGTTTTACGACTAAAGACGTCAAAATTATATTTTATCTATTCATTTTTACAAAGTTGTAAATATGTTGTTTTGAGACAAAACAGCGACCATGTCAGGAAGTGAAAATCTGAGCATGTTTCGAAAAATGTCCCATTTTACCTCCAAAGTTGCATGAAAATACATAATACTTTCTTAAGTTATAGATAAGGATTCAAATTAAGATATCATTTAGATAAATTTTCAAAAAAATGCAAATAAATGATGAAAAACGAGATGCGCGAAATGGATGCGCAGTAGCAAGAGTCCGGAACTACTTTAACTTATAATCCTATCGTAAATCTTCGCTAGTTGTAACGGCCTCGTGGTTGCCTCATTTCATGTCATTTTGATAGTAAAAAACAAACAGAGTAGCTATTGAGAGTAGCTTTGTAGCTATTCCTTAGTAGAGGAGCAGGTTCTTGAGTCAGTTAACTGTGAGAGTTTGTCTTCGTTACCCTGTCTTCTAACTCCATTTTGTTGTTTTTTTGTCGATCTTTCGATGGCTGTTTTGTTTCTCTTGTCGCTGCCGTTTTTTCGCTTCTCTTCTCTCAACGGATGAAGCTTTGGCTTTTGTAAACAAGATTGATTCCTTTAACAGTTTGAATATTTAGGTTTTGAGCTTTAGAACTAATTTAAATCTAAAACTGACAGAGATTTCAAAGATTGTAAAATTTTCAGCTTTCCGTTCTTGGCATTGAAAAAAGCTACTTGAATACTTGGCTGTCACATTTTTGACCAATCAGAGAAGACTTTTACTATTCTTGAGCCAATCAAAATTAGCGTTATATCGCGATTGCATCATAGCGAAAATTTGCAAGAACAAAATATATTTTTGCAAGACAACATTTCGCTCGTAAATCTATGTAATAAACCATATAACTAAGGCTCAGTTGTGGTATATACTCTGATAACTGCACTCTGGACAGTTGAAAACACTCGAAAATGATCAAAAAGCACTCGCTTTCAGCTCGTGCTTTTTGACATTTTCTCGTGTTTTCAACTGTCCATCGTGCAGTTATCAGAGTATAAATCACGGCTGAGCCTTAATTATTTGGTAAATAGCAGATGAAGAGGGCTACTTTGTGTATACACTGTTAATAACATATCATCATCATTATTATTAATATCATTAAAAAGTAAAAATTTCTTCAAAGTTACCTTTATCGTGAGAGTCGACTCCAAAGATTTGATGGATTTCTCTCTTGGTCATTTTATGGTGCACTTTGATCTATCAAGAAACATAATAATTGTATATACTCATTCTGCCTCTTTATCTCCGTCTGTCCGTCTGTCCGTCTGTCCGTCTGTCCGTCTGTCCGTCTGTCCGTCTGTCCGTCTGTCCGTCTGTCCGTCTGTCCGTCTGTCCGTCTGTCCGTCTGTCCGTCTGTCCGTCTGTCCGTCTGTCCGTCTTTTCTATTTAGCTTGCTTTTCTATTAATATTAATTAATATTTATCATTCCACCTCTACGTCCGTCTGTAATTAGTCGATTAACCAACATATCAGTCTGTCCGTTGGTCTATTTTGTTTAAAGAATATTTAAAGAATACCTCAGATTTTTCGCTTGTCAACTTGAAGCCATCTACAAGAAAAGAATAAAAAAATTTCTAAACATTTAGATCGAAATCTCTACTTGAAATCCCTACTTAAAATTACACATATATTAAGACATCAATCAATTACCTGAGCACGAAGCTAATATGAGAATGTACAGCAAGTGTAGCATCAGCATATTCATGGTGGAGTCTACAAACAACATGATAAAAGCCATTAAACTTAAATATGGAATTCCTCAGTGGCTCGTCCCGTCCCATAGAGAACATTAGTACATTTACAGAATATAAATATATAATTTTTAGATTTTGATATCATTTTTCAATTGGATCATTTATGCGTTTAGAGTTTTATTACATTTATATTTTATTACTCTGCTTTTTTATAATAGTAAAAAATAAGAAGAACAAGTTATAAATTAAGTAGTCCATATTCTTAAACATTAAGTATTTTTAACAACCAAATAATAAACAATGTGTTCTTACTATTATAAGTCAAGTTTTAGTCTTAAAAATTGAGATACAAGACCTCCGCGGTAACATTAACGTGTCATTTTTGAACAGCTGAATATCCAAGCTTGTGCATGTTTGTTTACAAACTAAATAGTGTCTTTTTCAATGCTTCAAGCTTTGGAAAACGGATGAAAGCTTCAAAAAACAATACAAGAGAGGATCTGTCGATTCTGCCACGACTTTAGACAGACTTTCAAATCGGTGCACATCTACAGTAATACCGAACTTGAGAGCCACCTTTGCTTGTCTGTCATGACACTCATACATGCTCTCGTATGACGTCATGTCTTTGTGAACGTTATGCCTTACTGGGAAGCATTAACAATAAGGCAAAACTAAGAAAATGATAAAAATGATAGTCGAGACACTGACATACTGTCCTCCTTTGAGATTGTTTTGAGTGTGCCTTCTTTTTTGGAGCTTTCACTGGGCTCACTACCATATTTGACAAAATTTAACCAGAACAAATATAAAAAAATCGGAAATACGAAGAAGATTGAAACAACCGAGTTCAACCATAGTCCTTTTCACAGTTCCGTTCAGTGACCACGAATAATAGTTCCAAGTCGAGGTTCGCGTTGTTGCTCATAGCAAACTATAATTTATCATGCGCAACAACGCGAACCTCGACTTGGAACTATCATTCGTGGTAACTGAACGGAACTGTGAAAATGACTATTAACGCCATATTGGAAATCTGCGAAGCGGGTCAAGTGTTGTACACGCTGTTACAAAGAAATAACATGTTTTCACGATGGTGTCATTCAATATCAAAATGCTCTACAAATTTCTTTCTTTTACATATTTTTATACCTTATGGAGAATTATATAATTGACGACACCAATCATTTCACAAAGTAAGGAAAGTATAGGTGTAGTCTATGATCTAGATACTATGATGAAAATGTTCATTTTTTAGGCCTCAATTAATAGCCGCAATTTAAGAAGAAAAAATTAACCCAATCACTGAAGTGAATAAAATTTAAATTTAAATTTTTTTTCTGCTCCGCCTTCATGTTAAAATTTAGGAAATCACCAAGTAAATATCCGATGTGTAACTGCAAACGAGGAGAGGCTGCGATTCCGCCGACACCTGCTCCGCATAATGAATTCAAAATGTTTACCATTTGGTCCAGGATACAGGGACACGTTTACAAATTATTTTATAAACTTGCTTTGTATTTTATACCTATTGTTAGGGACGCTCTTCTTGATTTTAAATGTACATATATTTTAACTGGATCCGGAATCGAACGTTTGATCAAATGGAACCCATATTCGGCCCAATTTTAAGATATTTTGATTCCAATCTAACAAAGTTAGATTAAATTGAAACTTTTCGATTCAGTTGCACCGGTTTGGATTAAAAAAATTTGGATCAAATCGAAAAACATTCAATCCATTTTAAGATTTAAACGAACCTTCGAAAACCGAAAAAGTTTGATCTTCATTTCTTTGAAATCCGGTAGCGTGTTATATTTATTTACTCCATTTAATACTAGTTTGTTTTATCGAATTCAATTGAAAATACATGCTATTGATGATGAAAATCCAAGTTAAGAATATTAGCTTCAATAACGGATGAAAAAATTAATTAGTCGATCTCTTTAAAGCGTTCAGTAAAATCAGGTTGTATTTCTTACTGTGCTAGAAATTTCATTTTATTGCCTATCGTTATGACAGTCGCGTATAATTTCCCGGGGGAAACTCAGAGGTAAACGTATTGGGCATGCTCGTAGAGATTTTTCAAAAACACCTCTTAAGGCCCGTTCACACTAGCAATTTTGTCGCGCGACAAGAGCTGCGATTTCAATGGCGATTTTATTCCAGATTCGTCAACGCAACATCGAACATGGCCGAAATTTAGTGCAACTTGTTGCGATTTTCTGTCTCCTGAATTCGAGCGTGTTCGAAGTTGCGGTGACAAAGCTGTGATAAAATCGCCATTGAAACCGTCGCTCTTGTCGCGCGACAAAATTGCTAGTATAAATGGGCTTTTAAAGGTAAAGACATCCATTGAAAAGGGCGTGCCACTGACTTTTTTTCAAAGCCCGAAAGATACCGCACTAAAACAGAACATGAAAAAAGAAAGAAATCATTGAGGTTTTCCTTTTTCAACATTCCAAAAGATACGTAAATATGCCGAAATTTGAGATTAAAAGATACTTTTACCTCCGAATCTACCCTTCACATCCCGGTATAATGCAAATGATTTTCAACAATGGATAAAAGTCGAGACTTTTGAGCCGAAATAACTGTTGGTTGTTTTAACATTTCCATGTAATTTTACGTAATAAAAGCTATTGCATATTTAAAGCCCGGGCAAACGGCTTCAACATTTGCTTCAACATCCGTTCAATTTCGTTGAATGGCAATGCTGAAGCCGTTTGCCACCCCCTTTCAACACTGTTGAACACATTTGAAAGGGAGTGGCAAACCGTTTCGACATTACCATTCAACAAAATCGACCCGATCTTAGAGCAAATGTTGAAGACGTTAGTCGGGCCTTTAGAGAGAAAGGTAAGTTTAAGAAACATTACATAGTAGTAATTAGCGATACTCATTCCAAGTAATTATCAAGGTCGGACACGCCAATATAAACTATTTTTATTCCGCAACTTTTGAACACTTGCCTTCATTTCCGATTCGAGTTCGAAAAATCGAATACTATCGATTCTAAATCGATCAAATTTTTGGTTGAGCTTAATCGCTATCAATTTGTTCTATCTATGCTTTCGACTATTTATCTCTCAATAATTGCCACATGAAACTGGAAAGACGAAAAGTTTCCTTTCTCTGAAACTATTTGGATCGTACCGGATCAACTCTTTTAGAACGGAAAACGACAGATTTACTAGAATCAAAGAACAATCCTTTTTATTCCTACTTTAACTAACAAATATTTTTGATTTGTTGAAATTCTTGTTAAAAATTGTACGGTTTTGGTAACGTTTGCGCTTTTTTCGTAGTTTTAACAGACCAAAACAATTAAAACGTTTAAAATTATTTATTTGATATGAATTGTTTGGGGTTTTTATCCTAAAATGATAAAACTTACCTTGCTTTAGAAAAGAAGACCACCTCAAATCAGATCTGTGAAGAAAATGAAATTCAAGCAGATGCTGTGGCACTTTGTGAAAAGAGCAGACACAGAATGTGCGCTACTGACAATTCTAAGCCATCTGAGCGGGATTTAAGGGTAGTATGTCAACACCAATAAAAATAAATGCAGCGTTTGTGTATTTAGTGTAAGCGATTATGTTTGATATTGAACAACGTTGTTGGTTTTACTTTGTAAAATCATTTGTAAAGATAAATGTTTGCATTTGATAAAACAAGCATCTCTGTAACCTGTAATTCAAGTCAAAATCGTTTTAAAAGTTCTTCATTTTCTGGGAAAATAAAGGACATAAAGCTAGCAACTTTCACAGTCACTGTTGATAAAATTCTGTTTTACTTACTAGAGTTTTAGACACCTGTTTTGTGAAAACTTTGAATGTATCTAAGTTTTGTTGAAGGAATTCTCATTTACGTATGTCAAAGTTGTAATTTCGAAAGTTAAAACAGTTGGTTTTAATCGTAGGTGGCAGTCAATATATATATACCAACGGACAGGAAAGCTATATACACTTAAATCACCGACAAAGGATTTTAAGTTTAAGCGTCAATTCAAATGTTGTCACATATATTTTATCAATTCATCAAAAACTTTTTGATTGGCACCCTCAAGAAATGAGTTAAGCCCTTTGTGCAAATAATTTAAAAAGACGTTTTAAATCCTGCACATGCGGTCTAAGATATCGTCCAATGGGATGATTCTTACTTGATCTCTTTTATTTGTTTGTTTCTTTTTTCTTCCTGTTTCAAATTTATATGTTTGATTTATCACAAAAATATACTTCATGAAAATATATTATTATCAGTTATTCGAGAGATCGATCGATGCCGCAACCCCTAGGCTTATTTTAAAAAGAAAGCCGGCTACTCATTATTTTTAGATTTTCAATTTATTTATCACCATAATGAAATAGTCACTAATATAAACTTGTAAATTAAAAGTCCGTTCGTGAGTTACAAAACGACCGAAGTACAATTTACGATATTATTGAAAGAAAACTGTGAAGTTTACTACTTTAAAAGAAATGATCGCGTGAAACTGACTTAGTGTGTACTAGTGTAAATATGATATAAGTTCATTTTAGTATTGAAAAAAAAAAAACAATAATGTGAAACCCTTTGGTATTGGGTCGTGTTTGTAAAGAAAAAATTGATATACTTGTAATTTCCTTATATCGTGGTATTTTTATAAATTGAGATTTTGTATAAGATTGGTGCCGATATAATAGCGTGAAACCCTTTAGCAGAGGGTCGTTTGCACTGCAAAAACGGCTGAGTAAGTACAACACAGTATATTGCGTTAACCATGCATTCAGGATAACACTTTATAGTGAGTAAACCCAACTCTATTGTGAGTAAACCCAACTCATTATTGAGTAAAAGTGAGGTTAAACTCAATATATTGCATTGAGTACATTGTACTCAATGGTGCGTCTTCATCTATGTTTACTCTCAAAAATGAGTTGGGTTTACTCACTATAAAGTGTTATCCTGGATGCATGGTTAACGCAATATACTGTGTTGTACCTACTCAGCCGTTTTTGCAGTGTAAGTAACGAAACATAAATTGGCCTACTTGTAATTTCCCTATATATCATAGACGACTTTCATAAATGGCTTTATGACAAAGAAAGCTATCATATCATAGACATTCACCATAACAATAACTTGTGAAAGTTTGAGAAAAAAAGCCGATTAAATTTGCAAGAAGCTATAAGAGTTTGAAAAATCAGGAAAACACCAAAACGATCGAGGGATCAATGGCCTCAGCAGAAAATTACATCAGTACAAATCTCTACATTTTTCATTGAGCATAACTTCTTTGGTATTTTAGCCAGAGCATCAAAACCTTCCAAACATGCCTATTTCAGGTGGTTCTTTCATGTGACAGCCAGTATTAAAATATCTGTTTACTTGAAAAATCATTTTTCGGTACATATTATGGTATTTATGAAAGTGGTCTACAGGGTCTATGGCCAGTATTTTAATAAATTAAGATTTTGCAAGGTTAGTGTGGCGTGAATAGGGGTAAGAAGGAGGAAATGTGCAAATATTCGGAGGTTACGCCAAGCTCCAACTCATAGAAAGACAAAAATCGCTAATACTTAGTATTTGTATCTTGAATCAAGTAAAATGTTTTTTAAAGGCTACAATCATTGTCAAAAGTAGTTGGCACGATTTTAGTATTTTATCTCATAGTGACTACTTCATTTATTTTAAGTATAAAAAATTTCCCCCCCTTCCCCCCACATCAATGTTGGTGTGAAATGATAGCGCATTGACAGGTCAACCACACAAGCACCAAACAACGATTCTTTCCTCAACATTGCAAAGGGGGGTGGGGGGAGAAGTAGAATTTCAGCAGTGCTAAAATTATTTTATTACATTCGTGCCAACACTTTTGTCAATGATTGTAGGTGTTTCATTCCTCCATTCTCTTTATGTCACAGAAAAACATCGAAAAATATATTACCTCATGAAATACCAAGTACCAAGAAGTCTTGAAACGGGAAAAACTAAGTTACCCTGATTACTATAACCTTGAAAAGTCTCTATCTTGCGTGATGTTCACAAAAAAATAGGAAACGAAAACCATAAAAAACGCTAACTTTTCATGTCAAATACAACATGTCTTAGAGTTAAGACGGACAACAGGTTTATAGAGGAATAATTTTAATTACTAGATTGAATTGGAAAAGTCAAACTAAAGACTAAAGTGTTTTGTTTTTCATTTTGAAATCATTTGTTTACCCCGCTAGGCATACGCAGCTTTGCCCTTCAAAATCCCGTTGTTATTCGGTATCGAGAACAAGTCCTGCAAAGGGCTATTGAATATCCTACTCATACTTAAAAAATATATATAACTAATAATAGAAATATAAAAACGTTTTTGTACACATTAATAAACCAATTCGGCTTTCTTTTTACATTTTCTATTAGTGTCTCAGGATAGCTTTCTGTAATATGAAAATATGAAACATTTTTAATAGGACAATAACATAACTTTTGCAGGGCATGTTGTTTATTTGCGGCCCGAGTAGCGTGATTTACGCCCGTGCAGAGCGAGGGTGCAAATGACGCTACAAGGGCAGTAAATAAACAATATGCCCGACAAAAGATATGTTATTCCCATTATCATCAATATATTAGGGCAAATTATGGGAAATTTTCTGACACATGGCTGATGCGGTATTATTTGTGGCCCGCCAAAATTCATTTTCACCCGCTAGGCGCGCGTTTACAATAGGGAAGTTTGTTATTTGGCCTGGTATACTTACTTACTTGATCTCTTTTATTTGTTTGTTTCTTTGTTCTTCCTTTTTCAAATTTATAAATTTGATTTATCACAAAATATACTTCATGAAAATATATTATTATCAGTTATTCGAGAGATCGATCGATGCCGCAACCCCTAGGCTTATTTTAAAAAGAAAGCCGGCTACTTATTAGCGGAGCTCCCGCGCGGGCCGAAGGCCCGCGCGAGCGGAGCACCATACTTAAGAAAAAATGGTAACCCATCTAGTTGATTTTTCGTCGACCGACACAGGAATCCCTATTCTGTCCGTCCGTCCGTCCGTCCGTGTACATCGCGATTCTGATTGGCTACTTATTTATGGCGGGAATTGAAGAGGGCGCGCGCGTCAAAATATCCTTCCCTGAAAAAAAACATTTTTCTCGCTTTTCTCGACGTTTTATCAACTTTTTTATCGCTTTTACTTAAGCTTTCTTCAATTTAAAAAAAATGCCAAAAGAAAAAGAAAACGAAATTAATAAGGGAAAAAGACAGTTAACAGAAGAGGAAAAGACAAGAAGACAAGAAAGAGAAAGAGAACGGCGAAGGAGTTTCAATGAAGAACAGCGCAGGCTTGAAAGAGAAAGAAAGAAAGCGAGATTGTAGACGAAACTTGTCAGACGAAAAACAGAGAAAATGAACGCCAAAGAAAAAGGGTTTCCAGAACGAACGTTTCGGAGGAAAACAGGGCTTTCATTAATACAAAATATCAACGGAGAAAGATGAATTTCGAGGAACATAAAGAGAGTTTTCACCGAAGAAGAACATAAACTTGAAGGACACAAAAACGAAGAAATTATACTAAAGAAAAGCAAAAGACTGATTCCAAAAGATCAAGAAAACGTATTTCTACATACCTCCGTGGAAGAATATTAAAAGACTACAGCAATTTAAAAAAAAAATGATAAAGAAGCGACTTTGTTTGATATGAAAACTGTCCTAGCACAGTTTATTGAAGGATTTTCAAGCTTGGCAGTTAAACTATGAACAATGTTTAATCAATCAAAATTCAAGTACATACATTTATTCGTCAAAATATGATCAATGTCGACGTCATTGAAGAGTAGAAAACCTCAGGAAAATACAATCACCGATAAAGTAAGTTCAAGTTTAATTTTCGCAGTGTCTATATGTACGGCAGCCCGTTGCGGTCTTAAAAAAACTAAATGACAGGCAGTCCAAAATTTTGTACAAAATTCGAGAGAATGGCTGAAGTTTATCAAATCAAACTAGTTTTATTTCATATAGAAATATCAAGCGCTTATTTCGAGCTAAGCGGAATTGGATAAGGACGTAGTGCCTTCCCTCTACATACTATATAGCCGGCTTGACACTTAGAAATTTTCGCCTTGACCTCAATGTACTCAACGACGTGACTGAGTGTTGGGCGGTCGTAAGTTTTCTCAAAATCGAAAGGAAACTCTTTCAAACGGTAAATTGAACTAGTCTTAGTTCAAATAGAGAAGAAAGAGCTAAAAGAACTCTATTTATTGGTCATGTACAATTCAACTATCAACGATGTGTTACGTTACTGCCCGTCACGGTATGGCATGGACTAAATGACAGGCAGTCCAAACTTTTCAGTCATAAAAGCTAAAAAAAATGCTTTCAAATGTCTTCAAATCAAAGTAGTTTTATTTCACAATATCAAGTCCTTATTGAGAGCTAAAAGAACTCTATTTATTGATCATGTACAATTCAACTATCAACGATGTGTTACGTTACTGCCCGTCACGGTCTGGCATTGACTAAATGACAGGCAGTCCAAACTTTTCAGTCATAAAAGCTAAAAAAATGCTTTCAAATGTCTTCAAATCAAAGTAGTTTTATTTCACAATATCAAGTCCTTATTGAGAGCTAAAAGAACTCTATTTATTGATCATGTACAATTCAACTAACAACGATGTGTTACGTTCCTGCCCGTCACGGTCTTGCATGGACTAAATGACAGACTTTATACTGAGCCATAAAAACGTAAGCTTGGGATATAAATTGGGATATTAAAGGGTATGTACATGCCTGTTGTACATTTTACGAGTTTAAAAATGGCAAAAATTGTAACCTGCTCTAATGGGTTGGTGAGGCCACTTCAACCCCACCCGTTATGCTACTATAAAAGTCAGCTCAATTATTATTTTTTCTGAATGATATGTTCATATATGTTTAGAAAACTCAGCTAGAGATCAATTATCACTCAGCAGCGGTTCACGACTGGAAAATCTTCGACCTTGACTTCGACCTCGACATTTCCCGCCAATTTCCTCACGTGACGCGAAATTTCCCGCCAATGCACAGTTACAGAGTCACGCTATAGGAAAAAAACCTGCAAAAAGCTCTTCCAGGTTTTGACGAAAAGTTAAGACAGCGTTAATAGTTCTTTTTGATTTGAAGACATTTGAAAGCATTTTTTTTAGCTTTTATGACTGAAAAGTTTGGACTGCCTGTCATTTAGTCCATGCCAGACCGTGACGGGCAGTAACGTAACACATCGTTGATAGTTGAATTGTACATGACCAATAAATAGAGTTTTTTTAGCTCTTTCTTTTCTATTTGAACTAAGACTAGTTCAATTTACCGTTTGAAAGAGTTTCCTTTCGATTTTGAGAAAACTTACGACCGCCCAACACTCAGTCACGTCGTTGAGTACATTGAGGTCAAGGCGAAAATTTCTAAGTGTCAAGCCGGCTATATAGTATGTAGAGGGAAGGCACTACGTCCTTATGCAATTCCGCTTAGCTCGAAATAAGCGCTTGATATTTCTATATGAAATAAAACTAGTTTGATTTGATAAACTTCAGCCATTCTCTCGAATTTTGTACAAAATTTTGGACTGCCTGTCATTTAGTTTTTTTAAGACCGCGACGGGCTGCCGTACATATAGACACTGCGTTTAAGGTGGCTGACTACTATACAAAAACTAGAAAACTGCGCATGACTTCGCGCACATACGACATCGAGTCACGGTAGAGATACAGGGAATCCAAACATTCATTTTTGTGCCGTATATTTTAAAGCGTTAAGCAATTTAACAGCCATTATCATGATTTAGATATGCTGTCATTTGAAAGGGATCTGTTTCACCTTGATATGTGAATTTATAAAAGTAAAAGGAACTTCAAAGGTGGCCGAACTAGCGATTATTTTAATTACAAAACTCACATTTCACGAAAAACGGCAAAATAGGACTCAAAACTTATCCAAATAACAATTGCACAACATTAGTGAAATAAAACGAAAACATAAGCATTATATAAAAGGCATTTTCTGTCGAAAAGACAATTTTTTAGCACGTTTTTGTTGGAAAAAATAATGGATATGAAAGTTGAAATATGTCAAAAAGACGATGGAAAATTAGTTAAAACAAAACAATGAACACATGAAATGATACATAGCGACATTTATTATAGCTTCTACTTACAGAAAAGTGAATTGCCTTTGAGAAATAATCCATTAACCTGTTTTAAGGGACGTTTTTGAAAAAGAAATACTTCGAGTAGATGACAAACTTTCCCTCAACATCGCACCAGTGTTGCGTGACAAGATGGCGTAAGTTCAAAAGGAACAGCTCATTGGATTGGGTAAAATGTATCCAATCAGAAATAACGTTGTAATTCTCCCGTTCCCAGGACTGGCAGAGTAGTCAAAATGGTGGAAAAAGCTGATTTTAGGCTCGTTTTTCGCTTAAAACTCAAAAATTCGCCCGGGACCCTATGATTTGTTTTTGATATTCAGGAAGAACAGGTAAAAATCGTTGTTTTGACAAACTTTAAGAAATTTCTGATTTCTACAACTATAAAAAAAATACTGTGTCTGCTAATACAAATTCTCGTTTACGCTCGATTTCGGACTTTATGAGCATACATATTACATATTTGTTCACCTTACTCGGACATATTTCCTATTAATTATTTAACAGATCTCGAGAAAAATCCTCACGTAAGATTTTCTAAAAAAAAATACGTCCACAGCTCTTTTAGTTTTGATGTTGTGAATTATTTGGTTCCAAGCGCAGTTTTTGCCATTTTTCGTTCGAAAACTTGCAGAGTGGGTACTATTCAAAGTCCAATATCTCAGAAACGAGCTCGGGACACCCCATTTTTCTCTTTTTCATCTGAGTCACCATTAAATTTCCTATGAAATACCTTTCTAATAATAAATTCTGATTTGTTTTTCGTATAGTAGTCAGCCACCTTAATTTTTGTTTCAAGTTTTTGAGAGACAGTAAGCTTAATATTTTAATACTGAAAAACTGTTTGATATAACGAGCGTGAAAAAAAAAAACACCTAAAAACTTAATTAATATATAAACTTAATTAAGGTTCAAAAAGGAAAAATCCGTTCTCTGTTTCATTATAGAAACAAAAGAGAAAAGGTTTAAAATCCTTTGTGCATGTGTAAATTGTACTTTTCGTAGCCTTTTTTCGATTGAAAAAGTTGTTTGTGTACTTTAACCTCATCAACGGAAAACACCAAAGATGAATCGAAATACAAACATAATTTAAAATTGGTTGAAAACTTCTTTTTATTTAGCAATATTGACTATTTTATGCTTACGAAACGAGCTTTTTTAGTAGTTTTTACTTCAAAGTCGTTAAAGTTTTTTTTTACAGAACAAAATGATGTTTTACACAAAGTTTTTCATAATAAAATACCTTGTTTTAAAATCCTTGTCTTTTCAAATCGATCAGTTGTGTTGGTAGAACTTATAATTCTTGAGGCTTTTAATTCCATTTCAAAAGAACTTTTTGTTTTGTTTTGAAGATTTGCCATGATTACTTTTTAGTAAATCTAATACGATGAAAAGGTTTAACCTTTTCTATCCGGAATCCTAACTAACTTTGGAAAATAAAAGGTAAAAAGCGGCCGTAAAACGACTGTTCAGCCACAGTACTTTTTCAAGGCGTTATCAAAAGCAAAATAAGCTTAATATAATGACTTAAAAATAAAAGGGATAATAATAAGGCTATTCACACTATCGTTTGGGAATGGTATTTTCCATCAAAAACATTTCTGAACACTTTTTTGTCTGAACAAAACTATTGACTGAAGTGACAGTTGAAAATTTGAGAAAAAGATGAAAAAGTGCATAGAATGAAAACGATAACCAACCTAAGAAAAGGCAGTGAGATTTATTACAATTTTTTACTTACATTAAATCAATTTCCATTCATGAATTGTCCATTAACATGCTTTTATGGGACTTTTTTCAATGAGAAATCGTGTAAATGACAAACTTTTCTTTTGTGCGTTGCGTTACATGATGGCGTCATCTACATCGATAGCCAATGAGGTTTTTGACATTATGTCAATCAAAAAGAGAGCGAGAAATATCTTACATTTTACTGGCTTTTCCAGGGCTTTGTTTTGATTCTCTCTCCGCGCGCTGAATTTTCGAAAAGTTATATTTTTTCGATTAAAGATGCTATAGAAATTACAATAAACAGTTAACAGTTTTTTTTATATATTTTATTGATTTTTTGATAGTTTTTTACACTTACATAAACACAATTACAAAAGACTGAAAAAGTACATAAATTAAATATAACGTTTTTTGGCTAATTCGTTATTAAATTATATTGACTAAATTATGAATTAAGCTTTGGATTTTCTCTTATTTTTTCAAATGAGTGTATAGCTTGTTGTTATTTTCTGCAATGATGTATTCGATTTTTTCATAGTCTATTAGATTTATTTGATAATATTTAATGACAGGAAGTAACTGTTTTTGTTTGCAATTATAAAGTACATATTTGTATAGTAAAAATAAGAAACCTTCCATAGTGTCTTCAGAACTCCCTATTAATGAGAACATTTTTAAAACTTAGCTCTGGTATTAACTTTACATTTGCGCTGCTTAGACATTGGTTAATGTTAAAGTATAGGTCCTTTGATTTTACACATTCGACAAAAAAATGTTCCATAGATTCGTTTGATGTTTTACAAAATGTGCATAAAGGCGAGTCCACTATTTTAAATTTATATAACTTGATGTTTAAGAATAAACAGTTATTCAGTATCTTATATTGGAATTTTATTTGTTAAGCTATATACACTCTTTGATAGACTGATACCCACTCAATGTCCTTATTGCCCGGCAAAATACGTAAGCAACTCGTAAAATATCAGCCCGTAATACCCAAGAAAATATCTAATATACAAATTAGGTAATACCTAATAGCGGAGCTCCCAGTTTAATTTTTTCTTACAACATCAATATGTGCATGTAAATACCACTTATTAGATATTTTCTTGGGTATAATATACGTGCTGATATTTTACGAGTTGCGTACGTTTAATCAGCAAGCAATGAGTAAAATGCCAGCCCGTAATACCCAAGAAAATATCTAATAAGGGATTTATTATACAACTTACTGTTTATTGTCATTTATATAGCATTTTTCATCGAAAAATATAACCTTTCGGAGATTCAGCGCGCGGAGAGAGAATCAAAACAAAGCCCTGGAAAAGCCAGTAAAATGTAAGATATTTCTCGCTCTCTTTTTGATTGACATAATGTCAAAAACCTCATTGGCTATCGATGTAGATGACGCCATCATGTAACGCAACGCACGAAAGGAAAGTTTGTCATTTACACGAGGGACGGAGATTTCTCATTGGAAAAAGTCCGATAAAAGCATGTTAATGGACAATTCATGAATGGAAATTGATTTAATGTAAGTAAAAAAATTGTAATAAATTCCACTGCTTTTTCTTAGGTTGGTTATCGTTTTCATTCTATGCACTTTTTCATCTTTTTCTCAAATTTTCAACTGTCACTTCAGTCAATAGTGTTGTTCAGACAAAAAAGTGTTCAGAAATGTTTTTGATGGAAAATACAGAAATATTTTTGATGGAAAATACGATTCCCAAACGATAGTGTGAATAGCCTTATTATTATCCCTTTTATTTTTAAGTCATTAAGCTTATTTTGCTTTTGATAACGCCTTGAAAAAGTGCTTTGGCTGAACAGTCGTTTTACGGCCGCTTTTTACCTTCTTTTATTTTCCAAAGTTAGTTAGGATTCCGGATAGAAAAGGTTAAACCTTTTCATCGTATTAGATTTATTAAAAAGTAGTCATGGCAAATCATAAAACAAAACAAAAAGTTATTTTGAAATGGAATTAAACGCCTCAAGAATTATAAGTTCTACCAACACAAGATCGATTTGAAAAGACAAGGATTTTAAAACAAGGTATTTTATTATGAAAAACTTTGTGTAAAACATCATTTTGTTCTGTAAAAAAAAACTTTAACGACTTTGAAGTAAAAACTACTAAAAAAGCTCGTTTAGTAAGCATAAAATAGTTAATATTGCTAAATAAACAGAAGTTATTCAACCAATTTTAAATTATGTTTGTATTTCAATTCATTGAAGATTGAACTAATTTTTGAGTTTTGTCTCTCAAAAACTTGAAACAAATGATAATCTTGAACCATGGATAATAAAAAACACTTGAACTTACTTTATCGGTGATTATTTTCTTGAGGTTTTCTTTCTTCAATGACATTGATCATATTTTGACGAATATATGTAAGCTTATGTACTTGAATTTTGATGGATTAAACATTGTTCATAGTTCAACTGCCAAGCTTGAAAATCCTTCAATAAACTGTGCCGAGGGAAGCAATTTGAAGACAGTTTTCATAACAAACAAGGTCGCTTCTTTATCAATTTGTTTTGAATTGCTGTAGTCTTTTAATATTCTTCCACGAAGGTATCTGCAAATACGTTTTCTTGATCTTTTGGAATCAGTCTTTTGCTTTTCTTTAGTATAATTTCTTCGTTGTTGTGTCCTTCAAGTTTATGTTCTTCTTCGGTCACAACTCTCTTTATGTTCTTCGAAGTTCATCTTTCTCCGTTGTTATTTTGAATTAATGAAAGCTCTGCTATTAGCAAGTAGTATTTTGTTGTTGTTTGTTTGCCTTTTTTAAGATAAAAGAAAACTTTGCTTTGTTGGTCTAGTGCTATTTGGCGCGCGCGTCACTTTTGTTCCCGCCGAAATGTAACAGCCAATCAGCATCGCGATGGGCGCGGACGTCGGACGTCGGACGTCGGACGTCGGACGTCGGACGTACGCTTGGGATACCTGTGTAAAAACCATCGAAAATAGACTCGATGCATTACCATTTTTTCTTAAGTATGGTGCTCCGCTCGCGCGGGCCTTCGGCCCGCGCGGGAGCTCCGCTAATAAGTGGTATTTACATGCACATATTGATGTTGTAAGAAAAAATTAAACTGGGAGCTCCGCTATTAGGTATTACCTAATTTGTATATTATTTTTAGATTTTCAATATATTTATGACCATAATGAAATATTTACTAGTATTTTTAAAAACTTGTAAATTAAAAGTCCGTTCGTGAACAAAACGACTGAAGTGCAATTTACCGCCATATTATTAATAGAAAACTGTGAAAGTTTACTACTTTCCCGTGAAACTGACTTAGTATGTAGATAGATAGATTCCTTTTTTTAAACAAGGTAGCTCTTTCAGTATTTACAAACTGTAATAACTGTTATCAATAGAGGCCCTACAAAAAATACACTAGGAAAATAATACTAAAAACTAATTAAATACAATATTAAAAGATAAAATAGATTAATAAAATATACATTAAAAGTTGTGCTAAGATAAATACTATGAGGGTAGAGCGACCCTATCTGACCCGTGAAAAGGTGTATGTAGGGAACAGTATCGAAACAAAGAAAACAACTTATGTCAACCGCTAACTATTTGGTACCTTTTCATGGGCCAGACAAAATCGCTCAAACGTATGTAATAAATAATATACAAATTAGGTAATACCTAATAGCGGAGCTCCCAGTTTAAATTTTTTTTACAACATCAATATGTGCATGTAAATACCACTTACACTTATTAGATATTTCTTGGGTATTACGTGCTGATATTTTACGAGTTGCGTACGTATTTTGCCGAGCCTCTGGGCGAGGCAAAATACAAGCAATGAGGAAAATATCAGAACGTAATACCCAAGAAAATATCTAATATTAAAGGGATTTATTATACAACTTATTGTTTATTGTAATTTCTATAGCATCTTTAATCGAAAAATATAACCTTTCGGAGAGAGAATCAAAACAAAGCCCTGGAAAAGCCAGTAAAATGTAAGATATTTCTCGCTCTCTTTTTGATTGACATAATGTCAAAAACCTCATTGGCTATCGACTGTAGATGACGCCATCATGTAACGCAACGCACAAAAGGAAAGTTTGTCATTTACACGAGGGGCGGAGATTTCTCATTGAAAAAAGTCCGATAAAAGCATGTTAATGGACAATTCATGAATGGAAATTGATTTGAATGTAAGTAAAAATTTGTAATAAATTCCACTGCCTTTTCTTAGGTTGGTTATCGTTTTCATTCTATGCACTTTTTCATCTTTTTCTTAAATTTTCAACTGTCACTTCAGTCAATAGTTTTGTTCAGACAAAAAAGTGTTCAGAAATGTTTTTGATGGAAAATACGATTCCCAAACGATAGTGTGATTAGCCTTATTATTATCCCTTTTATTTTTAAGTCATTAAGCTTATTTTGCTTTTGATAACGCTTTGAAAAAGTGCTGCGGCTGAACAGTCGTTTTACGGCCGCTTTTTACCTTCTTTTATTTTCCAATGTTTAGTTAGGATTCCGGATAGAAAAGGTTAAACCTTTTCATCGTATTAGATTTACTAAAAAGAAGTCATGGCAAATCAGTTCAAAACAAAACAAAAAATTCTTTTGAAATGCAATTAAAAGCCTCAAGACTAAGTTCTACCAACACAAGATCGATTTGAAAAAACAAGGATTTTAAAACAAGGTATTTTATTATGAAAAACTTCGTGTAAAACATCATTTTGTTCTGTAAACAAAAATTTAACGACTTTGAAGTAAAAACTACTAAAAAATGCTCGTTTAGTAGCCATAAAATAGTCAATATTGCTAAATAAACAGAAGTTATTCAACCAATTTTAAATTATGTTTGTATTTCAATTCATCTTTGATGTTTTCCGTTTATGAGGAAAAACTATGACAAAACGAGTTGAAGATTGAACTAATTTAGACTGCAAAACAGTCCCTACTTTTACACAAAAACTATGACAAAACGAGTTGAATATTGAACTAATTTAGGCTGCAAACCAGACCCGTCTTTTACACAAAAACTATGACAAATCGAGTTGAAGATTGAACTAATTTAGACGGCAAAACAGTCCCTACTTTTACACAAAAACTATGACAAAACGAGTTGAATATTGAACTAATTTAGGCTGCAAAACAGTCCCTATACTATACTACTTTTACACGAAAACTACGACGAGACGAGTAATGTTGAAGATTGAACTAATTTTTGAGTTTTGTCTCTCAAAAACTTGAAACAAATGATAATCTTGAACCATGGATAATAAAAACACTTGAACTTACTTTATCGGTGATTATTTTCTTAAGGTTTTCTTTCTTCAATGACATTGATCATATTTTGACGAATAGATGTACATATGTACTTGAATTTTGATGGATTAAACATTGTTCATAGTTCAACTGCCAAGCTTGAAAATCCTTCAATAAACTGTGCCGAGGGAAGCGATTTGAAGACAGTTTTCATAACAAACAAGGTCGCTTCTTTATCAATTTTTTATTAATTGCTGTCAGATCTATTCTTCCGCGAAGAAAAATACGTTTTCTTGATCTTTTGTAATCAGTCTTTTGCTTTTCTTTAGTATAATTTCTTCGTTTTTTTGTCCTTCAAGTTTATGTTCTTCTTCGATCAAAACTCTCTTTACGTTCTTCGAAGTTCATCTTTCTCCGTTCATATTTTGTATTAATGAAAGCTCTGCTATAGTTTAGCAAGTACTATTTTGTTATTGTTTGTTTGACTTTTTTGTCGATAAAAGAACAACTTTGCTTTGTTGATCTAGTGCTATTTAGCGCGCGCGTCACTTTCGTTCCCGCCGAAATGTAACAGCCAATCAGTATCGCGATGGGCACGTTGTACGGACGTGCGCGCCCGCGATCCTATGTGGTGTCCATGAAAAATCAACTCGATGGGTTACCATTTTTTCTAAAGTATGGTGCTCCGCTTGCGCGGGCCTTCGGCCCGCGCGGAGCTCCGCTATAACATATATCTACAAATTCCTATTAAAAACTATACAACCGTGATAAAAAAGGCCTTTTTAGTACCTTCCAGTTTGACTGGAGACGGCCTGAGCTTTCCGCTCCTTTACTTAATTTAAAGTTCATCATTACATCACCTTTACGCTCGATCGTAATGCGACGTAAGCCGTTATCTTGTTCTTACAATAGACTCATTAAAGACTTCAAGCATTCCGCTAATACAATGACTTACCCCCATCCACGCACTAACAACAACATTACCGACTGAACCAGACACATAAATACTATCACAGTCTTTTCGTTTTCTTTATTCTGAAGTTGACTTCCGCTCAGGTTGTCGAGACGTCAGACATCAACACCATCAGTCTTTCTCAAGACTTCACCAACCTAGACGATCATGCCTCATCCGTACATCGATTACACCTGGGATCACAACATTCACTCTTATACTTAATCATATATTGAATTGAAAGTTTACAAAATCGATTGTAATTGTTATTTTACAATAATAAAAGTGATAGTATCTCACTATAACTAACTCATGAAAAGATTATAAGATTATCTTTATGTGGCTTTAAGACGTTTTACGTCATCTTCATGCCCACCATCTTTACGCTCCATGACGTAGCATTAAATTGTTAGTGTAAAGCTTTTGGGCAACCATTATGAAATACTCTTTTTGGCACAAGGCATATAGACAAATGGAACAGTTTACCTGAAACTGTAGTTAAGCTTGATAAACTTTATTCCTTTAAGAAAGGCCTTAAGGAAATCTTATATGTTTAAATATGTATGAACTCTGAACAATTTTTACTGATACCTTTTATAAATTTTTATAAATTTTTAATATTGATTATATACAGCCGGTCTTGTAAATGTTGTCCGTCTGGAGGGGACATATCCAATATATGTATTGGAGGTTTTTTAATATGGATGGACGGCCTTTACAAGATAGGCTGTATATATCTATAAATATATATTTGATTTCATGTTATAATGTCACTGTGTTGTGTAAATGTTGAGAATTGTCCTAGTTTTGTATATATAGTAGTTGAGGGTATGTTTATTTTATGAGAATTAAGTTTCTCTCTCACATAACCCTTTTCATATGTATTATCTACTTATTAATAACGTTGTTATATATATTACGCTCCTTTACACTTAGTTTAAAGTTTCGTAAATCTGAAATTTTGTGTATAATAGTTATAATAATAATTTTTCAATAATAATGTGTCTTTTTGTCTAATTGTTTTTTTTTCGGTGAGAAACAAAAAAGCAATACTGGATCTGATTTACTGAATAATTCAATAGTTGAAATGGAATAACAAAATAGTTTAATAAAAAAATTAGAAAACGAAAGAAAAACAAAACACTTCATCTTTGGAGTTTATTCTTTAGTTAGACGTTTCCAATTCAATCTAATACTTAAAATTCTTCCTCTAAAAACCTGTCGTCCGTCTTACCTCGCGATCCTTGAAATGTTGTTTTTGACAAGAAAAGTTAGCGTTTTTATTGTTGTTTTTTTCTATTCTTTTGTGAAAATCACGCAAGATATCGCTTTCCAAGGTTAGTAATCGTGGAAACTTTGAGTTTTTCCCCTTTCAAAACCTCTTTGTAGTTCGAGAAATGAAACACCTTTAAATGAATTTTAACGACTACAAACGAAAGAAAACCATGGCTAATCAGCATATTGTGTTTCAAAATCTTTGCGAAGTTTCATCGCGAAACAAGTGAAGGTTTTTTATTTTATCTTGTTTTAGTAGCTCTAATTATGAAAGATCAAAATGTTTTTGGACATGTAAATGGTAACGTAAATAAGCAATTCACAGATTATTATATTATAATAAATTATCACATTACAATCACAGCTACTATTCGTTCCTCCAGTATGTCTTTTCATACTAATGTAAACGCTTGCTAGCCAACAGGCACCCCAGGATCTAGAAACATTCGATTGTTATTTGATTAGAAATCGCGCGTAGATATCGAACTAGCAAAACTAGCGAGCGAAAACTAGAATTGGGCTTTGTGTGGTGAGCCGGCAATTGTTTTAAGGATCATTGGGAGAAATCTAGGACCACTGGGGAAAAATCATTCAGACTTACAAGCCAAACTGACGAATGACACACTACACGAAATTTCATATTGACGTCGCCGTAATGGTACAGTAAAGCTAACGTAAAGCGTATCTGTAAGAAACTTTAGATATATAGATAGATTCCTTTTTTTAAACAGGGTAGCTCTTTCAGTATTTACAAACTGTAATAACTGTTATCAATAGAGGCCCTACAAAAAATACACTAGGAAAATAATACTAAAAACTAATTAAATACAATATTAAAAGATAAAATAGATTAATATAATATACATTAAAAGTTCTGTTGTGCTAAGATAAATACTATGATGGTAGAGCGACCCTATCTGCCACGTGAAAAGGTGTATAGGGCACAGTATCGAAACAAAGAAAACAACTTATGTCAACCGCTAACTATTTGGTACCTTTTCATGGGCCAGACAAAATCGCTCAAACGTATGTAATAAATATAACATATATCTACAAATTCCTATTAAAAACTATACAACCGTGATAAAAAAGGCCTTTTTAGTACCTTCCAGTTTGACTGGAGGCGGCCTGAGCTGGTCACTTTGCCTTGTGCTTCTGAGTACTATTTCTCTATTATAATAAAAATAATTCATTAAAAATGGCGGACAATCCTTTTCTAAACATTTCTTTACCAAGTTAAGAGCGGTAGTCAGCATAAATACAAAATAACGCGGCAAGACTTGAAAATTAGATTTCGCTCATATTTTAACCATAGGTAGGCCCTGATGTAAGAAGAACTGCTATGTATTTAGTTTTGTAATATACCGCTTAGTTTTCGAGAAAATAGGTTTTCGGCTAAATTCGCTAATTTTCGACCGATAATTTATACCAATTTTAAAAGCTTGTCGCAAGCAAACTAAATAATGTATCGTTGTTTATAATTAAAGACCTCACAATTGTTAAATAGTATTTAAAGAAACATTTTAAAGGTTTTTATATACTTTAATAAAATCCTTCGATTTCAAATAAATTTATTTTTATAGGACAATATAGATATAATACAACCATTAAACAATTAATTAATTAAATAATTAATTAATGTTTGCATATTGCCACATATCTAGAACTTGGAAAACTGTCTATTCCTAATCTCCCTGTGACTCCTGTAAGATGCTTTAAAAAAACAACCTTCTTTTAGGAGGGGGAATGGGGAAGAACTACCTTAAAATACCCCTTAACTCCATCCATCGAAAATATTTTCACAACCCGCGACTCATATTTGTGACCGACTCATGCTAAGGAATGAAGAAATCAAGCATAAATTCAGATATCTTCAATATGTCGTGTGTTATTAAATTAAATGCCCCTTCATTTTATAGACATTTACAGTAATATCTGTCATACGTCACATACACAGGGCTGCACTTTCCATTGTGTTTGCATGGGTTTTCGTCACACTTTGACTAGAAATTAGAAAGGAATTTGTTTGTTAATCGATAAGTACAAGATACGGAGGGGTGCATAAACTATACATCATTTTAAAGCTTATAGAACAAAGATTATGATTATGATTATATATACGTTTTTTGGAAGTAATTTATTTTTGACAAGCACACAGGGTTTTACCCGAAAACGGCCTTTTTTGTTTGCGCGAATATAAGTCAAAACTTTATATTCTTATTGATAAGATTTTTACGTCAAAAAAATATATTGATCTCAAGAACCATGCCAGGCTTTATCGAGTTAGGCCTTAGTTGTTGATTTATCGCGTTATCGATCATGTCACAAATTGAAATTAATATAACTTTCGAAAAAAAAAATCAATAATACCTGGTGCGGTTTTGGAGTTTGATATGTGCAGAAATTGTTGACGTTTAAATCTTATCAATAAGAATAAAAAGTTTTGACTTAGATTCGCGCAAACCACAGGAAGCCCAATCTCATAGATCGAGGCGCTTTATAATCCCGGGTATAATAAGGCTTTCTATGTAGAATTATTCTCAAATCTATAACTCGTCGAAAAATAAAGGAAATAAACTGTAACCTTCGTGGATTGTTTCTTGTGTCTTTCTTGCTATCTGGTAGCGATTTCAGGCTGTTTGGGCGGTTTTTAGCTATGTTTTAGCTATGTTCTCCCCCTACTACTAAGAACAAGGCAAGGAAGGAGACCTTGGGTCGGCCAACGGACCGAGTTGCTCTCGAAAATCGCTCAAATTCTCACACTAAATCGCATTTCCTTGCCTTGATACTCCGCAACACGAAAGCCAGATAGTTACCCTTTACGATTATCAAAAAATCGCCGACCAATGACAAAGGATACTTACCAATGTCGCCCTCCCCGGGCTGACTGAGTCTTGGATTTCGTAGAGTAGGGGGAGGGTTAGCTGGGAGAGATTTGACTAGAGTCCAGGCCGTCCGCGCTGTCACGCTCGTCGAGCTGCACAAGAAATCCCTGCCGCGCATAAGAAGCCATTCAAAATGGCCGGTAATTTGAAATTCTCGCCGGATTTATTCCTCGAGGGGATAACTTTTATGAGACATTTTTTGATAATCGTAAAGGGTAACTATCTGCAGGCTTTCGTGTTGCGGAGTATCAAGGCAAGGGAATGCGATTTAGTGTGAGAATTTGAGCGATTTTGGAGAGCAACTCGGTCCGTTGGCCGACCCAAGGTCTCCTTCCTTGCCTTGTTCTTAGTAGTAGGGGGAGAACATAGCTAAAACATAGCTAAAAACCGCCCAAACAGCCTGAAATCGCTACCAGATAGCGAAAAAGACACAAGAAACAATCCACGAAGGTTACAGTTTATTTCCTTTATTTTTCGACGAGTTATAGATTTGAGAATAATTCTACATAGAAAGCCTTATTATACCCGGGATTATAAAGCGCCTCGATATATGAGATTGGGCTTCCTGTGCGCAAACAAAAGTGGCCGTTTTCGGGTAAAAGTCCTGTGTGCTTGTCAAAAATATATTACTTCCAGAAAACAGAAAACAGAAAACAGAAAATACAGAAAACGTATATATCATCATAATCTTTGTTCTATAAGCTTTAAAATGATGTATAGTTTATTAGGCTTTACTTTAATGTGACGAAAAACAATTTTCAAACGAGGGATGTCGCGAAGGTTGACAGTAATCTTAATCCGCAGATATAAATTAAAAAAACTCTAAACCGCGAAAGTGCATTACTACAAACCTCTCGATTTGTCTTAAGTTATAAGCCAAAATCAGTTGCTAATAAGAAGGTCTATCTATCATTTATGATTCACGAACAAATATTAAAGGTTTAATTTATTATTCATCACAAAAGGTAGCCTGCGTTACATCCGGAATTTTCTTCGTAAACTGTCAGACTATATTTGTCACAGAATGATCTCCGGTTGCATGTTGTTGTCCAATAAGAGTTCGTGTAAGAATGAGCAAGGGTCAAGAGCCAATCAGAATCTATTATATATAATCGCGCTAGTTGCAGGGGGTCCAGAACAAGCTTTCTGGCGCTGTTTCGCAGACGGACTTTACGAAGAAAATTCCGGATGCAACGCAAGCTACACAAAAGGCCGTTGTCAGCGGGGACATACATCAGTAGGGAGTCTTGTTATTGGGATGCACAGCAAAGACCACGTTTAAACCCATCCGTCAAATCCAACACAGAAAAAAAACTAAACGTTCGAAAAAGTTTGATTTACGGTAAACTTTTTATGACTTCGAAAGTGACCCTTTTGTTAAATTGAAACTTTTTTCTATGTATATTTTCTTGAATTATATTTTAGAATACTTTTGAAGTAATATTTCAAAAACAAGTACGAGTGTTTCATTAGGGTTTCTAAACACGATAAAACATTTGAAAGCACGAGGCCGTAGGCCGAGTGCTTTTATTGTTTTTGAGTGTTTGGAAACCCTAATGAAACACGAATCACGAGCTTTTTGGAATTACTTCTCAGTCGAATAAATAATTCATTATGCAGGAATGTGGCTAGTTCTTTATAATATAATAGGTCACTCATTATGTTGCCTGGGAATATGAGAGTTATTTTGAATTCCTCTCGTGCGGAATTTATTGGATTTCGAAATACTGTAGGGTTTATAAGGAGTGTTACGGGATTCTTACTTGAAGTTGTTCAAAAAGGCTTAGAAAATGTTCCTTTAAGTTCAGTTGAGCAATATTTCAAATTGTACTCTAAATATAACCGTGTAACTACTACATAAGAAGTTTGTTTTTCATTTTCTTTAGAAAATAATCCAAATTGTCATTTAAATATAAGTTGTAACTTCAGTAGGGATCATTAAAGATGCGAATAAAGTTCATTTATGTGAGTACTTGACGTCAGTGTAATTTCTGATATAATATATACAGAGTATTTGATGGCGTGGGAAATAAGACTTTACTTTGCCAATCAAATCACCAATAGCTCAGCTGGTATGAAGAGGGAATTCAACTCCAAGGGTTGCAGGTTCGAGACTCGGACACACCAATAAAAAAAATAATGTAAAAATAATAATAATGTAAATTAGGTAGAAAGGTTAAGGTAATAAAGGATAGTAAGGTAGGTAGGTAACTAGGGAATACTAATTCTTTTCAGATTTCCCACCACTATGTAGATTTAGAAATATTTTCATCACTAGTGATGAAAATATTTCAAACACCGGTCAACCTATAATCGTGTTTCATCGGGGTTTCAAACCCATGCACGTGGTACAAATGGTGTGCTCACATTGGTTGATTAGCTCATGAATTATTAATGAGTTTGAGAAGCTATGTTAAAAATATTATTTCCCATATCGAAAATAATCATAATATTTCCGTGAGGTTCACTCACACTCACTACCACTACATTCCATATTTACAACACACAGCTCTGCTCACATGATGATTTTTGTGGTTTGATGTAAAAAGAACTTGATGTGAAATGAATTCAATTTTAATTTTTTTTTTTTTTGTCATAGATCAGAAGGGAGTCTTGTTTTCGTTATCTCACTCCATTGGATGCACAGAAACAAAGGCCACGTTTGATTAAGCTAAACCCCATTAAAGGTTTTTTTTCTTTCTCATATTGAAAATCTGTCATTGATTAACAAAATCTTCCATTCGATGTGTTTTAATATATATTTTTTTACATGATTTTTTTAGATTTTTGTTTTTAAAAAATTGGAGGACCGCTTTTTGTTATTTTGATTTCTATTTGGTTTTGTTCTGTTTCTAAGCAGCTTAATTTCTTTCACTCACCGTCAAAGTATAATGATCGACTCCCTTTACTGCGGTCAAGTTTGTGTTGTTTCCATACTTGTCCAAATCCAAGAGCATACAATCAAACAGACCTTGGTCATTTCTTGTTGTGTTCACATTTGTAGAAATACATAGTGCGTTGGCAGTGCATTCCATCATACAATCTAGATTACCTTTCACACTGATGTTTTTCAGTGGAGTTTCAGAACTTAGTTTGTGGTCTTTGTGGACTTTCAAGTTTGCTATCTGAAAAGTATTGTCTTCGGTTTTGATTCGTGTTGTCGGTTCTGAAGCTACTACTTGTAGCAAGGTCATTGAAAGAACTATGAACGCAGGACTCATGTTTTACAATTTTGAACCATCCATCCCGATTCACTAAATGACTATCCTGTTAATTTTTAACAGCTAAAATACTCATACATTTATTTATGAAATCATCGAATGACGATCATCTGCATGACGTTGGTAATTTTATAAACCAATCAATGGGTTTAGGGCGCATATTGTAGTTGTTTATTTTGGTTGACCGTAATAATAAATGATTGCCAGTGTCCGGTGCCTGAAGTTACCTGAAAGTTGCTCAAAACTAGAAGTTGCTCAAACATTTCTCTAAAACATTTTAACGTTTCCAACAATTTCATGATTTCATAGCGTAGAATTCCGGCAGCTTTAATAATATTACTTGATAACATAAATTTAGAATATTTTCTAAGTATTTGAAGACAATTTTGTTTTGATTTTACAACCGCTGACCACCTGGATCGTATTTACAAATTACCACAGAAAGACCAATGCTTCACAAAGTATATTCAAATACTGTTAAGCCTATTGTCAAAAAGTATTTCAACCATTGGAGTACAACGCGCAACCAAATTCATACTCAACCTACCTTTCATATGTTCGGAAACTTACAAAGACAGACGCTTAACTACGAAACTTCTACCCATCACTTACTGGCACGAATATTTGGACTGAGTATTTTTCTTCAAGGCCATTAAAGGTCAAGTGAGACTATCAAACAACATCCTGCCCGAAACTGTTCTACCTACCAGAGTCACCAGAGCAAGGATAAAAGATACACTAATGTTTCGCCCCCGAAAATGTAGAACACTAACTTTCCAACGTTCATTTGCAACAAGAACAACAAGAATATGGAACACTCTTCCAGATAACTTGAAACAAACTGAAATAACTTTAAAGAAATTCAAAACACTACTCTATGAATATTACACACTTGCATTGATAAAAAACTATGACCCGGATAACCCTAGAACCTATAAAACTATATGTTTAAAATGTAACACAAGTCGTAGTTTGATAAGTGTTGTCAACTGTTGTAACTAATTTATCTGACCTCGTATTGTATTTTTTGTGCACCTTCGTAATTATTATATTGTAATTTTTCTTGTATTGGACCCACAGTAATTGGTTATGCTGTTGTAGGCGCCTGTCTTCCGACGAAGTTCAATAAATAAATAAAATAAAACTTCACTTCACTTTGTTGCTCTACAACATTCTCAGTAACTAATTGAAATTACACGGTCGTGAAATAAGTTGATATTATTAGAACAGTCAATGATTTCTTGGGGGAGATTGTGCAGTTTACTATGCCATGATGGTACGTGGAATAAAGCTAAATTTATATATATTTGTACGCGTTGAAATAGTAATAAAGTGTTTGCTATGCATATGTCTTGTCGATCTAGATGGTTCTTTAATCAGTTCCATAAATGGGAGGGCGGCAGGGTTGCTCAAAGCTTTGTTAAACAGATTCAGCCTGTCGATTTTCCTAAGTTGCAAGGTTTTCCATCCAAGTTTCTCAAGCATCTTTATGATAGATCCAGGCTCGTAATTGTAGTAGTCAGATAGGACGAATCGTGCAGCTCGAGGTTGCACCTTCTCGATTTCATTGACGAGTTGATCAGTATAGGGGTCCCAGGCGGAGCTTGCGTATTCTAAGAGAGGACGCACTAGGCCAATGTACGCTGCTTCTTTTACTGTATGATCACAGGCAGATAGGTTGCGTCTTAGTAAGCCGAGTATTTTGTTTGCGTTTTTGGTAATTTCAGCGACATGGTTGTTCCATCGAAGATCACTTGAAATGGTCACACCCAGGTATTTTGTTTGTGTGACTGCGTCCAGAGGTGTATCATTCAAGAAGCATAAGTGGCAGATCTTGTGACGGTTTTTTCTTGTAATATACATAACTTTACATTTGGATGGTTCAAATCTCATATTCCAATGCTCGGCCCACTTACCGAGTTGTTGGATGTCTTTTTGCAGTACTTCACAGTCATCTTTGAAGCGAATTTGTCACTTTGAAAGTGACCCTTTTACATTTTGTTAAATTTAAACGTTGTATTTATATTTTCTTTATACGTCTTTGTTTTGATTCAAAAGGCTCAGCCAACCGGATAAAATTGACCTTACTTCTAAAATAGTCAACTATTGTTGTCAAAATTGCCGTATTCCTTTCGTTAAGACTGGAAATAAGCGAAATCAAAGTTACCAACAAGATATTTCTGTCCGCCATGTTGAATTAGCAAGTCACTGGATTCAAAAGTATCCGGTTTTAGGTGTCCACACGAATCTGCGTATCCGGAGGATTCAAAAGTATCCACTCTTGAATCAAAACAAAGACGTATAAAACGGTTTCGATCACAACCTCAACCAAAACGATCGTTTTTCTTTGCATAGCCAGAAAAACCGAACGGTCATGCGCATTAGTAACGCGACACTTAGAAAAAAATCGACAGGCTTATGCTCTCAAGTTAACAGAGAATGTAGGGAACCAGAATTTCCTATCCTTGATAACTCGGCAACCGCGTCATTAAAACAACTTTTCCCCCTCTAGGTTGATTAACCTAATTACATGCTATAATAAAAACACAGAAACAACGCCAAAACGTTAAAATGTGTGTCGGTTTTACAACTTATAACTTTGTATCAGGAGGGAGGGGATGACTCCATTGTATTTAAATTAGCTTCTCTGTTTATGGATCGAACAAGTGTGACGTCACATGGATACGCCAGTTAATCTTGTCAATTTTGTTCGAGAGAGCCATTTTGAAATTTAGAAAACCAGGTAAAAATGAGGTAAAACAGCACATTGTAAAGTAGTTAACCCACAGTGAGTGTTCTTTGCTTATATATTTACTAGTTGAGCGCAACTGATTTCGAAATACTTTTATAGTTGACTGTGTTTTTTCGTTACAACTTCTCGGGAAGGCTGCAGTTCGTAATCAATAATGGCCAACCTTCGTTTGAAATCATAGTGATTTCGTTGGTAAAACTTTATGGAGCAGTTTGAAAATAGGAGGTTATATTTATTGTAAGTTTAACTCTAGCCAGTTCGATTTTGGTTTTAATTGGAGCTGTGGTTCTTCTCATCAATCGATTTTTGTGTAGTTTCTCATCCTTTTGAACGGTAAAGAACTTATCCCGTCATGATTTCGATAGGTTATGATTTTTGTTTGTTTGTCGCTCACTATTTGTATCAAGTAACTTACAATTATTGCATAAACCTGCAGTAATATTGCTTTGTATACATTGAAATTGTTGATATTTTTAAAAGTTAAACCAAGAAAGCACTATAAATTACTTGATCCATGAAATATTCAAATAATTTGCTACTGTAGACTGCATGTGTAACATTCCCTATTTTAATACTGACTATCACAAAGACAGTGTAAAGACTAATTGTTTTCTTAATTTGTATCTGATATTTTGGTTGAATGACATTGACTAAATAGAGACTGTAAGTTAAAGTAACTACATTGTATTTTTTAATTGGTTTTATTTCATGGTTTTAGTGCTTGCTCTATACTAATTTATTTTTTTAAATTTCATTTTGAAATTGTGCTAAACTTATACTATGTTTCTGTACTGTATTATTAAGGTCATATACAAAACCAATAGAAATACTACTATTGCTTTTTGAAATTGTGCTTGACATATAGTATAACACCAAGAATTCCTTCGAAGCTGTTTGTATTCTGGCTTGTGTTGATGCATGACAGATAGCTATAATGCTTTGAGGGCTTTTACTGTTTAAAAAATACAAAGGCAGCTTTCGAAATAAAGGTGCCTTTGTATTTTTGATTTTTGTTGTGAGTTCATAATAAAAATACATTTTGGTTTATAATAGCTATTTATTACAATTTCAATTTTGACATTTAGATTCATAATTTATAAATTTAAGGTACTTTGGTAACTTAGGTTGATACTTTGATATCCAAAATACATATTTAAATAATATTTAATTGAAATGTGGCCAATCATTTTACTTTAAATTGGTCATGTGGTACAAAAAAGAAATTCCTAGGCCAAATTTTCAAATATGTACATTTTAACCACTCCAGGGATTTTCATAGTATATTTTCATGCATCTAGCAACAAGAAGACAATCCCCCAAATATCAATTTTTGTGCAAGTTGAATATCTTGAGAACACTACTTATGATAATTAGTAGTCTTGATAAATTGTGCTTCATTGATTGAAGAGAATTGCAAATTTACTTAATTTTGATGTTAAAACATAAATTGTTTGACAATAAAATAAGCATGTGTTGTACCTTTTTAGTTATGAATGGGAAACTGGTATCATGTTGCATTCAAAACAGCAGTTAAGGGGCAGGGCGCAGACAAGTTTGATAGAGCAACAACACTATTCATGAAATAAAATAAAATTGCAACTTTATAATAGTTCTTATGTAGTCACTATCAAAGATAAGACATTTAAGTTGCAATGAGGTTTTGTGTTCTTTTGTATTTGATATTTCTGGTTGAGCGATAGTCACTAAATAGAAACTGTTACTTAGTAACTATTTTATTTTGCTCTATAAAAACAAAATAGTTACTAAGCAATAGTTTGTATTTGGTCACTATATTTATTCAGTATCATTAAACCAGAGTCAATAAAGGGCACAAGTTATGAAATCCAGCCACTTCAAAGAGGCTGACAAATGGTTGTTTTGTGTTCTTTGATTATGCTTGACTGACCTGACCAAACATACTCATTGGTTGATTGTCGGTAAGAATTCTAATAATACAAAAGAAAACCATATACCTCATTACCACTGTCCTTGTCTTGGACAGTGACTAATGGTCACAAAATAAAAACTGTTACACATACATTAGCAATTTGATTCTATATCATGAATTTAGTGTTTTTGCTCTAGTATGCTTGGGGTCTTTGAGTTAACATACAGCTCATCTGAGTTACCAGTATATTCATACATGATAACATGGAACATTTCTGCAAGTTTATATCCAGTCATTGGCATAATACAAGATGACAATAGCCTGCAATGCTGGTGGTCTGCGGGGTTGCGGGGAAGAGAAAAGGAAAGACTGCTTGCAATCTTTCCCTTTTTCTTCTCTCCCTAATTACGCAGACTGCCGGCAACGCAGGCAAGTCAATGGAACAGTTCAGTATAAACTAAGAAATAATTATTATATTCACTGAAATAGTGTGTTATCTTTTCCAGCCATTTAATCTGCAAAAAA
The DNA here is from genome assembly GCA_949775045.1 of Metridium senile. NCBI lineage: Eukaryota > Metazoa > Cnidaria > Anthozoa > Actiniaria > Metridiidae > Metridium > Metridium senile. The sequence goes on along the minus strand of OX459096.1, from coordinate 22,432,216 downwards.
AAAACACACAAAATTTTAAACTATATCATCATCATTTAACTTAATTTACATTTGTGAGAAAGATTTTATAAGTAATTTCTAACACTCACATTAAGCTAAAAATGTATATCCTTATTTTCAAACATATTTTGAAATAATGAATTTCATGTTATATATTATTATTTGTTATTATATTGTGAAGTACTGATCCAAATGGTCAATATGTCAGAAATAGAATAATAATTTTGATAACTCTGATGACATTTTTAATTTTCAGAGTTTTATTACCAGACATTTAATTAATTCACACTGAAGATGAGGTGGGTACACCTCGAGACATGTCTGGTAATAAAACTCTGAAAATTAAAAATGTCATCAGAGTCATCAAAATTATTATTATATTGTATTATTATAATTCAGTAAGCTTTGAAGTGAAAAATGGACAGAGAAAGCTTCACACTGCACTGTATCAAATTCTACTAACAAAAATAATTGATTATGAAGACAAACAATTAATATATCAGTTGAAAAAGTGGGTACAGGTGTTTATATAGTTTCAGAGCATTTTTACATAGCTATTTTAAAATACGTACATATACATACGATCTTTAATAAATGAATGCAATTAGCTCATTGAATCAGCATAAACATTCATGCTATGGTTCAAAAGCAAGATAATTAAGCACTAAACTTCAATGGGAATACATTTACTAACCTGCAAAGTTGTTTCTGTTGGGTACGCTGTTCAGGATCGTTTCGACTCGAGTAGTGGATTTCTTGTAGTTCGTGAGATCAGCCTTCAAATCGATTGATGAGACCAACCACAAAGGCAAACGGACAGAAACTTTACAGATCCGAAGATTATCATGTGCTTGCATAAACCTCCTATTCTGGATTAAAAATACTGATCCATTGTGCTTTTACGTTCGTGTACTTGTAAAAAAACTGCATATCAACAGCACTTGACCGACATCACAGTTCATCACGAAACTGGCTAGAAAAGCAGTATTTCCATCGAATCTGATCAAACAATTTAGCTATAGTGAAGTATTGGATACTATCAAATATCAAAGAACCCTAACTAGTAAAAAAACGTTTAGCAATGCAAAGAAAATCGAATGTTTTTGTTGTAACAGACGAGCTCAATAATCGTCGCCATTTTGAATCGAGACGTAAAAAGTCGTGACGTCACAATTGAGTGATCCCTCAACATGCCTTTTCCCTGGAGACACCCCCTCCCTCCTGCTTTGTATGGTTTCCAGCCTTCAATCCTTTGTCAAATGACCGATTTGCTCAAAATTACTGTTTTCCCCCTCTGGTTTGATTCATTGGTCATATGTTAATATGGTCTCCCTATTTTCAAATGAATCGGCCACATGTCAAACTCATGTCGGTTTTAGACAATTTGTTTCGGTATTATTCAGGCTTCAAGACATTGGCAATGTTTTGTTGACGTGCGTTCTTTGTTTCAGCCATCACAATAGAGCTTTGGGGCCCTCCAAAAATTTGAAATAGCCCGCCTAATTTCCTGAGCCCTCGGCCTAATTTTGCAGTCTAAAATTTCGAAAATTTGTAAAGTTTGTAAATCTCGTGCGGCTTTTTTTGTATTCAAATTTATACGGTACCTGACGCTCATCGGAGAGAGCAGAAACAACGCACTTCGGTTTATGTTTAATATATATTCTTTACATCCTTCGGTGTGTCCGCTGGTAGTGTATTTTATGTCCAGTTAAAAAGATAAATTAGTACAAAATAGCGGTAAATGTGAAGATGTGAAAGACGTGCAGTCAGTTTTAGTAAAATAGGGGATTTAATCCTGACTGCGGCCCGTGTTTCACACCTGATCAGATACTTGTGAACAAGTATTTTTTTATTTGAATCGCGATAATCACATAGGTGACAAATTCTTTGTATTTTTGTAACAAATATGGATGGTTATACTATATATGGCGCACTAGTGACAATTGTTTTATTGACATGACATAAACTCATAAATAATTAGCTCCACCCACAATGGTTCTGAATTTCTGGCGATGGTCCAGGGCGAACTAGTGCCTGATGGAACAACAAACAGTAAGGCCTAGCCATCGATGAGTAGTTGAAACATAATAATAATAAAATAATGACGGTAAACGAGATCGCTCGCTCGATTAGCGCATGCCCAGTCGCGCTACTTGATAAATTCAAGTCGTTGCAGCGTATTCGTGTGGGGGTTCAAATCAGCAATTGCAAGGTTTTAACAGTTATTTTTATCTGTGCGTACCTTTAAGGGGTAGTTTTCAAAACCTCCGCCGATCACCCCTACCACTTGGACAAAGGGAGTACATCCCCCGTGTTAAAACCACTGTACAAGACACACATAAACGTTTCACCAATATTTCATTTTTGTACAAAACACAAGAATTAAATTAAGCTAGTACAACAACCTCATTTGATTTCATTTATCTGAGTCAGCATTACACTAAAATTACTTTTTACTGTCTTTTTTCATGCATTCCTTCAACACACAATAATAAAAGGAAATAACAACTAAGAAACTCCAGTGTGAACTGTTCTTCAAATGTACAAATGGGCTTGGAAGCGCACGTGCATGATTATATGCACCAAAAATATTGCTATGAAATTATCACGTGCACTGTTCTGCCTCAGTTACAGTGGCTGATAAGTACGGTGGCTGATAAGGGCCATCCATAACAAGGGGCCATTTCACTGCGCATGCGCGTCAAGCTTGAGTTGCCCTGGTCATAGCACTTGCTCGTATCACGTTTTCTCAGTAGAGGTGCTGACATAAATATATGTTCAAGAAATCCGTTTTTTCTTCTTCTGCAATTAATTGATCAGACTCAAATATTAAGGCTGATATCGAATATGTGTCCTATATGCGATTCAAGCGAAATCATTGGAGTATAGTTTCGAGAAAAAATGTTAAAAGAGTCATTCAAGCTGACTCGCGGAGAAGAGAAAATGGCGACTGTAACGTGGTTAAGGCCATACTTTGCCGTCGGTGTAACTCAGGAAATAAGACTATCTGATGCCAGGTCTTTTAAACGATGAGTGGGATGCTATTTGTACTGTATCACAACATTTTGTGTTAAAATCGACTGCAATGGGTGGCGAAAATATTCACATTGCCTTCATGTCATAATTGATAAATTCGGGCTGTTCGGCATTTTTCATCTTGAAATGTTATTAAATGTAGTGAAAATACCAATGTGTTTTAAGCAGAAATGATGAAATCCATATGCATTGGTAATGTTTTATAGTGAATCTTTAATTGGAAAATTTGGGAAGATGGATTTTTTTGCCAATTAAAGATGTAAACATTGTTTACATGGTCATTATTAATTGGTCAAAACTCTTGAACTTCGAAATACTCGAGCCTAAAATAAGTCACATTTAGTTTATGTACCATTCATGAAAGGAGATCCTCGATATCCCAGCAATCGAACAATTTGTTGGCTTATTATGAAGCATCAAACACAGTATGATTATGCGAATATGGTTATTATTATTCTTGATTACATGGCTAACTTGTGTGAGAGGATACCACACAAATTCCATTTGATTTTATGTCCTTTGTTTCTGTGCTTTCGATCTATCATGTTTGATTTGTTGGAAAAATTGGGTAAGGTAGCGAAATTTTCAATTTTCTGCCATAAAAAGTGCTGCTTTGCCTAGAATTTTGGCTACTTCTGTGTACCGGAAACCTATTGTATTCTTTGTTAGCTTCATTCATTGTTGAAATTAAGTCTTTTGTTATTTCTATTCAATTACGTAGACTGTGTTTCTGCTACACTCACAAATAGTGATGGAAATGATAAGAAAGATAGATAAATATCACAAAACGCGATAGCTCAGCGACATTTTGTTACAAGTGAATGAGTGGGTAGCCTGTGGCGAGCCTGCATTGCGATGCCACAGTACAGCATTTCGCGCGTGGTCATACAAAATGGCCCCTTGCTGCCATCCATGCTTCAAACTTTTTACGGCATTTATCGCGCGATTACACAACTTATATAATTATCGGGCGATAATGTCAAGCCAGCAGTAGCTCAACTTATCGCGCGATAATCATAACTTATCGCGCGATAATGTCTAACCAGGCGCGATAATGTCTACCTCAGGCCCCCACGGCTATTTCCAATTGGATTTTTTTAAGAAATATATATGTAATTCTTACTAATAACCTAACAATGAAGTTATGATTATCGCGCGATAAGTTGAGCTATCGCGCAATAACTTATGGCTTGACATAAAATAAAATTAAAACTGCGGATCAGACCCACATACGTATCTAAAATTAAAACTATCGCGTGATAAATGCCGTAAAATGTTTGAAGCAGGGATGGCCCTTATCAGCCACCGTAAAAACGTATTTTAATTTCACTAGTTAGTGTAACGTTTATTTATTGTGGAAGCACAAGCCAAACCTGGCCAAGACATGAAATCAACAATATAACGATATTGTGATGAAAACCCCATTTACACGACATCATTTTCGGGCCCGGCACTCCTAACGTTTGGTACGCTTACCTTACTTTTCTGGCACGGCACTCGTAAAATTTGCCATGTATACCCCATTTACACGACATCACTTTTGGCCCGGCACTCCAAACTTTAGGTACGCGGGCCTATCGATTGTGGCCCGTCAAAATTGCTTTTACACGACAAATGTAGACGGGCCAGTTTATCTATGGGGCACTCCAAAAATTTGAAATGGCCCGCCTGATTTTCTGAGCCCTCGGCCTAATTTTGCAGTCTAAAATTTCGAAAATTTGTAAAGTTTGTAGATCTCGTGCGGCGTTTTTGTATTCAAATTTACACGGTATCATTACAGCTTGTGCAAATTAAAAATCGTACAATTAAAAATGAATTTGTAAATGTTTATTAGTATTTTACCTGACGCTCATCGGACAGAGCAGAAACAACGCACTTCGGTTTATGTTAGATATTCTTTACATCCTTCGGTGTGCATAATCTGATGTTTATATCTCATGGAATTGTCAATCTTTGAAATTGAACAAAATCATAGAATGTGTCCGCTAGAAGTGCATTTTATTTCCAGTTAAAAAGATAAATTAGTACAAAATAGCGGTAAATGTGAAGATGTGAAAGACCTGCAGTCAGTTTTAGTAAAATAGGGGATTTAATCCTGACTGCGGCCCGTGTTTCACACCTGATCAGATATTTGTGAACAAAATTATTCGGCCTTTTTTATCTTGCACAAAAAATATCTAAGCAAGGGTCATTGCAACTGAGTCATTCTGAAGTAAAAACAGAGGTCGAATTGATCATGATTTTGTGTAGAGCAGGTTAATTATATCTTGTGTATTGTATTAAATATCACCTATTTTTCTTTTAAGTAACTATTAAATTTATTTTTTGTACAGGAATATTTGAGTGTCGACAAGATGTTTTGAGTAAAATGAATGTGTGCGCACGCCTCGGAAATGAATTAGGAATTGGATGGAGAGGAAGACAAAAGTATTTTCAAATTTCAGAGAGTATGCGAGTGTCATTTATATCAAATCAGATCGGTATTTATGCAAATCCTGAAGGTTTTACTAGAAATGTTCGTAATGCATGCACAATCACAAGCAAACATTTAAATTACTTATTAAATTTCAATCAAAAATTGAATTAAAGTTTTTGTGGCCTCATCCGACCACGTTTTTCCTCTGGTTTTTCCACTTGTAGAACTGCAAGTAGACGCCGCCATTTTGCACGATCAAGACCGAAACAAACGAGTGAGCATGTTCTGTATAATTTCCGCTGGATATTCGAACTCGTGGGTGCATTTAAGGTACCCGCTTAAAAAGTAGGTACGCGGGCCGCTTTGAATTGCGTTTACACGGCAAATTTTACGAGTGCCGTGCCAGAAAAGTAAGGTACGCGTACCAAAAGTTAGGAGTGCCGGGCCCGAAAATGATGTCGTGTAAATGGGGTTTTAATCGCAATTCCAAGCGGCCCGCGTACCTACTTTTTAAGCGTGCCGAGACTACCTCAGGTAGGTAGTCTCGGCCCGCCAAAACAAGGGTCCGCGTACCTTAAATGCGCCCACGAGTTCGAATATCCAGCGGAAATTATACAGAACATGCTCACTCGTTGGTTTCGGTCTTGATCGTGCAAAATGGCGGCGTCTACTTGCAGTTCTACAAGTGGAAAAACCAGAGGAAAAACGTGGTCGGATGAGGCCACAAAACTTTAATTCAATTTTTGATTGAAATTTAAAAAAAGTAATTTAAATGTTTGCTTGTGATTGTGCATTGCCTACGAACATTTCTAGTAAAAATTCAGGATTTGCATAAATTAAATACCGATCTGATTTGATATAAATGACACTCGCATACTCTTTGAAATCTGAAAATACTTTTGTCTACCTCTTCATCCAATTCCTAATTCACTGTATTTCTGTGGCGTGTGCACACATTCATTTTACTCAAACCTTCCGGTCAACACTTCCTGTACAAAAAATAAATTTAATAATTACTAAAGAAAAAATAGGTGATATTCAATACAATACACAAGATATAATTAACCTGCTCTACACAAAATCACAAAATCATGATCAATTCGACCTCTGTTTTTACTTCAGAATGACTCATTTGCAATGAGCCTTGCTTAGATATATTTTTTGTGCAAGATAAAAAAAGGCCGAATAATTTTGTTCACAAGTATCTGATCAGGTGTGAAACACGGGCCGCAGTCAGGATTAAATCCCCTATTTTACTAAAACTGACTGCACGTCTTTCACATCTTCACATTTACCGCTATTTTGTACTAATTTATCTTTTTAACTGGACATAAAATACACTACCAGCGGACACACCGAAGGATGTAAAGAATATATATTAAACATAAACCGAAGTGCGTTGTTTCTGCTCTCTCCGATGAGCGTCAGGTACCGTATAAATTTGAATACAAAAAAGCCGCACAAGATCTACAAACTTTACAAATTTTCGAAATTTTAGACTGCAAAATTAGGCCGAGGGCTCAGGAAATCAGGCGGGCTATTTCAAATTTTTGGAGGGCCCCATAGATAAACTGGCCCGTCTACATTTGTCGTGTAAAAGCGATTTTGACGGGCCACAATCAATCGGCCCGCGTACCTAAAGTTTGGAGTGCCGGGCCAAAAGTGATGTCGTGTAAATGGGGTTGAAAACGCTCACTTCAACAACCTCCTTTGAAACAACGACTCGTAGAAAGAGTTCACAAATTAAACCTGTTATGTGCAAAAATTAAACCTTAAGGTGGCTCGACCCAATAATTTTTCGCGAGTACCGTCCGCATTTGAAGCTCCAGTATAAAAACGCGTTGGGTTCGATTTCAAATCCACTTGAACACATTTCTTTCATAAAGACTGAATTATGATTTAGGATGTTTTTTTTTTGAGAAATCGGACATAACTTTAATTGATTATTACGAAATATATGTTTTAGCCTTGAGTCCAATATTAGCCTTTAAAGTCATTTTCTAGCAAAATGCTTCATACTGCTTACACCTTGAATATTTGCCCCCAGTTGTGGAAAGTTTTATCAAAATTTATAAGGCGGTTTGCAAGATATCGAGGATTGTTTAAATAAAGCGGATAATTTACGCAAAATCTAAACAATAGATTTTGCATCGAAATATTTATTATTTCTTGGGTATCTGTTAGCAAAAATCTTCGTTCGTTCTTTTCTCCTATATCTCTTTCTCACTTTATGGCAATTAGATAGCAATCGAGCCATATGATCCTCTCAAAACGTAAAATATATGAGCCGGACCAAAAATCCAATGTTTACTTTTGTTCGCGGTTTTGTATACAATTTCGCAAAAATGCAAAAATCGTGAAACTCGTCTTTTTGTTTTTAATAAAACTTTATGAGGGCTTCAAGCTATTAATTTTTCGTAATGTCTCTGATTTTCATATTCATTGGGAAGTTTTAAAGGTATCTAATGAAGACGCAAAGTTGAGTAATATTGAGATACTGTTTAAAGATCTGGTGCTCTGGGAGTTCTATTGTTTGATGTTTGGCACAACAAGACATTCCTTCACACCATTTGCATGATTTCACCGCGCTTGGCTGCCCTACGAATCATTTCCGAAGTATGGTAATGTGCTTTTGAAACGCGCACGGTAACGTTAACGAAGCATCTGTATATTACCATACTTCGGAAAGGATTCGTAGGAAAAATTATTGGGAAAAATTATTGGGTCGAGCCACCTTAAATAGTCACTTCGCGCTGATAGGTTAGTTCTCTCCGAAGGATTTACTTAGTCTACAAATGTACAAGAATTCCGCCTTTACATTGTTTGTCATTCAGATTTTTACTCCCTTATGCGCTAGTATTTCAATGATTAGATAAAAAGTTAATTTCATAATGCACGAGCTTATCAAAAACCAGTATTTATGTACACATAGTACATTAATTTTATAATACACGAATATTGAAATTGCGACATATTTGTTCGTTGACGCTCCCACGGAGACTAGTGGATTCGAAAACATGAGTCCTGTGTACATAGTTCTTTCAATGACCTTGCTACAAGTGGTAGCTTCAGAACCGACAACACGAATCAAAACCGAAGACAACACTTTTATAACAAACTTTAAAATCCACAAAGACCACAAACTAAGTACTGGAACTCCACTGAAAAACATAAGTGTGAAAGGTATTCTTGATTGTATGATGGAATGCACTGCCAACGCACTATGTCTTTCTACAAATGTGAACACAACAAGAAATGACCAAGGTCTGTTTGATTGTATGCTCTTGGATTTGGACAAGTATGGAAACAACACAAACTTGACCGTAGTAAAGGGAGTCGATCATTATACTTTGCCGGTGAGTGAAAAAAAGTTTCTTAGTAACAGAACAAAACCAAATAGAAATCAAAATACTGCTATACCTGGGGAACTAACATCCTCCATTTTTTTTTATTAAAAATCAATATGCAACTGTTTAAGAGAGATTTCAAAGTTAACAGATTTCCAGTTCATTAATTATTCACCAGCTCTGAAGAGATCTAAAGAAATTACTTTATAAATTCAAATAAAAAATACAGTAAATACAGTACAATAAAAAGTACACGCTTTCTATTGTAACAACGTATGCACGTGAATTTGTTATATTTTTTTTGTCAACGACCTCATTAGCATATAAGAAACACATAAGCATGCTAATCCTGGTTATGTGAAATCGTTCTAATATCATCACTTTATTAGCACATTTTTTTTTTTTTTTTTAAATTTGTAAAATGATGTCTTTAGATTACTTCAGGGCTGGTGAATAATTAATCAACTGGAAATCGTTTAACTTTAAAATATCTCTTTAGTGAATAAATGGAGGATGTTTGTTCCCTAGATATAGCAGTATTTTGATAAATAATGAAATGGAAATCTCTTTGGAAACTCTCTTGCATAATTACATAATTTCTTAGGCTAAGAAACAAAAGCCCTCGATCCTTTTCAGAAAAGGGGTGTAATTATTCAAGAGAGATTCCAAAGAGATTTCCAGTTCATTATTTATTCATTACTTTTCAAAATTTCTATATTTAGAAATACACCAAATTGCAATACAATTTTGTTTTCCTTTTCCGGACGTATTCTTTTTGCGTTTTGCATTTTATTTTTACGTTTTAAATTCCCAGACCGAGACTCGGTTGATATTAAAAATCCGAGACCGAGATTTTCTTTTCGCGTTTCGAGACTCCGAGACAGCCGAATAAACAATCGTGACTTCGAGACGCAAAAAAGCGAATGAAAAACGAGACTCCGAGACTAAGCGTACAAAGAGCGAGATTGCGAGACTTTTTAATTTTTTTAAATTGTTTTGGGGCACCATTCGCCACCCCTATTCAAGTTGAAGATGCAGCATTGATGTTTTTTTTTGTGATGGTGAAATCAATTAAGAATTGATTTAAATTTAAACTGTAATTGACTGTATTCTCAATGTCTATTGAAAGTTATGCATATTGACTTTGGTCTATTGGCTGTGAAAACAACATTGCTTTCTTTTGTATTGTTATACTGTGTGTTAATTTTGGAGCATATAAAGGCCCGGGCAAACGGCTTCAGCATTTGCTTTAACATTGTTTCGATTTTGCTGAACGCTGTAGAATGGTTGTTGCAATTGAACGATGTTAAACGTAGGGCGATAAACGGTTTCAATGACAATGTTGAAATGGGGTGGCAAACGGTTTCAAAATAAACAAAATCGAACGGATCGATGTTAAAGCAAATGTTGAAGCCGTTCGCCCGGGCCTGAACTTACAGTGAGGATATTCGAACCATGAACACTTTGAGTTTTTGTGTTTTTAACCCACATCCCATGAGATTAGAAATAAGATTTATTATGAACACTAAGTGTATTTGAACTCACTGATTCATTTTTAGATGTATTGAAGCTGTAGAAGGTTCAGAAAATAATGACATGAAAAGTCAAGTGTTCACGGTTCGAGTACCCTCACTGTAATTAGGGACACATTGTAAATAGACTCTATAGACTTTTGAGTCAGGTCAGGGTCTACTGGTAACTCTGCTACTGGTAACATTGTAACCAAGTACCACCTGCCGCATGGTCGGGTTGTCGGCGACTTAACCGGCTCCCCAACTAACATTATATTATGTTAGTGAGGAGGGTGGCATGCAGGACGAAAAACAAAACCTGTCAAAGGGCGGATGAGCTCATTTTGAGCCAACGACCAGCATGCACAAAGCTTTGGTGGAGCAATGTTGACAACTGGCCACCCACAATCATGCAGTCCTGAACCCGTGACAACTGAAGAACATCAAGACATCAGACAAGCATTAGAACGAATGGCAGAGGCTAAACTTGGCATGATAAAAATAAATAGATTGTGTAAAATGTAATATGTTAAGTGTAAAAGTGTAAAATGTAAAGTGAGAGAGTGAATACAAAACACTGCCACATTTTTTTAAACATATATATCGTGTATAAGTAAATACTATTTTTAACTATTATTATCATTATTATCATTATATTATTATTATTATTATTATTATTATTATCATTATTATTATTATTATTATTATTATTATTATTATCATTATTATTATTATTATTATTATTATTATTATTATTATTATTATTATTATTATTATTATTATTATTATTATTATTATTATTATTATTATTATTATTATGTGGGCTTTAACCTGAACAAGAGAGAATTTAGAGACGCTCTTCGACTACGCTATGACTGGCCAATTGACGACATTCCCTCAGCATGCGTTATGTGGAGATCAATTCTCTATAGACCACGCGATGATATGTAAACGCGGTGGCCTTATTATTCAGCGCCATAACGAGCTTCGTGATCTCGAGGCTGAGCTACTCAATATGGTCTGCAACGACGTAGAGATCGAACCTGTGTTGCAAGAGATCTCAGGAGAGCACTTGAGTAAAGGGACAAATAACGCCCCAGATGCGAGATTGGACGTTCATGCACGTGGATTCTGGGAAAGACAACGTTCTGCCTTTTTTGACGTAAGGGTTTGCCACCCGAATGCAGAATCGTATTATGACCTAGAACCACAACAGATTTACAGAAAGCACGAAAACGAAAAGAAGCGTCTATACGCGGATAGGATTATCCAAGTAGAGCAGGGTACATTCACTCCACTGGTGTTTACTACTACCGGAGGCATGGGAAAAGAATGTCAAAGATATCATAGCCGTCTAGCAGAACTTATCGTCAACAAAAAGGGAGAGCCCTATGCCCAAACAATATCATGGATCAGAGCCAAAACGTCATCTTCTCTAATTAGATCGGCTCTTGTATGCTTAAGAGGCTCACGGACACTAAAAAGAGCAAAATGTGATATTAAAAACATTGATTTAGAAATCGAAACAATAGAATGCCGCTTATAGATTTTAGTTAGTTTTACTTCATTTTTTTTAGATTTGTATATTATATTTTTAAGAGATTGTATAGATTTTTTTTTATATACACAATTTTCCTCTATCCTTTCTTTGAATTTTCTAAATTATTACTACTTTTATGCATGTAATGTGACAACGATTTTAGATACACGATGTAATTTTAATAAAATTATTATTATTATTATTATTATTATTATTATTATTATTATTATTATTATTATTATTATTATTATTATTATTATTATTATTATTATTATTATTATTATTATTATTATTATTATTATTATTATTATTATTAATATTATTATTATTATTATCATCATCATCATCATCATTATTATTATTATTATTATTATTATTATTATTATTATTATTATTATTATCATTATTATTATTATTATTATTACTATAAAACGTTTCTTGTATTTATCGATTAACAAGCAGTAATTCCTTTCTAATTCCTAGTCAAAGTGTGACGAAAACCCATGCAAACACAATGGGAAGTGCAGCCCTGTGTATGTGACGTATGGCAGATATTACTGTAAATGTCTTCCAGGGACAAAAGGAACCACCTGCGAGATTGAAGGTATGATTGCATAACTATACATTACTTGTTGTTTAGTTTTTACAAACTTAAGAGTGAAGGCCCGGGCAAACGACTTCAACATTTGCTTCAACATGTGCTTCAACATTCGTTCGATTTAGTTGAATGACAATGTTGGAGCTGTTTGCCCATGCACACTTTCAACATTGTTGAAACGTGTTGAATCCATGTTGAATTGATGTTGAAAGAGATCGTTTCAACTTTGCTTCAACATCCATTCAATATTTCTGTTGTTGTGTTCAATGAACGAAAACTTTAAAATACTGCACGAGGCCGTTGGTCGAGTGCAGTATGAAGAAGTTTCGAGTTTATTGAACAATCAGCAAGTGACTGTATTTGCCGATAAAGAACGAACGAAAGATCTCGTGCTTGCGATTGCATGCGTTATCGACGATTAACAGCACTCCACGTGAACGATTTGAGCCAATGGGGAACTCAGACTTTGTACAGTGCACGAAATTTTAATATTAATTTTGTGTAATGACTCTCTTGTTTCTAAGGCAATGGAAAATACCAGCTTCTCAGATATTTTTTCTCCCACGAAATATAGAATTGCACTGCTTTAAAATACAATCAAAATATTAACATAATCCTGTCCCCTTTTAGATTTCGAAAACTGTGCTCAGCGATTAAAAGCTGGTTACAAAAAAAGTGACGTCTACCTGATCAATAATCCGATGGCGAGGAATATGACTAAATTGCAAGTGTATTGTGAAATGGTAACTAGTGATGGAGGATGGACTGTCTTACAGAAACGACTAGACGGCTCGGTTGATTTTTACCGTGACTGGACTAACTACAAGAAAGGGTTTGGTAACAAGAATGGAGAGTACTGGTTGGGACTGGACGCCATCCACGCTATGACGTCACAAGTGAATTTCATCTTGCGAATAGACATGGACGATTTCGAGGGAAACACGGGTTACGCGGAGTATGACACGTTTATCGTGGCTGATGAAGCAGATAACTACCGTCTTACTGTTGGTGGATATTCAGGTATGGCTGATGGTTTAATTATAATAAGACATTGGTTCCTTACACTCGACTCGGACAATGACAAATAGACGTCTTGCACTAAGCAGGTCATGTGATTATTTCTCTTATTAATCATGCACCGTACCTTCAGGCTTGCTTATGGTTTATTCTTTTAACGGCCTTTTTGAAATTGTTGTATGCTGTTTGTATTCAATGGTATGCGATGAATGTGAAATATATATATTTTTTCATTCAGGTAATGTTCCAGATTCTCTGATAAAAGTTCATAACGGTCGACAGTTCTCTGCTAAAGATCGTGATAATGATGAAATGAATGGAAATTGCGCTCAGCAGTATTTTGGTGGATGGTGGTATAGTTATTGTCATAATGCCAACCTTAATGGGCGTTATTTAAATGGTGCAAATCAATTAATGGGTGTGGGCATAATTTGGAAAACATGGAAAGGTCAAAAATATTCTTTGAAAAGAGCCGAAATGAAAATACGACCTAAAAACTTCTAAATTTCGCTAATACAAATAAACTATATATCTTATAAAAGCCAACAATCTGATCATTAAGTGTAAGGAGAAACTCACTGTATATACTAGTTATACAAAGGTTTCGAGTGGCATACCATGGAATATGCCACTAGTCACTTGTTTTTGCTAGTACACACACAAGCCTTTAGGATTGTGTATGCAGAAAAAAAAATACAAGTACCATGTGCTATATTCACGGCATGTCACGAGAAGTTGAATACCGCCGAATATACAACAGCTTTCAAGCATTCTGATAAATCCATATCATCGTCATTAACCCTGTAGTTTTATTGGCCTATATAGTCACTATGTATTGGGTGATGAAAACCCGGTAGCATACTTTCACGAATCCTGCTTCCTGATTGGCTTACATCTTTCACTATCTATTGGCTGTTATAATTCAACAACAAATTTTCCTCAGCACTAATTGGTCGAGGGGCGATCACGTGACGTGATAGTGCTCGCCGCGGAGGGATAGTATCAGCGCATAGTGCCCGCTGAGCTTTTCGTCCGCTTCGGAAAATTTTGTTGTTGAATAATAAAAACAATAGAGCAGTTAAAATCTCGGGCATAATGCTGTGATAGTTGCCCTTGGAAACTGGATGTTCCTCAAAACTTCATAGTATTAGTAGACTATTTGTTTTTCTGAACATCCAGTTTCCGCGGGCAACTATCACAGCATAATGCCCTCGATTCAACTACTCTATTGTTTAAATAGTAGGTGAACACACTAGCACATTACTACGAATATAATCAATCTGATTGGCTTACATACTCACTATCTATTGGATGATAGTAGGTGAACACACTAGCACATTACTATGAATATAATCAATCTGATTGGCTCACATACTCACTATCTATTGGGTGATAGTAGGTGAACACACTAGCACATTACTATGAATATAATCAATTTGATTGGCTTACATACTCACTATCTATTGGGTTATAGTAGGTGAACACACTAGCACATTACTATGAATATAATCAATCTGATTGGCTCACATACTCACTATCTATTGGGTGATAGTAGGTGAACACACTAGCACATTACTACGAATATAATCAATCTGATTGGCTCACATACTCACTATCTATTGGGTGATAGTAGTTGAACACACTAGCACATTACTATGAATATAATCAATCTGATTGAAATTGGCTCTAATACTCACTATCTATTGGGTGATAGTATAGGTAAACACTAGCACATTAGAGGGTGTCGTGTACGATAAGGTTACAACTAGGTCCAGCCCTACCAGATCCTGGTTGCTCCATGAAACGGGCTACCTACACCCTGGATTAAGTACTAAAGTTGTACAGTTCACGTGAGAGAGTAATATCGCCCTAGAGGCAGGTGGGATTCAGTAACCCTCTCCTCGTAATCTAATACGGAAGGTGAATTTAGCATGACATTCATCATCGATGATAACATGATGACAGAAAAAGGGACAGAAGCCAGCCAAGTAAACGCTCCACATATCTTAAACAGCAATGGCCTAACGACGATCACCAACATCAATATCCGTACACCGGGACCGAAACACGATATCAAACTGGATCAAATTGTGGCTGAAGCCAACAAACTGCGGTACAAAATCACACTGATGCAGGAAGTAAGGCGACCTGGCTCTGGGATGCTGGAGATCGCCGGGTATAAACTGTACTACTCAGGCCAGAAGAAACGGTGTGAGCAAGGTGTTGCGATCATGGTGACTAGCGACGTCAAGGTGGAGGATGTGCAGTTTGTGTCACCGCGAATAATATCTATGCAAGCGATTGTTGACGACCTACGCTTGAAGATTGTCTCCGTCAACTTCCCCACAAACAAGGCCAAGCATTCGCAAAAAGATCTGTTCTTGCGAGATCTGAAAGATCATATAACAACGTTAAAAAAGCTACAAGATAATCATCGGCGGTGACTTTAATAGCACGATTGGCTCAGCGACGACCGGCAACTATAGGTGTGTTGGCAATTTCCATCTCGAAAAATACACCAATAGTGATGACAATGGAGAGCGCCTTCTAAACTTCGCAGAGGCTAACTGACTGAAAATCGAAAACACTCGCCACCGTGTACGCCAAATCTACCTATGCACTTGGTGGAGCAATGCAGGCAAGAACATTTTGGGAACGTCTAGATTACATCCTAACCTGTGGCTTCATATCAAAGATGGTAACCAATATACGCGCAAGAAGAAACAAAATGGACGGCATCTTCGACACAGACCACGCAGCGCTCGAAATGAAGCTCAGGATACCAAAGTCTAAGGCAGCAACAAAACGATTCCTACCACGCAAACATACACACGCACGAACCGACCTTACGTGCCTTATGGATGACCCAGATAAGCTAAAGGAGTATGTGGAAACACTGAATGAACAGCTGGGCGACGTGGAAGAGGCCAATAATATTGACGATATCCGCGACTATATAGTCGAAGCAGTGCAGCATACTACCACAGTGGTCTGCCCTCAAATCACCCGCGCACCCATAAACAAAAGAACTCAGCATCCGGGTGAGACGATCTGACGCGGGCACTGCGCGCAGAACGCAAACAGCTCCAAGGAAAACTACGAGCCAAAAGAAAAGCCCTAATGGATGAATACTAAAAAAACAAAAATCAACAATCTGCATGAAGAAAAAAATGTGTCTCAGGAGATCAAAGCAGCACGAAAAATGTCCAGTGGTATGCACAACAACGGGGCCAACGGTCAAGGCTGCCCTTTCGGAGCACTTCACAAACCACTTTCAGGACAGAGGAGATATCCCGATACCGACCGACATGGTGAATGCCGAAGAACTGGACTTTGTAAAAGAAGGACTGGAGGCCCAAGACAACATCAACGAAAATGCACCGGGGCCTAAAGAAATAGAGGAGACTATCAGAATGATGAAGAATGGACGGTGCGAGGGCGCTGGTGACCGCCTAAGAAACGAACAGATAAACGGCATGGTGCTGATGCGGTAAAACTAGTACAATTGCTCGTGCTCCTCTTTGCGATGATTTGGCAGTGCGTTCGGGTGTCGGCAGTTTGGTGCGTAAGCAAAATAACGGCACTTCATAAAAAGGCATACACTTTGATCCCGCCAACTATAGACCACTGAGCGTGACTAGTACTTTGAGTCAATTACTACCGATGCTGATCTGCAAACGACTAGAGGTCGCCTATAACAAATTACTCGATTGGTCACAATGTGGCTTCAGGCGCAACTCATCATGTGCAGACGCAGTACATATACTCCATGAGTGTATCCCCAAATACAACGAACAAATCTACATCCTGTATATGTCGACCTAACGGCTGCGTATGATAAACTACCGCGGAAACTCCTGTTCTACCTACTATACATACGCTTTAAGTGCCACCGATTAATCGACCTCATAAAAGCTATATATACAGGAGCTACCGCCACCATCAAAGGACACAATACCAAGATTGACATACAAGAGGGGTGCCGGCAGGGTAGTATTGAGTTACCCCTTCTCTTAAATGTATACCTTGATTTTGTAGCGCGCATCACCGACAGTCGCCTAACCAACCAACTTGGAAAAACGTACGGCATTCACTTTGAGTACTGCATCCAAGGATAATGTACAAATAGAGCACAACGGACAACATGTCATGCCAATGGTCACACTTGGATCAGGAAGATCTTATATGCAGACGATGCTGCCTTCCTATTCAGCACCAAGTCGGCCATGCAAGTAGCAATCAACATCATCAACGACACACTGGTAGAATACGGTCTTTGTGTTATCAGTGAAGAAGACAGAAACGCAGGCTGTCAACTCAACAGACTACGAGGAGGAAAATCTGATAGAGCTTAACGGGACCAAGATCAAGAACTCCAAAGTGTTCAAGTACTTGGGCGTGAACATTGACCCGAACAACGACTCAGCTATGACCGCACAGCGCATAGCTGCTGCATGGGGCAAGTACAGTGAACTTAAACGCGTTTTGACCGACCATCGCATAAAAATGGGTATTCGACGTAACTTCCTACAGGCCTATTGTCGATCGCGCCTCACGTACACCGCACATACATGGGATATTAGCGAGAAGAACTTAGCCAGATTAGAGGTAGTGTGGCGCAAAATGCTACGAAGTATGATCAAAGGAGGCCACAAGAAGCGCAACAGCCCAACCACGCGCAACAAGAAAGAGTCACTACGTGCTTATAACCAGCGCATCGGTAAACAAGAGTGGGACTACGCTTACATCTACAACAACGATGACATCTACCGCATCACCAGTGCTGGTCGTCTGGACGTTTTTAGATGCTATTTGCTAAAAACCAGCGATACACACAAGATAATTGGCTTAAAATAGAAAAATGGACAGGCCTTGACAGAGGCCAGATTAGGTTGATGATGATGATGAAGAAGAAAGAATTTCACAGCTGGCTCGACGTTTGGGACGGACCAGCTACTCCCAACGGCTAGCCGTTTATGGAGTATATAAACTAACTAACTAACATTACCACGAATATAATCAATATTATCGGCTTACATTATTCACTATCTATTTCAACAATAGAGAAGTTAAATCGAGGGCATTATGCTGTGATAGTTGCCCGCGGAAACTGGATGTCCAGAAAAACGAATAGTCGCCCGAGAACAAAAATATGTACTGTACAAAAATATGTACTGCCCAAAACAAATCTATTAGAACCTTCTTCTTTGCAAATCAATACGAGACCGCAGCACCTCTGTATAACATGACCTCTGTATGACTTTCTAACATTTGAAAATATTTTTAAGCTTAAAGCAGCAGTACTTTGTTATAAAATCCTTAATACAAACAATACTAAAATCAAGATACCAGAAATATTCTCTGGTATTATTAAGTTAGCAAAATCTCAACATAGTTATAATACCAGATATGCTTCAGCAAACAATCTTGTCCCTCCGCCATCTCGTACTAATTATGGCAAATTTATGTTTAAATCTATAGTGACCAAAATATGGGAAAACATCCCAATACATATCAAAAACAAAAAATCGTTAACTGTATTCAAGTCATGCTTCAAAAGGCACTTAATTCAAATTCAATAAATTGTAAATATACACTTATGAGCATGTATAAATATGTATATATATATGTTCATATATGTAAATAATGTTGTACCTTTATAATTATGTTAACTGTAGATATCATATTGTATATATTATTGTAGAATTATTTTCTAAAATTATCCTCATATATCAATAGCTACCTTCTTCTCATATTATAACTATATAACATGATCCGTCATTTTGATCTAATTTCACACTTAAATTCAATTACTTAACTGCAGTGTCTGTCGACTCGAAAGTTTATACTACTTCGACAGCCACACACACTTTACTATAAATTAAATACATAATTTTCAGTTACTTATCCTGCTCTCAAATTTGTAAATGTTATGTATAAATATTCATATTGTAAATATATGTGTGTGAATAAAACAAAAGTTCAACAAAAAAAAAGTTCAAAAAGAACGAAGTTTCGAGGAACATCCAGTTTCCAAGGGCAACTATCACAGCATAATGCAGCCAAGATTTGAACTGCTCTATTGTTTCTATTTTTCAACAACAAAATTTTCCGAACGGACAAAAAGCTCAGCGGGCACTATGCGCTGATACTATCCCTCCGGGGCGAGCACTATCACGTCACGTGATCGCCCCTCGACCAATTAGTGCGGAGGAAAATTTGTTGTTGAATTATAATGGGTGATAGTTCAGGTGACCTCACTATAGCACATTACTATGAATATAATCAATCTTATTGCCTTACATACTCACTACCTAACACTAGCACTTTACTACGAATATAATCAATCTTATTGGCTCACATACTCACTATCTATTGGGTGATAGGAGGTAAACACACTAGCACATTAATATGAATATAATCAATCTTATTGGCTCACATCACTAACTATCTATTGGGTGATAGTAGGTGAACACATTGCACATTACTACGAATATAATCAATCTTATTGGCTCACATACTCACCCGAGAACGCAGTTCGTGGGCGACGTACTATGAAGTTTTGAGGAACATCAAGTTTCGAAGGGCAACTATCACATCATAATGCGGCCGAGATTTGAAATTCTCTATTGTTTTTATTATTCAACAACAAAATTTTCTGAAGCTGACGAAAAGCTCAGCGGGCACTATGCGCTGATAGTATACCTCCGCGGCGGGCACTATCACGTCACGTGATCGCCCCTCGACCAATTAGAGCGGAGGAAAATTTGTTGTTGAATTATAATGGGTGATAGTATAGGTGAACACACTATAGCACTTTAAAAATATTGATTGTTGTAGTCAGGATTTATGATTTTACAAAATAATTAGGTTGTCTCTGACTAAATTTGATGATTTTTGATTAGATGTTTCGGCTAAATCTTTAGCCTTTATCAGTAGAATTTGTACAAGTTTTGTGACAAATTCTACTGATGAAGGCTAAAGATTTAGCCGAAACGTCTTATTACAAGTTTGTTGTACAAGTTTGTACAAATTCTACTGACGAAGGCCAGAAAAGATTTAGCCGAAACGTCTAATTAAAAATCATCAAATTTAGTCAGAGATAACACTATAGCACATTACTACGATTATAATTGATCTGATTGGCTTACATGATGGATGTTACTTTATATTCTTTGTACTTACACAGCGTGTATTGAAGATATATAAGGAAATAAGTACATTTAAAATAGAACCTTCGTCAGGTGCAACCGTATTAATTCGCATTTTCCAACTGTGTTCCTATCATAATAGAGCGTTTTCGTATATATAACCCACTTTTAACATGCACATTAGAATATGTGTAGAATAACATGCTAATGAGGTGGACGTGTAATATGCCATAAGTCGCTGGTTTAATTTACTTGTTCGTGCATGTTAATTACTTTCGGCCTATCTGTGAAAATCATTGTAAAAAGTGGTTTCGAGCAACTAAAGAAATGTTTTCATTGTCGCTCATATGTTTTATTTTATCCACTCCAAGTCGAAAGCGTACACATGCTCATTTGAATGTTAAAAGTGATTTATATGAAAATACTCTAATGCATCAGTATCAGGATGCATTTCGTTAAAACGTATTAGAAGATAAAACAAAACTTATTATATTTATTATTATCAATGTGTTTTAACAGTGTAAATCAGCATGGCAACAAAAAATAAATAAAAATCACTCCATAAATATTGTTGTTGTATCTCTCTTTTTGTAGCTGCTCAGGAAAAACACAAAATGCACTGTAATTCACACGTTTACTAATACACGAGAAAGATACTAAAATTCTTGGTTTGCAACCATTACCAGGAGGGCAAATTGAATGACCGAAGTACCACCAGTCACGGTGATGATTTGTTTCTTTTTTTTTTGTCAAGACCACCAGCATGGCTGCCAATTCGTTTGTTCAGTTCACTCCTGGGAATGGTTGCAACCCAAGAATTAATGTATAACACGGATGAATCAATAAATGGATTAATTCATTAATAAATGAATGAATAAATGAATGAATAAATGAATGAATAAATGAATAAATGAATGAATGAACAGCTGTAATGGACAATGAGCAGTTTATAAAGAAATGTTCATTTCTTGGGGGGGGGGAGGGGGGGATGAGCTCAATATGTAAGCAACTGCAGTTTGTCATTAATATATTTGGACAAAACTGAACAACTTGCCCCAATTCAATGATACTTCTATGGGAACCAATACACTTGAAATGCACCAGGCATTCCTACTCCTTACCAGTAATAACCGTCTGTAATAATACCATCCCTTTCACATGATCCTTCTTTTTGCCGAATATATCAATTGAACAATTTGAAAACAAGGAGTTTACAAATCTAAAAATTGCAAATTGTCCTGAAATGGTCAAAAAAAACATGAAAGACAATCCTAAAATATGGCTTGAAATCATGCTACTGCTGCAGTTAGCAATGGTGGTCGAAATCCAACAAGAAAATATTATGTACTCTTTAATCTATTGTTGAGTGTGAGAGTGAACTTTTTGGCATTAAGGTCCTGTTCACATGGAGATAGGGTCACCCTCCAAGGAGGGCTACCCTACCAGAAGGGACAAAACATAGCCATCCTTTACATGAAAACTCGACAAGGGTCACCCCGGGGGTACGTCTAGGTCGTTAAACTTCGCAAGCGTTCCTTTTTGGCACTAAACTCAGTTTTCCTCTCTTTAGCATCCTTGGCTGCGGTTTTTTTAAATATGTCATTTCATAACTGTCATTTGATGCAATTCGAGATCAGTAGCCCTCCCCCTAGGGTCGTTCTACCTTGAGCGTTTACATGGCTTAAGTAAACAAAAAGCTGGCCCTCCTAGGAGGGTCACCCTACCTTGCTAATAGAGTGACCCTATCCCTAGGGTGACCCTACCTGACATGTAAACACAACCACAAAAAACAATAGATGACGGTGACCCTACCACTAGGGTGACCCTTTAGGAGAGTGACCCTATCTCCATGTAAACAGGCCCTAAGCCTCAAGTCTGTGTAAACATATATATTAAGAAATGCTGTTTCGTTTGCGACATTAGGTTCCAGGACTCATCTGGTCATCTTCGCGCGGTTGTAACATAGAAACGAGGTTTTGCAATGGCGGCGTGGATGATTAGATCAGATGTACTATAGCGGCTGACAAATACTCGTGTTTTTTTATCTGTTATCGTGATATAATAGTAATTTTATATCTCCTGCAGTGTTAAGAGTAATATTTAAGTCTTTTTGAGAATCTTTTAATCCACCAAGTTGGCAATCAAGATATGTTTTTGAGCTTTCATTGCCCTCGATGCGAAATGTCAACGGCAGAGATGATTTCAAACCTATGGTATTTTCAAGGATTATTTCTCGACACTGGAACATTTGATTAATCAGGTAAGCAATAAATACGATAGAGAAATTGATAATTTATTGTTAGAATTTGATTTATTTCAATGAACTTTTTTTTTTGATGATAAATGAACAATATTGGTCTACATAGAATTTACGATCATGTCCTTCGAAATCAATGTCCTGTCGAACGAGTTGATTTCCCGCTCATTTTTTGCACGGCGCGTCTACACTTTTCTCGCTTAAAAAGTTTGTTCCCCGGCCTGGCTATACATTGCATGTACTTGGCTTTTGGCTGGAGGTTTTTTAACGCAAACAAAGAAGGTAAGCTGTAACTTTTTTTTATTTTTATTTTCTTTAAAAAAGCAAAAAACTCTTATTTATTTGAGATTTCAAGTGACTCTATCAATAAACTGGTTCATGACAATTTTATCTCTTTTAGGGAATTGAATAATGCCCAAAATAAGATTTAAAAAGCCAAGAGGGGTGATTTTTCCAGTAGAGAAGGATCAGTAAGTACACAAATGTGTTTTGTTCACTTGGATGATGCTGGTTTTATCTTGTTATTGGAGTTCTTGTAAATTTACACAAATGTTTTTATATTTTAGGACAGAGGAAGAGAAGAGGGAAGAGGAAGAGAAATGCTTAAAAAGAAGGAAGGAGTTAGAGGAAAAGCTTGAGGAAGAGGGCAAGAAAAAGAAAAACAACAAATTACAAAAAAATCCATTTTAAAATTTTATTTTATGTAATTCTTACTTGTATTTTATTTGTATACCAGTCCTAAATATGTACAAAAATATGTATTGTCAGTTTTGAAAATTAAATTATTTACATGCCGTCCTATGTACAAAGCGTCACATTTATGTTCAATATTCTATTTCACATATTTTTTTTAAGAAACTCAATATTATATATGTCTAAATACAATCCTATATGTACATTGCATTATTTATATCCATGCTATTTCTCCTACTAGTCAAATGTTTTTTAGTGCTTCCAAAAACAGTCCTATATAATTGCACTAAATAGCACTGATGAAACAATACAAAATAAACGACTTAAATCAATACAGCTCTAGAACAATTATTCTTCATGGATTTTCCTTTTCTTCAATTGTGGTGCTCTGATTATATTTGATGGATGGCATCGCCTGTGGTGTTCTTCCATGACTTTTTCTAGCCGTTCAGATCCTCTTCTTATACAAGCATAAGATCGTAAAAGGTCATTAACTTCATGGTGGATACTTTCGACTCCTTGCTCACCTAGCAATCCCATGCCAGTTCCATATCTATATATTTAAAAATATGTATGTGAATATGAATAGAAATAACACAAAAAATAAAAAAATTAGATTAAATTTATATTTTTTAAAAGATCAAAAATCATCATCAGTTTCAACTCTAAAAATTATGGTAAAATATATGATGTGTTAAAAATTGATACCTCTTAACCCATGTAATCATGTGATCTTCTAAAAAATGCATCTTTGGCAGGACAGTGGCATGTGGAAAGTTTTGTCTGTATATTTTCATGAAACTTTCGATTTCTATCTCTGAAATGAGAAACAGATATTTAAGTACATGATAATTGGTAAACGTCAATTTATGATATTGATAACTATTACCCACCTAGCTTTACAATTTCTCCATGAGACAACTTGTCTTTCCTTGTATACATCCTGTGGCATTTTCCAAAGGATTCCAAAGTCTCATGGAATTTTTGGCTAATACTGTTTGCATCTTGGATCAAAGTTGGCGCTATTTTTACACACACAGCAACTGGTATTTGAGTTAATTGCTTGATGTTTTTAACCTAATACAATAAAATGTTTGAAAAGAACAAAGTGAAAAAAAAAAAAGTTTTTGAATAACACATGACATGATAAATGTGATTAAATACATTGATGTACCTTAAGACATTTATGTGTGTGATTGCCATTGAATGTCCCCCCATGGTAAGCTTGGCGCTCAGCACCAATTTGTTTCAATATTTTTGTTATTTCCTCTTGACATGGTCCATTTCTGCATGATTTTGACCGTTTAGCTAAGATTTCTTTTTCCTGGCACCAACAAAATGCATATCATTAATATTAATTTTCAATGTTATGCCTTTCAAGGTTAGATTTACCATCTCAGCAACTGCATGTCTCAACTGCGCCGCTTGTGTCTGCAAATCTCTTCCTTGTTTTTCATTCTGGGTGTTTAATAAAATGTATGTTGCAATTCTTTCTAGTTCGTCTGCTTTCTGTTTTTCAAAGTTGGCATGTAGCTCTAGTTCATTTGCTTTTTGTAGATCTTGTACATGTGCTTGGAAATCTTGGCTTCCATGCTATGAGATAGATAAATAATGTAAGACCAAAATGCATTTAATTTTTTAGAAAAGTATAGATTTAAACTTTATGATAATGCTACCTTATCTTCTTTTCCAGCCAAAGAATGTGCAATGTTGACATCCAACAGTTTCAGAGATTGCTCTAACAGGTCAAAAAGGCGATTGAAAATCCCTATACTTATATGTAAAGCTGGTGGACACACCTGCAACACAAAGAAAACAATTTTCCAAGGTAAGTACTAAATAGTTGATTAAAACAAAACATACTTACATACTTAGTACATGTACCTGATCAAGTTCTATTTGGAACATAGGCTTTCTGATAGCATTGTTGTATTCCTTTGCTTTTTTAAGGATTGAACCTGCTTCTTGAAATCTTTTGTTGTCATCAACAATCCCTTAAG
This sequence comes from Metridium senile, assembly GCA_949775045.1. Taxonomy (NCBI): domain Eukaryota; kingdom Metazoa; phylum Cnidaria; class Anthozoa; order Actiniaria; family Metridiidae; genus Metridium; species Metridium senile. The sequence goes on along the minus strand of OX459096.1, from coordinate 22,406,650 downwards.
TAAAATACATAGATTTACACAATATATCTTGATAATTATCATTTATATTATTAAATTCAGTACCTTGTACAGTTCTTGATTCCTTTCGACCTCTTTTACTCAATGGTACTGCGATGTCCTCCTGTGTAATCAAACACCATAGACAAAAATGCCTTCCTAGAAGTAAAGCAGAATATGATTTATATAATGATATTAATTAATTCAATTAATATTTTATACAAAAAAAAAAACTTGGATATTGAAGAATATTTTGTTACAAAGAAATACTTGTCTGCACTACAAAGCAATTATTAATGCAATATACATACATGTACATGTATTTGAACTCATTTGATTTAGCTGTGCTCTTACCACTTGCTCCTGAAATACCATATATAGTACACAGGAAAGCATAATCTCCAAACAGGAATACCTTTATTCTCCATTCCCTATGGAAATGGAAATTAGATACAGTTTTCTCTGGGAAAAATTAGCAAGTTTCTAAATTTTATGATGCTGTCTTATAAACTTGCACATTTATATAACGGCAGAGGCTAAACTTAGCATGATAAAAATGAACTATATTGTGTAAAATGAAAAATGTTAAGTGTAAAATGTAAAGTCAGTGAGAGAGTGAATACAAAACACGACCACATCAGCCATGCTGTAAAATATATATCGTGTATAAATAAATACTATTATTATTATTATTATTATTATTATTTATATCATGTTTTAACAAGGCCCAAGACCCTTTTGAACCTCATAAAACACTGAGCACTGTTCATTTATTAGACTATAATCAACAAATGTTTTACATTTTGTACTTTGAAAAGGACTTTTTATATGTTACCTCCATTGATGTCTATTAAGGTCTTCAATCACATTATTGTAGCCTAGTAGTCCAAGAGTCAGATTATAGGGTGTGTCCCCTGCTTCAAACATTGCAAAAGTTACTGTGTTTTTTGTTGAGTTTGGGTTTTTCAGGTTCCCTATTTCGAACGCCATTTTGAAACTCCCACCACCTTTATCTCCTCCAAACTTCAGCCATATTTCATTGGATGGAATTAAGCCATTGTGCCAAATTAAATCTCCATTTCTGTAAGCAATATATCAGTTGTCATGAAGTTAAATCAAACTGTATAATATTTGTATACAATGTATTGTGAAATTTAGGACATCTATTTTTATACTAAAAATTAAAATACCATTGTTTTAACCTTTTATGTTCTTCCAAATGATTGATAATCATTTCTTTTAGACGCTTAACCCTTGCACACGGTGCCATGCGAATTTCATTAGAACTGCTCTTTTTAGTGAACTCAAATGGCATGTCCTCAGAAGGAACGTCTCCTAGTTTCTGTTTCAAACATGAAAATAATGTGATAGTTAAATATGATAATTTTCTTCAATGGAGTTAACTTTAATTAACTTTAATTTAAAAGTTCTAATTGCCTGTTTATCTGCTACAATTCTTTGCTTTTTCTCACTTGCAAGTTGGACTCCCCATGATGACAACCACCTGCACATATTAATGAGAGCATTGTCAGTATTTTTGGTCTGAGCACTTGTTTGAGGCTTTCTTCTACAAACCAACTATACCCTATTTTGTATGTAAAGTTTAATAAACAAGCAGGAGTGTTTTATCAGGATTTAAAACCACGAGGCGAAGCCAAGTGGTTTTAAACCTGAAAAAACACGATCTGCGAGTTTATTGAACAACTTCAAAAACTCTAACCTATATTTTGTGTTTTTGTAAAAAAGAAATCAAGGATTTATGAAAGTTTATTAGAGAAAGTTAAGGTTTAAGTTTATGTAAATTAGGGTGAATCTATAACTTCAGTTAAAACACTCGTCACGGTTACGATTTCTTTTGAAAATTTCTCATGAATTATTAATGAGTTTTTGAATGTTTTGATGCAAAATTCTATAAATTGTGGATTGTTATTAGTGATTTGTCAAATAAATCAAAAGTGGGCAGCGAAGTTCAATTATTATTAACATGCCATTGACATTTCTGTTTTTCTTTTTTGACATATGGAAAAAAACACTTTTCAACTCACAACAATGTCCAATTAATATGAAATTAACAGCAGTATCTATATCATACCAGACCTTCTAATATGTCTTATTTTATTCCAGGGTATTCCCAACTCAGCTTTCATGGCAAGGGCATCTTCAGCGGAGACATCCACAGAAACCCCTGCATCTCTTAGAATAACTTGACGCTGCTCCTTGTTTATCATTTGTATTTCTTTTTGATGTTGTATTGCAGTATTTTTCATCCCTCCTCCACTGATAGTATCTCTGCAGTGTGCAATGGTAGCAGCTCGTCGTTGTACAGTTCTGTTTGAAGCAGTGCTGCTTTCCACTTTAGTTTTATTGATAACACATAGTTGTATGGGCTGCAATTGTACACAATGTTTTAACAAGATATTTGAGTTTCTGCAAAACCCTGTCTCGTGGTTATTTAATACTCATTTTACCTTTTTATTTTAGAACATAAAATTTATTTCATGAAATTAGCTATATATATCTTATTAAACAGTTTGATGTGTAATATGGCTGGATATTTTACCAGTGAAATGCTGTATTTTGATGAGCCTCCGGGCGAGTCAAAATGCAAGTTAGCGAGTAAAATATCCAGCCATATAACACATCAAACTGTTTAATAAGTTATTTATTATCCAATCAAAAAGTTTTTGTTCTTTTATAATGCAAAATATTGTTTTACTAGATAGACGAGTAAAAATATCTCTGGATATTTTTACTTGTCTACTACTAGTTGGAAAATAAGTGTCCTTATTGTATTTTTATAACACAAGGGATGGCATATCTAATCATTAAGGTTTCAAATGTCCAATGTGTGTGCCATAGACGACTTTCATAAATGGCCGCCACTAATTATCATAATTTTTAGAATTGATGTTTTAAGAAAGCTATCATATGATAGACATTCATCATGACAATAACTTGTGAAAGTTTGAGAAAAAACGATTGAATTTTCAAGAAGCAATAAAAGTTTGAAAAATCAGAAATACACCAAAACGAGGCATCAAAGGCTTCGGCAGAAAATTACATATAAATCTCTACATTTTTCATTGAGCATAGCTTCTTTGGTATTTTAGCCTGAGCATCAAAACCTTAAAACAAATTATTTCAGGTGGTTCTTTCATATGACAGTGCTAAAATATTAAAATATCTGTTAACATATGGTGTTTATGAAAATGGTCTATAGCAGTCGGTTATTTGAAATTACTTTTAATACATATGGTACTTACAGTTCCGCCAGTTCTCAAAATAACGTTCGGAGATGAACACGAGGATAATTTTCTTTTCATAAGGTGAGTGGTCAAAAGTTCTTCTGTACTTGATAATGGATCCTTTGTTGAAGTTTTCAGTATAGTTTCTATTGTCTGGTCACGGCGTTCGAGGACATAGTGTTTACAAAATAATTCATGTTCTTGAAGTTGTTCAAGTTTCAGTACTGTTTTGCATATCCTGCATGAGGCACACGAAGTTGCTATCAAGTTTAGTAGAAGGCGTGGAGCTGTTTTTAAATGTGTTACTGTCAGAGCTGTCTTGCACACAGGGCATGTAGAGTTATTCGTGTTGGAAAATTGTAGCCATTTCTCAATACAGCTGGCACAAAAAAAGTGATCACAAATTCCGGCTTGTACTGGTCTATCAAGTACTTCTTTACAAATTGGGCAAAGTAATTCCTCACTTATACTGACAAACCTTTCAATGGGAGGCATATTCAAAATTATTGGCTGTGGTATTATGCTTGGTTGTATCTTTAATTGCGAGGCACTAATGTTTAAAGTCGATGTTTCAGTTTTATTACTTGGCCTCCCCCTTCCCTTCCTCTCTCTAGGCTTTTTACCACCACAGTTTCTCTTTTCAAACATTGCACACACTTCACAACCATCGATCTCGTGGGCTTTCCACTCTACTGGCTCCACCGTACTATGGCAAGTTTTATTTTTGGCAAGTTTCGTTGTTTTCACGAAGCAATTTATACAGACATTTTTGGGGTGAATTTCAGTTTTATCATTGGCAACATCTATTCTGAACCCAGTTAACAGCTTTTCTGCTACATGATACTTTTCGGTTGAATAAGAGTATTTTTGTTTCCCCTCAAGACCACCACAGACACGACAAGACTTCTTCAATTCACGTTGATGATATTCGTCCATATTTATTCGCGTTGAAACCTTTCAAATTGCAACAAAATAAAAAGTTTCAAAACCAACCACAAAAAAAAGTTCATTAGCCACAATTCACATTTTCAAGCAGACAATGAATTAAAAATTGAAAAAAAATAGTTTGCTTTATCTGAGTTTGCTTGAAAAGGTGATTAACACACTGTGTTTTATTTCTATTTTGATACTTTTGCATTGTTACGCGAAAAAAGACTCGCGACTACGAGTTGGTTTTTCGTCAAATAAAATCTTCTTTAAATCGCAATGAAGTATTCAAAGGAAGAAAAATAGTTCGACTTACCTACATGTTGTTATTTTTGCCGTTAATACGTTAAGGAAAACAATGTATTACTATTTTTCGGCACTTTCAATTATTTTCAAAATCGCCGCCATTTTGTTGCTAGGGAAAAAAACCATCCTAGCGACGAGTTTTGACCGCGCGCGGTCCTGGAACCTAATGTCGCGAAAAACAAAGAATGAAACAGCCGTGCTTCCCGGGTCTTTTTGCTAGCTAAAAAGAAGGAATTTCATTTATAAAATCGTTAAAACATAGCTTTGGTTGACTTCTGTGGCTAAAAACAAAAACCTTTAGCTGAACTCTTGCATGAGACTGACATATATACAGCAATTCAAGCGAATTGGAGTGGTGAAAGCCGTGCCGACTGATAGCAATTTATCACACTGAGAAAAAAAACAGTTTAAACAAGACATGCTAGCTTGCTGTGTACAACGTTTTGAAGTTAAAAAGAACAAAGAACACATCTACAAAATTACTTATGCTGCTGAAAGTATGTATTTATTTACTTTTAATCAAACGTTTGCAGGTTTAAGGTTTATCAGTTTCTGTTTTCATTTTGACGAGACAATTGAAAGATAATTGTAAATCTGCCTTTTTGTTCACATTGCTTGTTTTCAAACATGGTTAACGTTTATTTATAAGAATAAAAAACTTGAAAGCACATTTATAATTCTGTAATTGATTGTGTGTTTGTTTGTTTTTATAAAACAAAATATAATATTTTGCCGTCGATAAATTCAACGAACATGCAAGTTATTTGTTCAAGATTAATCGAGTTCAATTGCAAAATAATTGCAAATAAATCTCACTTATTCACTATGAAATTATCTTCATATGTCAAGAATAAAATGAAGTAAAAATTATTGCCACTTTGAAGCGCTGTTTTCCTTTTGTTTTTGTTTGTTTTGATCAAATTCAACTTTTGACTTCCAACTTTACAGTTTGTCTAAAGGCGGCGTATTTTCAAAGCCATGTCTCTGATTTTTGTCGCCTTTGAATTGCATTTCATTGCACCGTAGGCTTCAGGGTTTAGGTTACCAGAAAGTTCACAAGATGGAAAGTCTTTTTACATTTTAATAGCCGTTTTTAGTAGACGTAGTAGCTTATAACAGAACAACTCTTATTAAAATTGTGAGCTGTCAATCAAAAACCATGTCTCTACCGGTGAAATAGAGCATAGCTTTTTTGAGTGAATCAACCAATCAGAGCTTACGTACTATCTAAGCTATATTATAAAATATAATATAATATAATATAATATAATATAATATAATATAAGATAAGATAAGATAAGATAAGATAAGATAAGATAAGATAAGATAAGATAAGATAAGATAAGATAAGATAAGATAAGATAAGATAAGATAAGATAAGATAAGATAAGATAAGATAAGATAAGATAAGATAAAATAATATAAAATAATATAATATAATATAATATAATATAAGTACAAAGTTTTGTCTTAAAATTTAAAGACGATCGACCAATACTTACAATGAAACAGTGTTCCTTGTTACGTCCAAAAGGTAGCCACTGTACTTTTGCAGTTCTGGAGAGAACTTGACGAATCCAACTATTTCAAAAAAGAAATTCGCAATGGGTCGAAAATGATTCTCGCTAACCTTTTCATGCAAGCACCTTAACCCCTTCTGAATCATCTCTCACGGAGAGAGATTTAAGAGGTGAGGTAGGCATGACGTTGTTTGCGAGAATGAATGCTAGATACCCAGATCTTCGAATAACTGTTTAATGGTCATGCGCAAAACCAAACCACATATCCAGATTTGTTTGTTTTTGCAAACAAATCTGTCATCAAGACACGTTTATATCTTGTACGTTATCTTTAGCTACCCAACCTCAAAGACACCGTCGCCCTACCCCGAAATTTGTCAAATGTCAAAACTGTTAACTACATCAGTGCATGACATATCATAACAGATCAAATTTAGATTAGTGTTAAATCACTGAGGTCAAGTATCTTGTAGTGGAAATACAATTGAGACAATGTTTTGTTTTAGTATTTAGCATAAATTTACATTCTACAAAAAACTATATTTGTCAGACTAGTGCAAACGGCCCAAATGGCATGGCGAAGTATTGCTGATGCTCATTTGTCGTCAATAGGTCAATCATTCAAGATTTTATTCATTCATAATAATAATAATTAATATTAACACAGAAAAGTTGTCACACATAACTCAACTTCATACAGAATTAGCGCAAAAATGGAAAATATAAAAAAATCATGCAAGTCACATGCAGTATGTCACATGAACCAAATTTTTGAATTGTTTCAAACATGTTTTGTGCAACAATTCGAGTCCAATTCAGTGAGGTCAAAAAGTGGCCCCAATCGACGGGGTGTAGGTTTTGTTTGAGCCTCGAGGGTCGAGGGAAAAAAGTCGAGGGTAAAAATTGATAATAAATATCATGTAATAAATATATTATCAAAAAAAATAATAATGATGTTCTTCCGACAGCAAAACGTTTTTCTTTTGACTGGGCTTGTTTAGATCAAAAATCTTGACACATTCCTGGCATTTCTCATCGTACAAACAATAAAATTGCGAAAACACCCGGGGCCGCACTAGAACAAATTTTGGGCCCAAATTTTGTTTGTTGTACCAAAAAACTCTGTCATCGACGAGGTAGGAAAAGTGCAGTGCGGATATATTTTTGTGTTGGGACAAAATTTGTCGCTGCCAAACAAACTTCAAAAAATCAATTTTGACAGGTTTGGTAATTGACAGGTTTGGTAATTATCACGTCAACCTGGATTCTTCAATGTGTGTGTTCAAAGCCAACAAAAACCACAAACTAGCTCGATCAATCGAAGAGAGATGAATCCGTGATATTATCGTGATTTGTACGGGGAAATGTTTTATTTTTTTAATAGATGTTCTATATTTTTTAATAACAATAATGTAGTTAAAAATTTAAAAATAGCTGAATCTGCTCCAAAACGTGACGCTTATTAAAATGTATCTATCAATTGACACTAGCTTGGTTGACGTTTGCGATCGGCCTAACATTATAGTGCGAATAAAGTTTCCAAACCAAACTTTGGTTGAAATAAACTTTGGTATGAATTTTGGTTGAGCCAAACTTTAGCAGGCTAGTGGGAATGGGGCCTATCATATCGTATGTACAAACAGATAAAAGTTAACATTTTTTTGCTCGTTGTTTACTTAGCGCGTTTCTAGCTCATTTGCCAGTGTGACCCCCGGGGGGGTGGGGGGGGTGGGGGCGGGGGGGGGGGGGGGGGCGTTGGTACTCCTCTATATTTACTATACGGGTATGTGCCACCCGATAGGGTATGGTTTTTCGGCTTTTAGGTCTGGGGTAGGGTATCATTTTTTTACAATTTGTCTGGGGTAGGGTAAGGTTTTTGTCTGGGATAAGGTATCTTTTTGACATTTTGTCTGTTGTTGTTTTAGCCTGCTAGGCTACGTTTTCTGCCGGCATAGAAAACGATTTAAATTCAATTAAACAATTGGCAAATATAACCGTTTTTGCGTTTTTTTGCGTTTTTTTTAGTCTGGGCCAGGGTGTACAATCTTAGGTTTAGTCTGGGATAGGGTATGTGAAATCAAAATTCTAGGTCTGGGATAGGGTCAGGGTTCTGAGGACGTGGCGGTACACCCACATCCAAGTTGGGGTGGTAGTACCCATCCCCCCGCCACCCCCCCCCCCCCCCCCCCCCCGGCCCCGGGGTGTGACCGATATTATAAAACACTCACTTTTAAAGGCACGCTTGCTTGTCTCACCTGTGCTAGGTAAACTTCTAGCCGTTAACTTCCAATTACTTTAGTTATTGTTAAGTTGTAAAATTGCTCTCTTGCATGCTCTTTTGTAGAGAGAAAAACCGTCAATTATAGAGACCTACGATAGATTAATTGTGTATGTTTACAAATCTTCTGAGTTCCGGAACGAGTTCAATTTGAGGACATTATATAACTACAGCACAAGCGCAATCAGCGCGCGAGAGTGATTTCACTGTCGTCAAGGGCGTGCAAACAAGTAGAATAAACAAAAATATATCATACATGAAATATCATTATCAACAATACAAGTTTTATTACTGTAAGTCGCTGAACTTACTCGCGTGATCCGATTGTCAATCGGTATTCCGTTTACCAAGCGCGGGTTGTAAGAACAAATATGTCGATTTAGAGCTTGACATTTTACACAAAACAGTACTCTAGTACGCTGTTACGCTAGTACGCTGTTACGCTATTACTCTAGTACTCTAGTATGCTGTTACGCTAGTGCGCTGTTACGCTATTACGCTAGTACGCTGTTACGCTAGTACGCTGTTACGCTATTACTCTAGTACTCTAGTACGCTAGTACGCTATTACTCTATTACCCTAGTATTGCTATTACGCTAGTACGCTAGTACGCCGTTACGCTAGTACTCTAGTACGCGGTTACGCTGGTACGCTGTTACGCTAGTACGCTGTTACGCTAGTACGCTGTTACGCTATTACTCCAGTACGCTAGTACTCTAGTATGCTAGTACTCTAGTACGCTGTTACGCTAGTACGCTGTTACGCTACTCCAGTACGCTAGTACGTTGTTACGCTAGTACGCTGTTACGCCATTACTCTAGTACGCTAGTACGCTAGTACGCTAGTACGCTAGTACGCTATTACTCTATTACCCTAGTACTGCTATTACGCTATTACGCTAGTACGCTGTTGCGCTATTACTCTAGTACGCTAGTACGCTGTTACTCTAGCACTCTATTACTCTAGTACGCAAATACGCAACTACTCTATTACCCCAGTACTGCTATTACGCTATTACGTTAGTACTGTCAGTATAAGTGCTGTCAGTATATAATGTCAGTACACAATGTATAATATATTGTTTAAAAGGGACCATTTGTGGTAGTGATGGGGCAAAGACACCAATAGGGATATACACGATATGGAAACGACCACAGTACAACAAAATAGCATAGAACGTTAGCCGCCGTACCAAGGGAAAAAAAACAAGAACAGCGCAAATAAAAGAAGCACCATATGCAAAATCATGATCAATTCGACCTCTGTTTTTACTTCAGAATGACTCATTTGCAATGAGCCTTGCTTAGATATATTTTTTGTGCAAGATAAAAAAAGGCCGAATAATTTTGTTCACAAGTATCTGATCAGGTGTGAAACACGGGCCGCAGTCAGGATTAAATCCCCTATTTTACTAAAACTGACTGCACGTCTTTCACATCTTCACATTTACCGCTATTTTGTACTAATTTATCTTTTTAACTGGACATAAAATACACTACCAGCGGACACACCGAAGGATGTAAAGAATATATATTAAACATAAACCGAAGTGCGTTGTTTCTGCTCTCTCCGATGAGCGTCAGGTACCGTATAAATTTGAATACAAAAAAGCCGCACAAGATCTACAAACTTTACAAATTTTCGAAATTTTAGACTGCAAAATTAGGCCGAGGGCTCAGGAAATCAGGCGGGCTATTTCAAATTTTTGGAGGGCCCCATAGATAAACTGGCCCGTCTACATTTGTCGTGTAAAAGCGATTTTGACGGGCCACAATCAATCGGCCCGCGTACCTAAAGTTTGGAGTGCCGGGCCAAAAGTGATGTCGTGTAAATGGGGTTGAAAACGCTCACTTCAACAACCTCCTTTGAAACAACGACTCGTAGAAAGAGTTCAAAAATTAAACCTGTTATGTGCAAAAATTAAACCTTAAGGTGGCTCGACCCAATAATTTTTCGCGAGTACCGTCCGCATTTGAAGCTCCAGTATAAAAACGCGTTGGGTTCGATTTCAAATCCACTTGAACACATTTCTTTCATAAAGACTGAATTATGATTTAGGATGTTTGTTTTTTTTGAGAAATCGGACATAACTTTAATTGATTATTACGAAATATATGTTTTAGCCTTGAGTCCAATATTAGCCTTTAAAGTCATTTTCTAGCAAAATGCTTCATACTGCTTACACCTTGAATATTTGCCCCCAGTTGTGGAAAGTTTTATCAAAATTTATAAGGCGGTTTGCAAGATATCGAGGATTGTTTAAATAAAGCGGATAATTTACGCAAAATCTAAACAATAGATTTTGCATCGAAATATTTATTATTTCTTGGGTATCTGTTAGCAAAAATCTTCGTTCGTTCTTTTCTCCTATATCTCTTTCTCACTTTATGGCAATTAGATAGCAATCGAGCCATACGATCCTCTCAAAACGTAAAATCTATGAGCCGGACCAAAAATCCAATGTTTACTTTTGTTCGCGGTTTTGTATACAATTTCGCAAAAATGCAAAAATCGTGAAACTCGTCTTTTTGTTTTTAATAAAACTTTATGAGGGCTTCAAGCTATTAATTTTTCGTAATGTCTCTGATTTTCATATTCATTGGGAAGTTTTAAAGGTATCTAATGAAGACGCAAAGTTGAGTAATATTGAGATACTGTTTAAAGATCTGGTGCTCTGGGAGTTCTATTGTTTGATGTTTGGCACAACAAGACATTCCTTCACACCATTTGCATGATTTCACCGCGCTTGGCTGCCCTACGAATCATTTCCGAAGTATGGTAATGTGCTTTTGAAACGCGCACGGTAACGTTAACGAAGCATCTGTATATTACCATACTTCGGAAAGGATTCGTAGGAAAAATTATTGGGAAAAATTATTGGGTCGAGCCACCTTAAATAGTCACTTCGCGCTGATAGGTTAGTTCTCTCCGAAGGATTTACTTAGTCTACAAATGTACAAGAATTCCGCCTTTACATTGTTTGTCATTCAGATTTTTACTCCCTTATGCGCTAGTATTTCAATGATTAGATAAAAAGTTAATTTCATAATGCACGAGCTTATCAAAAACCAGTATTTATGTACACATAGTACATTAATTTTATAATACACGAATATTGAAATTGCGACATATTTGTTCGTTGACGCTCCCACGGAGACTAGTGGATTCGAAAACATGAGTCCTGTGTACATAGTTCTTTCAATGACCTTGCTACAAGTGGTAGCTTCAGAACCGACAACACGAATCAAAACCGAAGACAACACTTTTATAACAAACTTTAAAATCCACAAAGACCACAAACTAAGTACTGGAACTCCACTGAAAAACATAAGTGTGAAAGGTATTCTTGATTGTATGATGGAATGCACTGCCAACGCACTATGTCTTTCTACAAATGTGAACACAACAAGAAATGACCAAGGTCTGTTTGATTGTATGCTCTTGGATTTGGACAAGTATGGAAACAACACAAACTTGACCGTAGTAAAGGGAGTCGATCATTATACTTTGCCGGTGAGTGAAAAAAAGTTTCTTAGTAACAGAACAAAACCAAATAGAAATCAAAATACTGCTATACCTGGGGAACTAACATCCTCCATTTTTTTTTATTAAAAATCAATATGCAACTGTTTAAGAGAGATTTCAAAGTTAACAGATTTCCAGTTCATTAATTATTCACCAGCTCTGAAGAGATCTAAAGAAATTACTTTATAAATTCAAATAAAAAATACAGTAAATACAGTACAATAAAAAGTACACGCTTTCTATTGTAACAACGTATGCACGTGAATTTGTTATATTTTTTTTGTCAACGACCTCATTAGCATATAAGAAACACATAAGCATGCTAATCCTGGTTATGTGAAATCGTTCTAATATCATCAGTTTATTAGCACATTTTTTTTTTTTTTTTTTAATTTGTAAAATGATGTCTTTAGATTACTTCAGGGCTGGTGAATAATTAATCAACTGGAAATCTTTTAACTTTAAAATCTCTCTTAAATAGTTGCAGAGTGATTTTTAGTGAAAAAATGGAGGATGTTTGTTCCCTAGATATAGCAGTATTTTGATAAATAGTGAAATGGAAATCTCTTTGGAAACTCTCTTGCATAATTACATAATTTCTTAGGCTAAGAAACAAAAACCCTCGATCCATTTCAGAAAAAGGGTGTAATTATTCAAGAGAGATTCCAAAGAGATTTCCAGTTCATTATTTATTCATTAATTTTCAACATTTCTATATTTAGAAATACACCAAATTGCAATACAATTTTGTTTTCCTTTTCCGGACGTTTTCTTTTTGCGTTCTGCATTTTCTTTTTACGTTTTAAATTCCGAGACCGAGACTCGGTTGATATTAAAAATCCGAGACCGAGATTTTCTTTTCGCGTTTCGAGACTCCGAGACAGCCGAATAAACAATCGTGACTTCGAGACGCAAAAAAGCGAATGAAAAACGAGACTCCGAGACTAAGCGTACAAAAAGCGAGATTCCGAGACTTTTTTAATTTGTTTTTTAAATTGTTTTGGGGCACCATTCGCCACCCCTATTCAAGTTGAAGATGCAGCATTGATGTTTTTTTTTTGTGATGGTGAAATCAATTAAGAATTGATTTAAATTTAAACTGTAATTGACTGTATTATCAATGTCTATTGAAAGTTATGCATATTGACTTTGGTCTATTGGCTGTGAAAACAACATTGCTTTCTTTTGTATTGTTATACTGTGTGTTAATTTTGGAGCATATAAAGGCCCGGGCAAACGGCTTCAACATTTGCTTCAACATTGGTTCGATTTTGTTGAACGCTGTAGAATGGTTGTTGCAATTGAACGATGTTAAACGTAGGGCGATAAACGGGGTCAATGACAATGTTGAAATGGGGTGGCAAACGGTTTCAAAATAAACAAAATCGAACGGATCGATGTTAAAGCAAATGTTGAAGCCGTTCGCCCGGGCCTGAACTAACAGTGAGGATATTCGAACCATGAACACTTTGAGTTTTTGTGTTTTTAACCCACATCCCATGAGCGAATAGATTAGAAATAAGATTTATTATGAACACTTAGTGTATTTGAACTCACTGATTCATTTTTAGATGTATTGAAGCTGTAGAAGGTTCAGAAAATAATGACATGAAAAGTCAAGTGTTCACGGTTCGAGTACCCTCACTGTAATTAGGGACACATTGTAAATAGACTCTATAGACTTTTGAGTCAGGTCAGGGTCTACTGGTGACTCTGCTACTGGTAACATTGTAACCAAGTACCACCTGCCGCATGGTCGGGTTGTCGGCGACTAAACCGGCTCCCCCACTAACATTATATTATGTTAGTGAGGAGGGTGGCATGCCGGACGAAAAACAAAACCTGTCAAAGGGCGGATGAGCTCATCTTGAGCCAACGGCCAGCATGCACAAAGCTTTGGTGGAGCAATATTGACAACTGGCCACCCACAATTATGCAGTCCTATACCCGTGACAACTGAAGAACATCAAGACATAAGACAAGCATAAGAACGAATGGCAGAGGCTAAACTTGGCATGATAAAAATAGATATATTGTGTAAAATGTAAAATGTTAAGTGTAAAAGTGTAAAATGTAAAGTGAGAGAGTGAATACAAAACACTGCCACATCAGCTATATGCTGTAAACATATATATCGTGTATAAATAAATACTATTTTTAACTATTATTATTATTATTATTATTATTATTATTATTATTATTATTATTATTATTATTATTATTATTATTATTATTATTATTATTATTATTATTATTATTATTATTATTATTAATATTATTATTATTATTATTATTATTATTATTATTATTATTATTATTATTATTATTATTATTATTATTATTACTAAGATCTTCACTTATTTGCTTAAGAGGATCAAGACAGACCAAACGACATGCTTCGTATGACTTTATAAACAATGACATTGATATTGATGCAGCCCAAGGAGCCATCAGATCTTTCTAAATATTTTTATTTTTATTTTTATTTTTTTAGATAATATATATTTTTCTATTCAACAATAACTATAATTTTTCTATTTGATACATGTAAATAATTTAGTAACTTTTTATAGTATTCAATTTTATAAATTTCAAACATTATACACAAACAATTGTTAATGTCATTAATATCTTTTTTTTAAATTATATCATGTTGTAAATTTTTATATATTTTAAATTATTGTGAAATAAAATTATTATTATTATTATTATTATTATTATTATTATTATTATTATTATTATTATTATTATTATTATTATTATTATTATTATTATTATTATTATTATTATTATTATAAAACGTTTTTTGTATTTATCGATTAACAAGTAGTAATTCCTTTTTAATTCCTAGTCAAAGTGTGACGAAAACCCATGCAAACACAATGGGAAGTGCAGCCCTGTGTATGTGACGTATGGCAGATATTACTGTAAATGTCTTCCAGGGACAAAAGGAACCACCTGCGAGATTGAAGGTGTGATTGTCTACCTGTATAATACTTATTATTATATACACTAGTTATACAATGGTGTTAAGAAGCATACCATGGGATATCCAACGAGTCACTTGTATTTTCTAGTATAAACGCGATCCTTTCGGCGTAGTATACACACGATCCTTTCGGCGAGTCTGTATGCAAAGAAAGCAAGTGACGAGTGGGACATACACGGTATGTCATGAGAAAACATTATATATTATAACTATTTTATTCCACATCATATAAAATAAAGAGAACCCGCAATGTCTCATGGGAAGAGGCAGTTGAATACCACCGAATACTCAACGGCTTCCAAGCATTCTAATTGGCTGTATATTATAGATAAATCCACATCCACTGGATACGAGTAGTGATTGTATCCTCTACTACTAGGATATCATTACCAGAAATCTAAGACATTTTACGTCCGCGATATTATGACCAGCGGTCTACTGGCAGTCCAGAATTATCCTCGAATTTCTATCGAAATAAATCAATTTATCAAAACCAAACTATTATAAGTTTGTTTAGAAGTACCAAGCGCTTCTGGTACAGTTGATATATTTAAAATTGAAGCGCCCGCTTACGCTCGGCATAGAATAATTCGAACGAATTAGGTCACTTAGAAAATTTCAAAAGGACACAGGAAGACCATTCTTATGAACTTTGAATTTTGAATTTCCCGCTTAAGAAGCCTTCGGATTCTTTAAACAGCGGAATTACACGTAAAATCACCAGGCTACTAAGCTGTAAACATTGCAATCGACTCGACGATCGAAACAAGCTTCTTTGCAGGATTTATCGGTCATTTTTTATGATATTTTGGTGTAAAATGGAAATTTTTAAAACTAAAAAATCATCACTTTTTACTGTTAATCTGCGTCATTGCTGTATTACTTGGAAAGACTTCTAAAACAGCATTGAAAAGCCCGTAATCTCAGGAGCATTTTAAGAAGGCGGCAAGAATAGATCCATGTAAACTGTCGATGGCAGGCGATGCTGAACACAAGGTAAATTACACATTTTTCGCTGAAATACAGACTAAAGTAAAGCAATTATTTCTCGATAATATTATTCCTTCGTGCTGCATATTGAGAAAACTAAATCAAACGTAACTTGTATAAATGAATAGAACTTATACTCGAGTTAAAAGTTAGGAGGCGGCACCGATAGTACAATGATATTTAGCAAGTATATTAGACATTTTCTTTCTGAGCCCATACATTTATCAGTAATTCTGAGCGGCCATTTTTAAATGCCACAAATCTAACTTTAGCATGCGGTGACGTCACATGTCTTCGATTTCTGGTAATGCAGCTCATATACTGTAAGTAGAGAAGTGCAGTTGGCGGTGTGTTTTGTGATTTTTGACGAACGAAATAAATCATTAACTTGAAAATGAAACTCCAAACAATACAAAAAGTAACAGAAAAATATAAATAAATGTCATTATTATATTTAAATTTCAAGAATCATTAATTTTTTTTACATAAAAAGCAACGGTTTCGGACACTTTTGCCGGTTTGTAATTGTTTGAGGGTTCAAAATGATTGACTTGAAAATGATTTGAACTCTATTTTTCTCACAATCCAGTGGCTGTGGATATAAAATAAAACAATTTTTCCACTCAATCTCAAGTCGTACATGGGTAATAGCTATGAGCTCATGCACGACTCTATTTTCTATGACGACAGTTAATATTTCCCTTCAGAGTTCCCTGCGCCATCATGAAAGGTAGCCGGGCCTTTGCAACGAAGCGAGACAAACGTTGAGCTTGCAATGTTAGAGACCTTTTAACACCTTGATGGACAATTATTTACAAATCCGGTCTATCATTGCAAGCTCAACGTTCGTCTCGCTTCGATGCAAAGGCCCGGACACTTTTCAAGATGGCGCAGGGAACTATGAAGGAACTATGAACTATTACATCGGTGTTTGAAAACTTTGCGTAAGAAGAATAAATTATACACCGTAAACTGAGTATATATTCACAATAACATACCTGAAGTAGTCTCAGGTATTCACATGCTATGTGCATTGTATTTTGTCAGTAACAAAACGTTTTTGAGCATAATAAACTATTTTGTCTCTCAGGGAAAGAAATATATAGAAGTTTTTTCAATATTTTATTTTTCGAAGAAATTTAAAATTACTCTCGTTATAATAAAAATGTTTATAACTTGTTAAATCATAATACTCCTTTTAGATTTCGAAAATTGTGCTCAGCGATCCAAAGCTGGTTACAAAAACAGTGGCGTCTACCTGATCAATAATCCGATAGCCAGGAATATGACTAAATTGCAAGTGTATTGTGACATGGTAACTAGTAGTGGTGGATGGACTGTCTTCCAGAAACGACTAGACGGCTCGGTTGATTTCTACCGTAACTGGGCCAACTACACGAAAGGGTTTGGTAACAAGAATGGAGAGTACTGGTTAGGACTGGACGCCATTCACGCTATGACATCACAAGCAGATTGCACCTTGCGAATAGACATGGAAGATTTCGAGGGAGATACGCGATATGCAGAGTATGACACGTTTTTCGTGGCTGAAGAAGCAGCTAACTACCGTCTTACTGTTGGTGGATATTCAGGTATGTCTAATGGTTTTATTAATGAGACATTGGTTCCTTACACTTGACTAGGACAATGACAAATAGACGTCTTGCACTAAGCAGGTCATGTGATTATTTCTCTTATTAATCATGCACCGTAGCTTCAGGCTTGCTTATGATTTATTCTTTTAACAGCCTTCTTGAAATTGTTGTATGCTGTTTGTACTCAATAGAACGCGATGAATGTGAAATACATTTTACTTTCACTCAGGTAATGTTCCAGATTCTCTGATAAAAACTCATAACGGTCGACAGTTCTCTGCTAAAGATCGTGATAATGATGAAAAGAATGGAAATTGCGCTCAGGAGTATTTTGGTGCATGGTGGTATAAAAATTGTCATCATGTCAACCTTAATGGGCGTTATTTAAATGGTGCAAATCAGAAGCTTGGTGTGGGCATAGTATGGTTTGGCTGGAAAGGATATCTTTATTCTTTGAAAAGAGCCGAAATGAAAATACGACCTAAAAACTTCTAAATTTCGCAATAACAAATATACTATATATCTTAAAAAAGCCAGCAATCTGATCATTAAGTGTAAGGAGAAACTCACTGTATATACTAGTTATACAAAGGTTTCGAGTGGCATACCATGGAATATCCCACTAGTCACTTGTTTTTGCTAGTATACACACAAGCCTTCAAGTGCCGAGTGGGATATGTCACGAGAAGTTGAATACCACCGAATATACAACAGCTTTCAAGCATTCTGATTGGCTGTATTTTATATGGTGAGGGATAAACCCATATCATCGATCATTAAGCCTATAGTTTTTATTGGCCTATATAGTCACTATGTATTGGGTGATAGTATAGGTGAACACACTAGCACATTACAATGAATATAATCAATCGTATTGGCTCACATACTCACTATCTATTTGGTGATAGTATAGGTTAACACACTAGCACATTACTATGAATATAATCAATCTGATTGGCTTACATACTCACTATCTATTGGGTGATAGTAGGTAAACACACTAGCACATTACTGTGAATATAATCAATCTGATTGGCTCACATACTCACTATCTATTGGGTGATAGTAGTTGAACACACTAGCACATTACTATGAATATAATCAATCTGATTGGCTCACATACTCACTATCTATTGGGTGATAGTAGGAGAACACACTAGCACATTACTATGAATATAATCAATCTGATTGGCTTACATACTCACTATCTATTGGGTAATAGTAGGTAAACACACTATAGCACATTACTATGAATATAATTAATCTTATTGGCTTACATACTCACTATCTATTGGGTGATAGTATAGGTTAACACACTAGCACATTACTATGAATATAATCAATCTGATTGGCTCACATACTCACTATCTATTGGGTGATAGTAGGTGAACACACTAGCACATTACTAAGAATATAATCAATCTGATTGGCTCACATATTCACTATAATATTATAGTAGGTGATCACACTAGCACATTGCTATGAGTATAATCAATCTGATTGGCTCACATACTCACTATCTATTTGGTGATAGTATAGGTGAACACACTAGCACATTACAATGAATATAATCAATCTTATTGGCTCACATACTCACTATCTATTTGGTGATAGTATAGGTTAACACACTAGCACATTACTATGAATATAATCAATCTTATTGGCTCACATACTCACTATCTATTTGGTGATAGTATAGGTTAACACACTAGCACATTACTATGAATATAATCAATCTGATTGGCTTACATACTAACTATCTATTGGGTGATAGTAGTTGAACACACTAGCACATTACTATGAATATAATCAATATGATTGGCTCACATACTCACTATCTATTGGATGATAGTAGGTGAACACACTATAGCACATTACTATGAATATAATCAATATGATTGGCTCACATACTCACTATCTATTGGATGATAGTAGGTGATCATACTAGCACATTACTATGAATACAACCAATCTGATTGGCTCACATGATGTATGTTAAGTTATACTTACACAGCGTGCTCTACTTATTGAAGATATATAAGGAAATAGGTACATTTAAAATAGAGCCTTCGTCAGGTGCAACCGTAGTAATTCGCATTTTCCAACTGTGTTCCTATCATAATAGAGCGTTTTCGTATAGCCCACTTTTAACATGCACATGACTATATGTATAAAATAACATGCTAATGAGGTGGACGTGTAATATGCCATAAGTCGCTGGTTTAATTTACTTGTTCGTGCATGTTAATTACTCAGGCTACCGCAGGTAAGCCTGAGTCTAGGTTTACCTTTCGAAATTGATCCTATCGTTGTGCCGCGATTCACCATGACGTAATGCCACGGACGCATGCGCAGTAGAGACTATCATGGGATCAGATGGGATCAGATCATGAGCAAAACAAGATGGCCGCTCAAAGGCGGCGAAAAGTTGTCTCTTCAAAAACGGCTCGGAAATGAAAAAAAAACCGCAGCAAATGCACTAAAACCTACTTATGGAAGATAAACATTTAGCAGAGCCCCTGTATGGGTTGATAGTTCTCAAGTTTAACACACAAATATTGAATTCTACTACTCGATGTAGATGAACTTCGATCCCGTCTCAAAGTGTTCGATATCACGTCGAAAATCGTCAAATGTAAGGACTGACAAGGATATATAAGCTTCATATGTCGGTAAAACAACAATTATTGATTGATGTAAAACATATCAAAATACATCTGA
This sequence comes from Metridium senile, assembly GCA_949775045.1. NCBI lineage: Eukaryota > Metazoa > Cnidaria > Anthozoa > Actiniaria > Metridiidae > Metridium > Metridium senile. Next base: position 22,386,557 of record OX459096.1, on the reverse strand, counting down.
AAAATATTTATACCATTTTTCAAACGAGGCATGCATTTGCGAGTAAACAACTTTTGCTTGAAAAGCGTTTCCTGAATCATATCTATCGAGTCATCTATGGATTGTAGTAAGTGAAATACATTTTAAACTGATTAAATGTCATTATTATGTTTGTCGTTGGTGAGTTCGTTTATTTTTATCAATCATACTGGCTAATATTGGCCGAAAAAAAAACACAGGAAGCCCAATCACAATTACACCAAAGACGACGGTCGACCTCTCCAGTGCACGCTTGCTTCGAACTTCTTCTTTCTCGAAAAAAAATCTAAATCCGAGATCAAAGAGAATTGAATTGAATTGATCCCAAATAGGCATAACATATAGGTATCACATAGTTGACAACAAGTTTATCCAAACTTTCCTCTCGCTTTGACCTAATTACTTAACACTACACCATCATTCTGTCATAAAACTGTACACAAGGATCATAAATTTCAATCTCTCAAAAACAATTCCTACTCTATGTCGTAGCCTGAGTAAACGCACCAAGTGCGTCTAGTTACTTTCGGCCTATCTGTGAAAATCATTGTTATATTTTCGAGCAACTCAAGAAATGTTTTCATTGTCGCTCATATGTTTTATTATTTATATTATATTTATTATTATTTTATTATTATATCCGAACACCTCATTACCATGTTATTTTACACATAAACATGTTCATTTGAATGTTAAAAAGTGGGTTATATGAAAATACTCTAAAATGCATCAGTATCATTATGTATGTAGTATGCATTTCGGTCAAATGTATTAGAAGATAAAAACAAAACGTATTACATTTACTATTATCAATGTCTTTTAACAATGTAAATCAGCATGACAACAAAAAATAAATAAAATTCACTCCATAAATATTGTTGTTGTATTTTTTTTTTTTTTTTTGTAGCTGCTCAGGAAAAACACAAAATGCACTGTAATTCACATGTTTACTTATACACGAGAAAGAAACTAAAATTCTTGGTTTGCAACCATTACCAGGAGAGCAAATTGAATGACCGAAGCACCACCAGTCACGGTGATGATATGGTTCTTCTTTTTGTCAAGACCACCAGCATGGCTGCCAATTCGTTTGTTCAGTTCACTCTCCTGGGAATGGTTGCAACCCAAGAATTAATGTATAACACGGATGAATTAATTAATGAATAAATGAATAAATGAATGGATGAATGAATGAATGAATGGATGAATGGATGAATGAATGAATGAAAGAATGAATGAATGAATGGATGAATGAATGGATGAATGAATGAATGAATGAATGAATGAATGGATGGATGGATGAATGAATGAATGAATGAATGAATGAATGAATGAATGAATGGATGAATGAATGAATGAATGAGCAGTTTTATAAATGAGCTCAATATGTAAGGAACTTAAGTTTGTCATTAATATATTTGGACAAAACTGAACACCTTGATCCAATTCAATGATACTTCTATGGGAATCAATACACTTGAATTGCACCAGGCATTCCTGGACCCTATCTCCATGTAAGCAGGCCCTAAGCCTCAAGTTTTTGTAAACATATATATTAACAAATGCAAAACACGAAAACATGTTATCGCTTAACAAAACGAAACACATCACAGATTAGTCTAAATTGTGTAAATTCCTTTTGCAAATTCGCCTTTTGTCAAATTGTAGAGCTAGGTGCTAGATAACATGAAACATGAGTATTAATTTGCAGGCATTTTGATTACTAAAAAGGAATAAAAGCCATGGGTGCATGTTTAATACCAACAGAGATTTGATGATTGCTACCCTGCGCAAATATTGAAGTGCACGGACAAGACCTGACCCCTCCCCCTCGTGTTCATTTTTTTGTATCTTCGTTCCCAGACTCCTACAGAGAGATGCATGCAGATGAGACTAGGTATAACAAACACTTGAAATATCACACCATTGTTCCGTGATGGCTGACTATATCTATATCTTTGGGATCAATGATTGGACGTGGATAGGGCACGTGTTCTATTGCCGGACACGTTATATGTATGTTAATTATTATCCCGCAACAAAATGTTTCCCCTGCAACCCGTCCCACAAATTCAATTTGGTTTGCGATAAATAGACGCAGCGACTTATCGTCTAGTGTGTACCGGCCTTCATCAAATAATATTGTTATGTTTCTTGGACTGCCAATAATCAGCCCTGTATATCAGTAGTATATTATGATATTATATTGAGGATTAGGTTAGTTTTAGATAACATCCATCTTCGATCCTTTTCGGTTCGAAATTATATTTTTCTTGAGCATTGAATGTCATTATACTCAAAATTATTCAACACTAGTATTTTTACTATTGAACAAAGGGTCAAGTTAATTGAAACCAAAATACTATTGTTAACGTGGTAATTGAAATCTATGTACAAAGAGCAGACCGTTTTCCGGCTCTTCATTTTCTTCATAATTCAGCCAAATCAGAAATCTCTATTATGTGATTATATATAGTTAGGTATATCCTATTACAAAACATTCCATGCTACTCTTACCTAAATTAGTTCATTTAAAAAAAGGAGGTGATGTTTTCCATTATTAATGCACATCCTTTAGTGTTAAAAATTAACAGTTTTTAAAAAAAAAGCATTAACCAAAATGAATTTCATTATTTCTTTCTTACGGACCGACCGGCTGGATGGATCAAAATTGCAAAACATGATTCCTGTGTATATAGTTCTTTCATTGACCTTGATACAAGTGGTAGCTTCAGAACCGACAACACGAATAAAAACCGAAGACAATACTTTTCAGATAGCAAACTTTAAAATCCACAAAGACCACAAACTAAGTTCTGAAACTCCACTGAAAAACATCAGTGTGAAAGGTATTCTAGATTGTATGATGGAATGCACTGCCAACGCATTATGTATTTCTACAAATGTGAACACAACAAGAAATGACCAAGGCCTGTTTGATTGTATGCTGTTGGATTTGGACAAGTATGGAAACCACACAAACTTGACCGCAGAAAAGGGAGTCGACCATTATACTTTGCCGGTGAGTGAAAAAAATTAGAAAAACAACAAAACCAAATAGAAATTAAAATATTGCTATATCTAGGGAACAAATATCCTCAATTATTTTTTATTAAAAATCACACTGCAAATATTTAAGAGAGATTTCAGAGTTGAGAGATTTCCAGTTCATAATTTATTCACCAGCTCTGAAGAGATCTAAAGTCATTACTTAGAACATTTTGTAAATCAATGAAATGCAGATTTTCGATGTAAAAAATAAAATGTAAAATACTAAAATTTCGCTTTTAGGAAATCTGTTTAATCAATTTATACATAGCCTGCAGAACAGGTGTTCTTGTAAAGGTTTTTGGGAAACCGAGCTCAAAACCTGATTTTCCCAAAAATCTCCACAAGAACGCCTGTTTTTAGAGGCTAATTTATACATATTATCAATAGTTCATTAGCCGCCTTTTCGAGCCTTTGCCGTAAATGAAACTTTAATTTTCGAACGTGTTAGTTTTCATGGGCATTGCACAGTTTTTATCAGTTTCCCAAGGAACTTCTTTTTCCGTACATCTTTAAAAGAGGGCCGAACACAAAAACAACACTCTCTTCTGATCTATGTCCCCTGCAGCATTTACGTCTTTTATGATGGCGAAATAAATCCAGAATTAAATTTAGATATTGAATTTATTTCACAAGAAAGCATGTGAAAAGGTCTATCGGTTGTGATAGACCTTAGAGCGACGTTGCTCAATTCTATTTGTATCGTTATAATTGGCGTTAAAAACGTTATGTTGAAAACATTAAACTGGACTCTTCTTCACAATAGTTTTGGCTGACAACTTGTGAGACATTGTAAATAAATTAATACGATTACGAGTGTCTCGTACTGATCGATTAACAAACAGGAATATTTTCTTGCAAACACAATGGAAAGTGCACCCAGAGAAAAAACTTAAACAGAACAAAACCAATTATAGAAATCAAAATACTGTTCTCTAGGAAACAAAAATCCTCGATTTTAGAAAAACGTTTCTTAAATAGGCACGCTGTAATTATTCAAGAAAGATTTCAAAGAGATTTCCAGTTCATTATTTATTTACCTGCTCCGAAGTGATCTTAACTCATTACGTTACAAAATTCAAATAAAAAAAACACTATAATATAATAATATAATTTTATTATGTCAGGAAACCAATTTAATCTATATATGTACCTTATAGTCACATTTATACACATTATGGTTAGTTAAGGTACCCAATATTTTGCGTAAATGAAACGTTTTTGGACGTTTTATTTTTAACGGTTGTATTGAGCCGTTGGAGGTTTTTATCACGCAGCTTCCTTATTAACTCCTTTGTTTCAGTGTGCAAACCAAATTAGAGAAGAAAAAAAACAAGTTGCCTCTAATGAAAATGCAGCATTGATGTTTTTTTGTTATGGTGAATCGAAATCAATAAGTGAATTCGAAATTGTAATTGACTGTTTTCTAAATGTCTATCAAAAGTCTTGACTTTGGTCTATTGGTTGTGAAAACAACATTGCTTTCTTTTGTATTGTATACTGTGTGTTAATTCATTTTGTTGTTGGGATAACATAACAGCTATAATAATATTCTTATTCTCATTTAATTTTGGAGTATAAACATTAGACTCTATAAAACATTTCTTGTATTTATCGATTAACAAGCAGTAATTCCTTTCTAATTTCTAGTCAAAGTGCGACGAAAACCCATGCAAACACAATGGAAAGTGCATCCCTGTCTATGTGACGTATGACAGATATTACTGTAAATGTCTTCCAGGGACAAGAGGAATAACGTGCGAAATAGAAGGTGTGATTGCATAACTCTATCAATAAAAGCTCATCCAATAAACTCATAAAACCAGGGAACATTTACCTTACTACTCTATATTACTAGTGTTTATTTTTGAGAATCGTTAGAATGACGATAGTTTATGAATTGCGTCGGTGTTTCTTTCCAGTCACAATAGCATTGAACGTCTAAGCCAGCTATTTGCAGGCTATGTACATTACGCCGTCAGTTATTATTCTTTTATAATGACTCTCTGGTCTCTCAGGCAATGGAATATAGAAGCTTCTCGGATATTTATTCTCCCACGAAATTTAGAATTGCACTGCTCAAGGTATCAGGATACAAAATGGACCCCTATATTATTAGCCAAGAAATGAAATTTGACCAAACCTTATTCAAAATGTTCGATGTCAAGAAGTACGCACTCTATGACGCTTAAAATAACATCAACACATTCAAGAGACAACGTGCTTAAAAACAGGGTCTGAGTTTTTGTTATATCTGCCTTAGATCAATTTTAATTTAACTTCAAAGTTGAGCAATGACATTTTGAGTGTTGTTCGACACAAAACAGATCATAACTCGTACGCGAATTAAATTGCATTTATCAAAAATCGCGGACACAGTCTTTTAGGTAATAAGTTATTCTGTAAGTCCTGAAAATTTCATTTAAATCCATTGAAATTATCTTGACATCGAACTCTTTAAAGTTGAAGAGTTGATCGAAATAAGAAGACGAAATAAACGCACTTGTTTTTAACAGTTTCCGGTCTTTTATTTAGTCACAGATTTTCTTTTCTTTAAATTTTTGATCAAAGGAAAAATCTTTTTTTTTTTTTTCCATTTAAATAAAAGATTACGATATTATCTTTCCAAAGATACCAAAAACGCAATTTCGTCAAAAGAGGTTGAAAATTTGTATCCTGATACCTTAATACAATCAAAATAATAACATAATCCTGTCCACTTTTAGATTTCGAAAACTGTGCTCAGCGATCCAAAGCTGGTTACAAAAACAGTGGCGTCTACCTGATCAATAATCCGATAGCCAGGAACATGACTAAATTGCAAGTGTATTGTGACATGGTAACTAGTAGTGGTGGATGGACTGTCTTACAGAAACGACTAGACGGCTCGGTTGATTTCTACCGTAACTGGGCCAACTACACGAAAGGGTTTGGTAACAAGAATGGAGAGTACTGGTTAGGACTGGACGCCATTCACGCTATGACATCACAAGCAGATTGCACCTTGCGAATAGACATGGAAGATTTCGAGGGAGATACGCGATATGCAGAGTATGACACGTTTTTCGTGGCTGATGAAGCAGATAACTACCGTCTTACTGTTGGTGGATTTTCAGGTATGTCATATGGTTTCATTAATGAGACATTAATTGTTTTTTACACTTGACTCGGACAATGACAAATAGACGTCTTGCTCTTACATGTCATGTGATTATTCCTTTTATCTTCTATTTTTATTTATTCATAACAATTTTGTAAGTCCCTTACAAAGATCGTTCTCCAATGGTCAAACAGTAAGGCGAGGCCAGGAAGAAATATAATGCCAACAATCATATATAATCATAAAATTTGAATCATAAACAAAAAGTTAAATAGGAAAGTGTCAAAGCAAAGCTATAGTAAAAAAGAGAAAAGGAAAATGGGCAAAAATACATAAAGGAAATGATGACGCTGTTCGAGCTGAAGTATATGATTTCGGATCATCCACGATCCGGTCGCCGTGGAGGTGCTGTGGCTCTTCTATATCGCAATTCACTTAATGTTGCCAACATAATTATCGTTTGAGTTCGGCGAATGGACTGTACAGCTGCCATCTTCCCATGCTGATTTTCGTGTCGTTATACTCTACAGTTCACCATATTCGGATGAACACAGGGTCCCCATGAGCACTTTTTTTTGCTGAGTTCAGTGATTACCTTGAAACCATTGTATTGTCCAAGGAACAGCTGTTAATAGTCGGCGATTTTGATATCCAAGTAGATGTTATTGATTACAATGATTATGTAAAGTTGTTGGACCTGCCAGAGTCATTTGGTCTCCAGCAGCACGTAATTCATACTAGCCACACCCATGGGCATATGGGCCTATCGAAAGTTAAAGACAATTGACATTGATTCACTGAATAACGATTTATCCACGTCTGGTTTATGTCAGAGTTCACCAAATGATTTAGATTAACTTGTTAATTGTTACAATGAAACACTATAAGATCTATAATAATAATAATAATAATAACTTTATTCACGTGTCTATGTATTTAGTTTGTACAACTAATTGGGGACACAAAGGAAAAGGAAAGAAAAAATATATATAAAATATATGTATGTAATATTAATCTTTAGTATAAATACAAAGGTGATTATACAAAATCGCGCGCTCTGATTGGTTTGCTATCTCGGATTATCAGCCGATAATCACCTTTTCGGACAAAATGGCTGCCAGTAGTTGTTTTGTCACTGTTAGCAAAGATGAAATTGAAAACTTGAAATGAATGCTGTCCCAAAATCGACAAAAGAAGCTACTATTTTTTGGTGTCAAGCTATTTAAAGGTATCATAGTAAATTTGCACGTTGTTTTTTTTTGTCATTATATGCAAGACAAAGTTTACAAATTTTACGCGTAACGGTTGCGCTTTTAAAAAATAAAATATTTTTACTTTCAATGCTGTTTCCTTCTTTCTTTTTTGAAATAATCACCTAAGTATCGCAGATCAATCAACCAATGGTGTCAAGCTATTTAAAGGTATCATAGTAAATTTGCACGTTGTTTTTTTTTTGTCATTATATGCAAGACAAAGTTTACAAATTTTACGCGTAACGGTTGCGCTTTTAAAAAATAAAATATTTTCACTTTCAATGCTGTTTCCTTCTTTCTTTTTTGAAATAATCACCTAAGTATCGCAGATCAATCAACCAATGGTTACCGCGTAGTCACAACTCCATTTTACAGCGCGACGCACCTTATCGTGGCGGCATACTGTATTTATTTGTTCATGTGCTTATTCGTGTTTTTAATATTCGTTATAGCAAGAGTTGATGTGTGTGTTCAGTAATTGTCAGTAACTAGTCATATTATTATGTCATAATTCGTTCGAGAAGCAGATTTATCCATCGACCGTACGCGTGTGATAGTCTATGAAGAAAGAAGAAATATCAACACAAGTGTAATAAACAACTTCTAAAAACAACCTGAGATGGTTTTTATTCACGAAGTTTTCGTAGTTTTCATAACTCAAGCTTAGTTCAATTTCCATACAAACTAACTCAACTCATAACTCGGTAATTTTATAGTCGATCTCGTTTACACAGCGACCACATACGCACCAAGATGAAACTTCTTCCGTTGATCTGCTGTTATTTTCTTTATCTTCTGATTCATCCAATTCTGACTCACTTGGTCGATTTGTCGTTTCATTTTCTGTAATGTCAGGCTCAAATTGAAACGGTAAAATTATTCTTTCTGTGTCTAATTTGTTGTTTTGATAGCTGGGATAAGAACGCAACGAGCTCGACGACCACGACCTGACGTCATCAGATCATGTGACAAAATCACAGGAAGCCCAAAACGTGTTTTCATCGAAATTAAAATCGCATTTTGGGTGGGAAAAAAAATGTTATGGAAATTTTGATAATGTTGTTGAAATCAGCATTATTTCTTACATAAAATAAGTTCAAGTCGAAAAGTATCTGAGGGTCCCTTTAAGTAAAGTTAAGAATTCAAATAAAAATATATGTAACTATATATATAATAGAAAATAGAATAGAAAAGTAAATATCGCGTATTAGTTTGCATAAATATTTCATTGATGATATTAGGCGCCAGACCATTCTTAACTTTATACATTAATACTGCTATGTCCTGCAAACGGCGGTTCAATAATGAAGATAAATTAGCTTTCTTAAGAAGTTCTTCATATGACTCTGAGAATGATTTGAAAACAGCTCTAAGCGCTCTCTCTTGAATGCGTTCAATCTTTCTACAGTCAGATGCTCTACAAAAATGCCAAGCTAAATGGCAATAAGTCAGATGCGGCAGGATGGATGATTTATAAATTATAAGCTTATAGCTTTAGTAGGTATTACATTTTGCAATCTCATGAGTACCCCCACTTTCTGACTAGTCTTCGTACATATATTGATAATATGACTAGTAAAATCAAAATTCCCATCAATTTCAACTCCTAATAGCTTAATAGATGGAGTAATAGCAATGCCTTTATCTCCTATGTGCAGAACAGTGTCCTGATTTTCTCTATCTATATTTCTAGGATTGATACTAAGACATAAGATTGATACTAAGACTACCTTGGACAAACACGCACCTTTGATTACAAAAACCATGTCGAACGTGCTCGCGTACCATGGTTCAATAAACAAAATAAGAGAAGGCGCTAACGAAGAAAAGCTGAGAGGAAATGAAGGTTCTCTAAACTTGATTGAGATTTTGAAATTATAAAGATCAAACGTAATGCAGCTACCCGTCTAATGAATAAGGCCAGAAAGGAGTTTTACACTGAATTTATCGATGAAAACATAGTCCAGTCAATCTGTGGTTTGAGTCCAAACAAATTGCAATAGAATTTTTCTCACTGTAATTATGTTAGGATAGGTGTCCTAAACAATATACTAAAAATCCCAAAAAAACCCTTTGGTGGAACATCCTCAAAAATTGAATTTAAGATTTCATCATTTCACCACAGGGACCCCACAATTGGAAAAAAATTGAACAAGCTGTTAAATTTTGTCAAATATGAAATGATAGAAATATTTCCATTATGTTATGATAGAATAGTGTTTCTGTACAGATATTTTCAATTTCCAATCAAATTCGTTGAAGTAACATGATAAAAATCAATATATAGAATACTTCTCGCCACAGGGATCCCGCATCTCAAAATTGAAATTATAAAATTTTCGAACAAATTTCTGAAGGAATTTCACTAGAGAAGTGAAGATAAAAATCACTATTAGTGTTTTGTTTTGTTGTGAATTCAGAACAAAAATGTTTATTCATGATGTGTGAAGTATTTATACCCGCTTCACTATAGCCTGTATCTCATTAGTCTTTTTCTCGGTTAGGCAAGTTTGCCGTTTTAGGTCACGTCGACGTCCACACTAGTGCGTTTTAGTTTGAAAACGCATACATTTTGATCCCTGTAGGCTTTCCGTCAACACTAATACGCTGAGCGTATCATCGAAACCGCATCGATTTGAAAACGCTCTTGAAAGTGGATCAAAATGAAAACGCATACATATCATATTATTATGGACGGTTGAAAACGTATCGAAATGGAGAAGTTTACGTCAAATGTACCACATTAGCATGCGCATATTGTCAAACTTATACGCAACACCATCGTTTCGATCGTTTTTGAGCGTATTAGTGTGTACGGTCGAAAACGGAGCAAAACGGTAGTATGGACGCGAATCGATCGATGCGTTTTCAAATCAAACGAAAACGGGTTCAAACGAAAACGCACTAGTGTGGACAGGGCCTTAGTTGAAGGTTGGCCAACCAGTTGGTATAGTTGGACAAGTGCTGGGCTATCGTGAGGGAAGTGTTTGGGTGGCATGGGTGGCCTAGCGGTGAGAGTGCTGGCCTTTCACCGCTGTGGTCCAGGTTCGAGTCTCGGCTCGGGCGTGGATTATATGTGAGTTGAGTTTGTTTGATGTGTTCTTCTCTCCTATGCCACGAGGGTTTTTCTCCGGGTTATCCGGTTTTCCTCCCTCCGCAAAAATGAACATGTGAGCAGAGTTGTGTGCAAAATAATTAACGTAGAGGTAGTGAGTGTGTGTCTGAGTCTCCCCAATTAGTAGGGCACACGTGTCCAGCTAGAACGATTAAGACGTTAAAAAAAGTGATTTAAGTGTGGGAATTGCGTCTCGGCCAGACCAATACTCAGGGTCTTAAAATAGTTGAGAAGAAGGTGATGTAAATCGGCATTTGCAAATAGTTAGACTTTCACGTCTTCTTCACGAACAGAAACCGGAGGTCCCGTCTCTCCACACACTACACACAACTGTTCGACTAAGAGTAGGGCACTGAGCTCATGGCGGTGTGGACAGGGCTTACAATTCTAGCATTTAGATAGTCTTTGCGGTAGGTACGTAAAAAGGTTGCTAGTAAATAAAACCTCGTACTTAAATACAGCCACTAGCAACCTCATGGACTTTGCCGAGTGCTGGGACTACATAGACGAAGAGTCCTTTTATAACAAACGGCATGGTATTCAAGAAGCAGTGTTACCAACCGCATGATATTGAAGAAGTAGCCTAACTAAATAAGTAAAGCTCCATTTTCAAATTTATCCGGGATAGTGTGGACGGGCCTTTAGAAGAGCAAGCCAATGCCAGAAGAGCTTGTAGATAGTGAGGTGCGACAAGTGGTTTCTATTTACACTCATCAGATGAAAAAAACCCTGAAAATTCAAGAAGTGCTTTATTCATGAAATGTCTAAAATGGCGCAAAAGAAGGATCATGTAGGATCAATTCACAGGTGGAAAAAGTGACCAGCAATCGCAGCCACTTAGGAGATATAGAAACCACTTGGCTCGGCAGTCACACTTAGTGCAACAGGAAACCACTCGTACTCTAGACATGCCGTACATCTAAATACAGATGATGGAGGTAACTCTGCAGGTTAAATATTCAGAAGTTTATAGATCCTTTCTATATACGAATCAAACCTTGTTAGACGCGCTTGCTGCTATGCAAAGCTTTGACGGATTAAAGATAGAACCAGTATTCTCATGCGCAGTGTTAATACCACTGATAGACTGATGCGTGGTAGAGAACTGACAGAAATAATGCTGAATCCCATTGCAAATGGCCTCTTTATATAGTATGTTCAATCGTCTTGCCGCTTAGCATATGTACATATGTACTACAGCGTATCTAGTTAAATTATAACATTCAATCTCAAGGTCGTGACGAGGGATGTGGGATCAGGGATCACATGCCTAGGATCAGGAATTACATATTGTCAGAACCAGCTGGAATCAGGGATCACAGAAGAGGGTTTGGGATCATATGAATAAATTCAGGGGTCAGGGATCAAAATGCGCGAGGCTTTGGGAGCAGGCCAGGATCTAACTTTTGTGTACAAAATCGGGATCAATCAATGTGGGTATTTCCCTGTGTCTTGGAAGGGGTGCTGGTCTTTCCATTGCTCAAGAATCCTGGACTTGACACTACTTTTAAGAATTTTAGACCTGTTAGCAATCTGCCATTTGTGTCAAAGCTAGCTGAAAAAGCAGCCTTCAATTAGATTCATGGACACACGTCTACTTTCAATTAGCCACTTTCCTATCGAGTTTGGGGCCTGGGTCGAGTGAAGTACGCAAAGTCGTCTGGGATCGTTAATCGGTACGCCTTCGTCAGTTGATTATACTAAATATGGCTGACAAACGATGTTTTCGCTAAGTGACTGAGAAGATATTCCCGGTGCAAAGCTTATGAAACCAATTGACCAATGTACTTGTTCTGTTTTACGACGGTCATTCTAAGAATATATATAACTGTGTATTTTACGTTTATTGAGAAAAAATCAAGCAATAAAGACGATCAAGTAATGTCGTTTCGATACACCGCCGTAATCTATAATGAAAACCTCGAGCTCGTAGTTGT